>JAQLOL010000003.1:27847608-27858855 GCA_029783665.1 Naso thynnoides
CTTTCAGGAACCTCCGTGAATCACAGAGTTGAGGCAGAGCAGTCGTAGGACATCAGAGGGAAAACCAGAGGACATTTACTCCATAAAATATGACCAGTTTTACTAATATTGCTGTTCCGTGCAACATTTGAGCATGCATTGTTTAGTTTTGTTGTCTGGAAGCCACTGGTCGCAGTCAGAGTTACACAGTGTTGCTTTAAATGGTCTTATAGGTGAAACCATGAATTAAAAGTTCAAACTTACACGAACAAATATCATGTGACACAAAATCCATCTGCTTTAATCCATTCACACGATGTTATAACACTTCCACACAAGGCGGAGGGATGGCGGTTCCTAACTGTCTTCATGGGAGACGTGACTCCGCCCCCTTAGGAGATGAGAAGTGTATTTACCATTTTACAACAATGGCACAGCCTAAAATGGGGGATCTTGTGTTAATACTATCTTTGCCCTAATTATCAAAACTAAATTCCTAACCATAACCCTAAAACCACATCTTAACCCTCAAAAAGACTGACAACATGAGGACCGGCCAAAATGTCCTCGTTTCCCAGAAATGACCTCACACCGTGGTTAAAAACTCACAATGGTCCTCACTGAGGTGCAAGTACAAGAACACACACACACACACACACACACACACATTTAAATAACATGTAGGCAAACATCACGAACCTGCTGAGGAAGGGGGGAGGTTTAGTGTATGTGTGTGTGTGTGTGTAAGAATTTCTCCTGTGACACATTAACGGAAATTTAAAAAAAGATAAGAAGCTGCTTCTCTTCACTTCCCTACCAGCCAATCTTGCTCAGGTGTTCTGAGCCAAATGCTAACATCAACATGCTAACTGGCCATGTTAAATACTCACAGGTAATGAGTACAACAGAAAAAAACAGCTGTTAATGCAAACATGGTACAAAAATAAAACTCAGCTGAGCAAAAAAAGTTAATAGAAAAAAGTCTGGAAAATGTCTCCAGACACAGAAAGTCGAGTCATGTTGATGCAAAGTGCATCAAAACTTGAAAATCCTGATGCAACTCCAAACTGAACAGGCACACACACACACACACACACACACACACACAGTTCTGTTTTTCTGTAGCGGGAGAGAGTGACATCAAGTGGCCGTTTGTGATACTACAACAAATCTAAGAAAATACAAATTCATGAGCTTCAGTCCAGCGTTTAGAAAACTTGGAGGAAAAACAGCTTCAAGATGTAAATGGAGCGACACAAAAAGAAAATGACATTTTTCCTAAACAAAATCTAAATTTACTGATATTCAACAATATACAAATAAAAAACAACCAAACACTCAAAATAATCCTGTTTTATCTGTCCTCTTCTATTTTAGATTGTTTTAAAATGTCAATTTAACTTTTACTTGTATTTAAAATTAATTTTGATGTTGTCTTGTGTTGCTTTTGTATTTTAATGCCTTTTATGTTCAACATAAAGCACTTTGAATTGCCTTGTTTAAATGTGCTGCATAATGAAACTTGCCTTGCCTTGAAGACAGTCGGTGAAAACCTCAAATCAATTAAAAAAGTATCACAAAGTGGATGTACTGAAGTACAGTGTTCATGCACCTTTTAAAGAGTAACATTCAAGCACCTTCCAAGGTATCAAAACCAGCACCAGTTTCCAGCCACTCGTCGCTTTTATTGTGACATCTAAGTTATTACACATGCAATTCTGTAACATTTCAAATATTATTTTGTTGTTTACATGTGCAATTGCGCAATTAAGATAAATTTAAAAAAATAAAAGGGCTTTTTAGGAGTGTTTTGTAATTTAAGCATATTCTTAACCCTCAAAAATATAACGGCTAAAATGAATAATTTTGTGAACTTTTAAGACCTACAAATAAAGGAAAACCGAGAACATTTTACCAGCTGATGGTGCGATGAATGTATAAATCCAAATAATCTCATCAAGTAGAGATGTACGATATTATCAGGACAATATCGGTAACGGCTGATATTTGCTTTGAAATGAACTGTATCGCCCAGCACGCCAATATCTGCTGATGTTTTACCCAATAAAATACCAGGCTGCTGTTTCCTTTACTAAACGCCCGAGTCGACGCCATGTTTCACGTTTCCTGTGGACAAACATTGTGTTTACTTACTTTGTCACTTGTGAAACAGGTCAAACTTGCCTGGTTTTAAGTAGGATACTGTACTGTATATCCAACTTGTTTAATTTAAAAGCAATCGTCATAAATAAATATGACATAACTATGATTTAAGTTCAAGTACTTTCCTTCTTTTGCACAAAGAGTGTACACTGCATCATTTGAGGCTTTGTGTTTTATACCTGCATTTGCCAGCGGGGCACCACGGTCAGAGTCTGTATAGTAACACTGTTTGCAAATTCCACTACAGAAGAGATCTGATGATCTCTGCAATTATTTGTGGGGAAAAAATATACATATATATCAGTATCGGTACCAATTATCTGCCAATATTAGTTGTAAATTATCGACACATCGGATATCGGCGAAATATCCAATACCGTGCCTTGCTGTCATCGAGTCTTCAGGATTCATTCTACCAGGTTTTGTCGTTGCTGCAGCCAAAGTTACACTCCAGAGACCAGTGAGAACTCTGCAATTAAATCCACAACCTTGAATAAATAAAAACAACAAGGTAGTAATGTTGGTGTCATGTTTGTTCTTTAATAGTTGTTGGATATCACACACACCGACAAGTTTCAACATAAAAAGTATTCCAGTTCTTCACAGTATTGCATTTTGCACAGTGTAATACAGACTACAGAGTTTTTGAGTGAAGGCACGAAACTAGAGATTACTTCTGCAAACGAAACCCCTACAGACAAACGAGAAGAACTGAAGGATACTGAACTCAGACAGTTTTACACAACAGAAACTAACTTCATCTGTACCGACTCACGGCGAGAAAGGTAGTAGTGCCATAATTAAACTAACATTAACTGCAGTTAGGATACTCTTTCAGTTACGTGTTCACCCACTTCTCAAGCTTCTGTCTGTCTGCGTTTCGGAGCTTTTGCACATTTTCCCAAAACATTTCAAAACACATAAGGGATTAAATTTACTCTACAGACTTTCCCGCAAACCCTGCCGATTGTCCTTCATAGGAATCCAACAGCTCCAAGCCGAGTGCTCTGCGCTGGTTTAGTGCAACTTCCCTTCAAGTGCTCAACCATTTAAATAGACCTCATTCTGCTACAAAAGTACACATAGTAGTACAAGATAACATTATTTTATAAGTACTTTTTGCTACATATGAAGCATGCTTTCACAGTAACACAATAGCTACATATGTGGTCGTAGTAGTGGGGCTGCCTCATGCATCTTCCACCAGCTTCCAGACAGGAAGTACAGTGCGAACCTGAAGCGCTGCACACACTCCTCCACACATATACACACATCTCTCAAGAGTTGTGTCGCTGTTTGCATAAAAACCCCACTTTGATCTGTGGCTTCGTTTGAGCTCACGTAGCTCATTTACACTGAAAAACAACAAAAACATTACTTCGAATGCTGCTGATGCATATGTGTTTGTTTGTTCTTGTTTCCCTTTTATTAGTGAAAAGCAAAGAGAAACAGGGTTTTTATCCGACAGCAGCGGCAACACTTGGCGCCCAAACTCACAAAGTGCTGCAGGACTCAAAGGTCTGATCACACACGTGGATCTCTCGATGAGCACTCGTCGTCCAAATTCATCCCGATCGGCACTCGGTTGCACCAGCTATGTGCAAGTTCAGCTCGCGCTCAACAGCAGCTCGCAGATCGATTTGACAAGAGGCATGAGTCAGTAGATGAGGAGGAGCCATTTATAACTGTGTTTTTTCTTAGTGTACAGTCGGATACGGTCAAATCCCTGTGACAGTAAACACAACCAGAGCCCGACCGATATGGGCCGATAATATTGGCTGACCGAGTCAAGATTCACGTTGGGAAAAAAATGCTGCAGGAAAAGTTGCAGTGGTGCAAACTGGTCCATCAGCTCAGCTTGTCTGTGAATATTCTCATTCATCCAGGTCATTGTTCTCTCTGGGCAAAATGAATCGTAGGCAGCTGGACTTGTATTTGTCTAGGAAGACGTTTCGCCTCTTATCCAAGGGGCTTCATCAGTTCATATGCGTCGGTCTCACTAGTCCGCACTAGTCTGACCGGGACAGTGGAGCAGGACCCAGGTATTTATCCTCTGTGGGTGTGTTCACCAAAGTGCCTGTGGAAGCACTGGTTTCACTTGACCATTGTTGTGGTCTCATGTGAACGACAGTCGTTAGGGTCTTGTGACCCCTGGAGAAAGTCCCTTGGATAAGAGGCAACACGTCTTCCTAGACAAATACAAGTCCAGCTGCCTACGATTCAATTTGCCCAGACAGTAAAGAGAAAAGCCCATGTCTTTATTTCACTGTTTGATCTCGGTTACCCTGGCAACATGATAAGCAGAAAGCCACCAAGTTCTGTCTCAGTCTGCTGCTGGCTCCTTCCTGTTTCCCTTGGGACCCTTTTTTGTTTTTGGAGCTCCTGCGTCGTTTAACCTGCTGAAATTGAGCCTCTGCCCTCACAGAGACATGAGTCTTACTGCAAAGAGCCACGTGGGGGAGGGAACAGGCGCGTGGGGGGGGACAATAAACGCTGCACGCTCAGTCATCATTTTCTCATCAACTGACATCGACATTAAACATCAACTCTTTAGCTGCACTCTTTGTTTCGTTCATCTTTCTGCTCCCAGTGTTTGCTATACAGTGATGTCATCGATGATGCCATACTTTTTGTCACGAAGACTTTGGGCCCTACTTTGACCATATATGGCGCATAGTCTAAAGGGCACAACGCCATCAATAATGAGCTTGCCATTTTTATTTGTTTACTCCACAGCTGCAATGAGTGAAATCTCAGACAGCGCCACCCTGCCACTGTGGTGGAAGGTGGGATTGCATCTGTTCTGCTGACTTTTACTGGATCCTCTCTGCTCTGCGGTGCTGCAGCTCATTGAGCTGTACAGCACTAGTCTGATTCTTTTGCAGAGATTAAAAACCTGTGGGTCAAACAATCAGCCGGTCCAAACAGGATTGTTTTGAGCGTGCACTGTAACGTTAAGGTAGACTCTGCTGCAGGTCCGTCGACAGCAGCCACAGCTGCACAGAGGTGAACTTATTGTGCGCATTCAATCTGGAAAGGATGTGCATCATTTTTCTACAATGGACAAATGTTTCCTCTAAACGTGAAACAGACACAGGAAGTGGATCAGTAATAACAAAATAATGGTGAGGCAGCGCGTCTCGGTGTACTTACCGCCTCGACAAGCTTCAGTCTCCTTACAATCGACGTTTGCGTTGACCTCAGTGTTGACCTTCCACCTGATCTGTGAACCTTCCAGCTGCAAAGCCTCTTACAGCATCAGACATCTTTTAACCAAGGCAGGATTTAGGCTGTGCACATTTATTATCAGCAGTGTGGACACGTACTTGTGAAGGAGGCACTAAATCTGATCATCTGATTCTTCTTTTTTGCTTTTAATAGTTGCACCTCTAACAGGTGGCAGCAAAGATCTTGGAACCTCATGTTTTTCCTTCCTGTCCTTCTGTCGTTCCTCCCATTTTCCTCTCCACCACCTTCTTCATCCACTCCTGCATCTCACCTGATGTGGATTGTTTTAGGTTGTAAACACGGTCAGCCCACTTTACCACATTTTCATAATATCTTAACGTGTCTCACAGCTGCCTGTCTGCTTCTCTCTCCATCCACCTCCCTCACTTCTCTTTCTTCTCCTTAGTTTTTAAATCCATCCTTACAAAGTTCTTTATTGAACTATTTTCAGCCCATGATGCCCCACATTTCCTTTTCACATTTAGTAAAGCCTTGTAACCGTCTCTCCATCCATCTGATTTCCAGTTGTTAGAATGTGCAGAATCCATGATGTGAGTCTAAAATCCTTGTGACACAACAGCTTGCTAAATAAGTGGGAAAGTCGTGTTTCTGTGTATTTGTGAGATGGTGAAAGAATGTCAGTAAAATGGCTCCAAGTGTGAATGTGGCTTTTATTCTGAATTTCATCAGCAGGGCTGTGAAGAATGCCTCCTTGTCCAGAATACATGTATTCAGATTTTATTATGAACTGTGTTAAATTAATTAGCTGAGGTTTAAGAAAGGATGTGTCTCATGAAAATGTGTCACAGCACTGCAAACTATTGATATAAAACCCTTTTATCATTTGACACTTTTTCATGCATATTTTATCATAAAATCATTTTAAAGGGAAACTAGACAACTTTTTTTGGCTTTGTCATTCTGATGTGTAACCTGATTAAACAGTGTAATAGTGGTTGAAAAATGACACCATTCTCTGTAATTTGGTCTCCAGTAAGTCCTGTTTTCACCATGGGATTTTCTTTGCCACTGGGACGAGGCTTTTTCTCAGAAGAATGAAAAATCCGTGACGCTCTTTGTACTCTCTGTCCTAATTCGCCAGTATACGCTGCGCCTCTTAGCGACAGCTGACGTCGGTACGAGCTGATTGGCTCGCCGTGCTCTGACTCGCCTCTGCCAACAACAGAGTGTCTGCGGCCGCACCGTCACTCAGCTCGAGCTCGAGCTGAGGCGGACCAGTTTGCAACAAACGAAATAAAACGCAAGCCGGAGCGAACGACTGCAGCAGATTTGCTTCCCAGCAAGTCTCTTGCTGTAGCTAACGTTAGCATGCTAGCTTGTTTGCAGCAGTTATCTCCTGCAACTTTAAGGACATAAAGAGATAATATAGCCAAGTATTCTCTTTAACCTGACTGGAACTGTCTCATCTCTGTTTATCATCAGAATCTCTAAACATTCTCAATAATCAAACGTAATAACTGTAATTGTTTCAAACTGATTGTATTTAGCCTTGTGGTTCCGTGTGTCCAGCCTGGGAACCAAAAATCTGCACAGGTCGTGGTTTATGTGTTCCTGCAGGTGGTTTGGTCCCCCCTCCCAGTGTTGCTACCTGTCCACACCTCCGTCATCCTTACACATTCTGCTGCTCTGATTGGTCTGTTGCATTTTGGCATGCCAGGCTGATTTGTACCGTGATGTTCCTGCAGCACAGCACAGCAGGACAGAACCAACTCATGCTCTGTAGGGGAACAAAACCTGGATTAATGCTGTAGCTTGATAAATGACTCTGAAATGATTTGTGTTTTCTACAGAGGAGGTAACTCATCTTGACCAGCCAACACGTCTCATTTAGTCCTACGACTGGTCACCGTTAGGCGGGTCACTAACCTGCAGGTTCACTCGGAGAGTTACACAGCTTCTGTAGTTTATGTAGCACAGAGTTTGTAGGAAGCCGGGCTTGTTGCAGGTCTTGTTTGGGCAGGTCTGAAGCCTCTGTGAGTCAGATTGAAAGGGGTGGAGCTTAACTGATCTCACCTGCTTCTCTGCAGGCTGGTAAAACAAACAGTCGAACTCATTTCACGTGTGTTTTTTTTCTTCATATCTGCTCTCCTGAAATCACGGACCTGCAGTGATTAGAGTCACAGTGGTAAACTATGTGTTTGCACGATAGAGGGTTGATTTAAATTAATATGCAGCAGCACTACCTGGTAACCTTTTCTGCTGAGTCGGCCTGAGTCACCCCATCATAAGTGAGTTTTTTCATCTATGTCTGTGACTGTCTGTTTGATTGGTAAAGAACTAAACTTACTGCATACTATTGGATGAAAAGGCACAGTGCTATTATTAACATTACTGTCGTATAAAAATCTTGATTCCAGGTGAACTGCTGCAGGTACACACAAAGCTCAGTGGTGGAAGTGTCAGCGTGTTTTAGACTAATAAGAGATGTCAGTGGGAGCAGAGAAATTTGAGCTTAAAAATAAGTTGTGCTCAGAATCATGTTATGTCGGTTTAGTGCTGATTTTCATCAGCAGGTTAAATCAAAAATCAAATACAGACTTTGTTTTATTTTGAAAGGACATTTGCTGTCAGGGCCAGACTTGGATTTGTACCTGATTCTTAAGAAACTTAAGAAAATATATTTTCTGCCAAGTCACGCTTGTATCCACGTTTTCAGTGGCCCATATCAGTGCAGGAAATATATTTTTTTATGTTGGTACACGGACATATGATGCACTGCCTCCTCCAAGATGAAAAAAAGGAAGAAAAAGGTTATAGGTTAGCTCGAGGGGAGTCAGTGTAGCTCTCAGTCACAGTGAAAGTTGATTGAAAAGTAAAGTGAGAGCTTTACGCCTACCTGTGAAACAGTGCCGAGGTCACGGCCCTGTACACGGAAAGTCTGCTTTGTAGGAAATATGAAAAAGTGGAAAAAATTACGTTGATTGCTTAAATATTTCTGAGGCTGTAAGCGCTCATTTTACACAGAAGACAGAAGTGTTGAAACATGAGTTTGTTTGCACTATTAAAAGCTGGGGATTTACAAGTGTGCTTCCCTTCCTTTATGTGAAAGTTTTCTGTCCTGAAGCTGTGAAACACCTGAATCAGCTGCATTTGGCTGGAGGTTGTGCAGAGAACCCTGTTTTTGCTGGTTTTACACACAATGTGTGGGAGATCTTTGCTCCTCTCCTGCTGCTTTGCAGTTGCAACTAGCTTGAACATCAGCCATCACACCGATTATTAACTCTGTGAAGTCATTTTACTGTTTTGCACATGGAAGAAGTTCAACACATGTCTGCTGTTGAATGTGTGAACGCATGTTCACTTTCACTGCGCTTAAATGTTTTCATCTGGTTGGTTTACGGTTCCTCTCTATGCTTAAAGCTCTCACGATGGGAGTTGTATCTGCTGTCTCCACAAACCGCGACAGGTAACTGAAAAGGTGCTCGCTAAGCAAGTTGTTAGTCTGTTGTCTGGTGACGCGACATTCAAATCTGCTTTGCTAGCCAGCTGTTTTCAGCTGAATCTTCTCATCAGTTTTGCACAGCTCAGTTGCATAAACACATAACAAATCATCAAAAAAGATGAACTGCCGTGGATGTAATGCAAAAACATGCATTTGATTATATTATATGTGAATATGAATGGATTAATTTGTGGACTAACTTGTTCACATTTGCAAGATTCGGTTTCTTTGGTCACCGTTTGTATTTGAAAGAAAAAAACAAAACTGGTTATTAGTGATGCAGAAGGTTTTTTTTATTTCAGGAGCTTCTGCAGCCATTAAAATCTTCTCACTCCGACTCGAGAGCTGCGACCAAATGAGTTTGTTCAAAACAAATCTTCTGGCAAACTCTCAAGTGTGTCACAGCTCTCCGGTTTCTTCATTCGGTCAGCACAGGACCTGTTGGAGACTTTGGGTTCATCACTTTGTTGTTGTTTTGAATATAAATAATAATCAGTAGCTCTAATATCCACGTGTTTAATCACTCAGAGGGTCGTGCTGCTCGAGTGAACCGACCTTCTCCCCCCTCTTCCTCTCCTTTGTTTGATGATAGCAAAGCAGATGTCTGTGGCTTCACAGGAGCTCGCTATGATTAGGGTTAGACTGCACATGAACTGAAGCCAGCGGTGGCCTTCTGTCAAACATATTAAGACAGGAAATAGCCTGTAAACTGTCCGGTAATGCGTCTCATGGGACCTGACAGCTTGAAGCGGAGCTGGAGCTCAACATGGACGAGGAAAGACAACAAGCCTTCATCTGCTGCAGCAAGCAAAGTCGACTAAGAAACTGGAGGATCCAAGTTCGCCCGCGCTGCAGAAGAAGTATTTGAGATCTTAATGGTGACGTTGTTTATTTAAAAAAGATTATCAGTAGATTGTAAAACTTTCCAAGCTCTTACCTCACAGCTCCTGACTTACAAACACGTTCGTGCTGAGCAGCAGCTACAACAGTCGAAACTGGGCCGGAGGTTTACGACCATCGTCAACATTTTAAAATGGCAACAGCACGTAACTGTCGAAACCCTATTCAAAGGTGAAAAATGTATCATTCTGGAGAGTGTTTGCAGTTCTTGTATTTCATGAGAAGAACGGAGACTGAAGAGTGGATTATGTGTGAGAGTCTTCATGCTGTCTCTGACCTGAACGACGTCATTGAGCTCTGCAGTGGTGAGTGGTGGACGGCTGACCGACCAGCGCGAGCGTTTGCGTCATCTGAAGGCTCTTATCACAGTACTGCAGTTTGGTGTTTGCATGGATTGTGTGCCTTCAGCTTTTCCTTTGGGTAATCAGCCAGTCCTGTCTTAAATGACAGTGATGGAGACTCATGCTCTCATTTTCACATTCCTAAAATGATGCTTTGCAATATGTTGTGAGAAATGTGTGAACATGTCTTATCCCAAACATGCGTTTGACGGGACATTGGTGTGTATCTGCATTCTGATTATGTTTCTGTATCTACTTTGAGGTCTTTCCATTAATTGCAGGTGTGTGTCAGAAAATTCTAGCTAACTGACTTCTTGTTTTTCCTCTTGAAAATGCTTTAAAAAAACAATAGCAAAATACAAATACCTCTCAGAGAAAAAATATGCAGAATACTTTCAGTAATCTGTATGGATGCTTGTCATGTATTGTATGTGATGATTCATGCTTGCAGCTCTGCTTGCGCTCATTTGTTTTGTGTGGCTGATTCTTGTTCAGGCAGCACACAGACCAAATATTTCTGTTTGTGACTGTTGTGCCAAGAAGTGATTGGCCAAACCTTTGGGTGTTACCTGAGCTACAACAATAATCGGCTTTTCAAAGACAAGTCATCGTTGTAAACACCTGGCTCGGTTCAGGACTGCCTGCTGGTTAAACAGAATGACACCTTTGTTGTTTTACTGAACAAGTTTAAACCTCATGACACAAAGTGTGCTTTGATTCGTGCGTTCTTTCTTTGATCACTGTCAGAGTTGATGGATGTTGTTTCCCAGACGCTGAACTTTGTAAAGGGAAGATGTCGTCTGTGTTATCTTGACTGTCTTGTTGCTGCTGTTTGTGTTTCACCATGAAATGAGCAGTGAGCGCATGCTGAGTTTGGAGAACGGTGCCATGAGTTCACTGTGTGTGAGCTGGGTGTCTGTGTGTTACAGTTTTTAAACCAATTGTTTCTGCTTAAAGCAACACTCTGAAACTTTGACCGCAACCTCTGCCTTTGAAGAACTAAACTAAACTACACATGTCACTATGTCGCACAAAACAGCAGTTTTAGTGAAAGCGGGTCGTATTTTACAGAGAAAATGTCCTCTGGTTTCCCTCTGATGTCCTCCGACTGCTCTGTCTGTCTGTCTGCGGCCTTTTATTCAGCCGATCTGTCACCACCAACGACCCGCTGCT
>JAQLOL010000003.1:27875203-27885451 GCA_029783665.1 Naso thynnoides
TAATTCTGTGGTTAAATGAACTGTGTTCGTGTGTCCAGATGTTTGTGTACAGATTAAATGAATGTGGCACGTATTTGTCAGTGAGCTTTAGAGGTTTTGTAAATGTAGTTTTAAACGTTTGACAGAAACCAGGTTTAGCCGAGTCTCTCTGCTTCCAGTCCTTTTTTTTTTTTTTGGAATAAGTAAACTCTATCCTACATAAAGCTGAAATCCATATAAATACTTTATTCTAATTTACTTCCCTAAATGTTACAATTTTAACCTATTTTCACAGTATGACTGCTTGGATTTTATTTTATTTGATCACATTACTTCTCTTGTGAAAAAATGAATTATTCAAACATTCACTTGATGGATGAAAAAAGGAAAAGCTCTGTACATCTGCAGCCCGTCATGTCGTGGCGGATGTATGTAAAGATTCAGTTAAATATTTCTTTGCACAGAAGCAGGCTGGTTGGACAGTAACATGTCACTGGTTGAGGTGTTTAAACAACTTAATTATTACAGAGTAAAAGAAACTAGAAAAACAGATTGAAAAAATAGATTTTTTTTGTGTGTATGTGTGTGTAGTTTTTACCAGGCACATCTGCAGAATTATCACATTTTGTAATGCTAAAGCCATGAAATACTTTCAAAGACATTATCATCTGGATAATTGTTGATTTACAGCCATGTCATTCATTTTACTGCATTTTTAAGAGAATTTTTATTTGCATTTTGTAAAATGTGTAGTGGTAAAAAAAGGGGTTGTTTTCACCAGGTTAGCAGTCATTTATGAAATAAGCAATCTGTGGGAGTTTGTTTAAAGGTCAGAGGTCAAAACTGTGGCGAGATAAAGCTTCCTGTGAACTTACAAAAACTTGATTCATCATTTATAAAATGTAATTTCATCTGGTGCGTTTATCTCTGTCTGAACAGCCTCCTTTTGTCATTCAGTTCTGTAAATGATTACAAATACTCACCACATTTTGGATAAGCCACCAGCATGATGTCGTCCTCTCTGGCCTTAAAGTTCTCCATTGCTTTCAAATAGTCCTCAGGGCACATGATACGCGGGTACAAAACCCCCTTGTATCTGTACAACTTATCCTCCTCCTTGATGTCGTTCGCCTGCTGCATCTTGGACTTAACTCTGGAGATGGGGTCGTCAGAGCTCATCTTGATCCTGGAAGTGTAACTGCGCAGACAAGAAACTCTCCCCTTCTTTCTAAGCAAGTCAAAGACTGTGAATTCACAGCAAACAGGCTGAAGGAAAGAGAGAGAACAGAGAAACCGAGCAGCTGAGAGTCTGTCCACCGCTGCCTGCAAGAGAGCGAGCGAGATACAAGAGAGACAGACAGAGAGAGAGAGAGAGGAAGAGAAGGGCTGTGTGTATATGTACTAGTAAAAGGAGGAGGTGCCTGGTGACTCCCCCTCCTTTTAATACACTGCCCAAACACACACACACACGCACACACACTACACAGATAAGGAAGTGTGACTACTGGGAGTTGTCTGTTCAGTGTTAAGCAGATGAGAGGTTCGTACACACACACACACACACACACATTCCTTAACTTTAGGGGAAATTACATTGACCTATATTCATTTCCTGCAGTTTTACCCCCACCATAAACACCACTTGTCTCTCATGACTCTGACTGTCTTTATCCTAAAAGTTATTTAGGGACTGAGCCTGAGAGTCAAGGACCCAGTTGTAATGTAATTGCTTTGTTTTTTCAATTGTTATTCATGTTACGCTACTTGGAGCCCAAATTTGACCCCCTAAACATGCTCAAAAACTCACCAAAATTGGCACACACATCGGGTCTGGAGAAAAATTTGCTATAATGTGCTCTCTAGCGCCACCAAGGAATACTTAAACAGCCACTATGGCCTGCAGGAATGTCGTAGAGAGATCAAACCAAAACTCAATTGTTCGTCTCATTAAGACCTAAAATTCACCGACTGACACCCCTGACCTAAATCCAACAGGAAGTCCGCAATTTGCATTTCAAAATAAGATTTTTGCTCTCTCTATAGAGGGCATTTATCATATTGCCTTTGAATGCTAATAGATGACTAAGGACCATTATTATTGAAGAACAGGATACAGGGAGCGCCCCTGACTTTGAAGCCAAAAAGACATGCTGGCCAAACCATGGTACTGCAAGTATGGTGTCGGTCACGTCCTTCCATTGGGCACAAAAAGACTTTTTCCCATAAGCTAACATTGTGAAAAAGACGTCTATGACTCAGCGTATAAATTGTTTGAAGGTACATAAACTTATTAGTGTGGACTTTTTAACAACTCTTACTGAAATCATTGTGTTTTCTTTCTGTCTGTCTGGAATATTACCCTCGGCATAGTGAACGCGCATCAGAGCCGCAGGCCCGAGCCTCTCTGCACGTCCACACGTCCACACGTCCACACATGGGTGTAGCTGTAATCTACTGATGTATTTTCTGTCCTTTTTCATGTCTATCATATAAAATAACACAGTCACCCATGCACTGATGTATTCACGTTAATATTGATAATGTTTTCAATCTGTTTACTGAATATGAGAAGCCAGTTATGTTTTTCATTGTTCATTTTTCTGATCCTGATTAAATTTATATGCCAGTAATGTAGGCCTATGTCAGTTAGCCTTTCACTGTTAGCCTAAATATAATCTCGCTGTGGTTATTTATTTTATGTAACACTTTAAAATATCACCTATGAGTTATTTGCCTCATGAGCATAATGATTAAATCTACTGATTTTGATAGGATTTATCTATAAATATAAGAGTTGAGTTTTTAGCTCAAATGATAGATAAGCTCATTGACTTATGAATAGACTGTCACCACAAAACATTAGGCCTATAATTACTTCAAGTCCGCCAACAATTAAACTGTATGTATACTGTATATTAAAAGATATAAGGCTAGGCTATACAGTCACAAGTAAGATATGGGACAGCATCAATGGTAATAAAGGATGTAGGTCCAGTGGTGCAACATCATGACATGGTTTACAGTGGAAAAAAAACTGTTAGCACATATATAACTGTAAGTACAAGGCAGAGAAAAAACTTAGGAAAACACAAAACCTCAATCAACCAGTTTTAATTGTTTATAGCACGGGTAAAGTTGTCATCCTTTTTTATCTGCTGTACGATAACTTTTCTATTTTGTTCTCAATTATAAAAATCAATATAAACAATTGTTGTGTAGCTTTGATTATCACATATTGTGATGTATACCGTAATGTGAAATTTGTATAATTTTGAAAAATCACCAAGAAACATTAGTGACCGAAACAAATTTATTTAATGTATGCCACACAGCTGGGAGATGGATGATTTCATAGTTGTAAGGATGAGCCCTTCACACACTCCACCGAGGTTTGGGATGCCTGTGGAGAGAAAAGTCATCAGTACTGAGAGTAACACTGGGAATAAATGTGATTAAGACAGATAAACTAGCTATGTTAAAAATTTAAACAGAAGGTATGAGCTTAATATATATAATGTGGTAACATTATATATATTTATTATTACAATCAGTGTTATAAAAACGTGTGTAGACGTTTAACAATGCAATATATATTTTTATATAGTAGATTAGGGCTAAGTTATTAGACTTAAATCAAACCAATAAACACAATAAAGACAAACCAACTGGCCAGTCAAGAAGTCGGTTTCTACTTTATAACGTTACACCCATGAAATATAACGCTTTATAAAGGTTACTCAGTGGATTTATAAAGTTAACTACACTGATCTGTTATGTAACCTCAGTGCAATACTCAAGTTCACATTACTCATTATTAAATCAGTATTAACTTACCTCCCATGAATGGACACCAGTGATAACATCAGGCACGAAGTTAGTAATTCTCTATTAAGTTAACTTTATAATTTAGGTAAATCTGCTGCCTCCCACACAATCACTGCAGCAGCTCGGCTACTATAAGCTCGTCAGGCTCATGAACGTGCAGCTATGACCTCAGAAACTGGAATGAGCCCAGGAGAGCCTGTGTGGTAGTTTATGAAACACTATTGTGCAATATTGGACCCTGTGGGGCTACGGTGTGGTTTTTCTCAGACCCGGAAGTCAAGTATTTTTTGCTTCATGTGCCACTGAGGAACTTTTATAGGAATGAACGAGGCTCTGCCTCCCACACAGCATTTCATGTTCTAGGAAGTCATGTTTGAGCTCCATAATAAGGGTGCGGTGTTTATGCCAGTAAAGGTCCTAAATAGGTAACAAAAAGCAGTACGCACACACACACACACACACACACACACAGAAGACCTATTCAGTTCAAGTTGAGTTGCTGCAAAATAACATATACTCATCTCTAATGAATGATCTACTACTAATAATAATCTTTAAAGCACTTTTCATACCACAGCTTTGCAGCATTGAATTAAAAGCAAAGTGTGGTAGATGAAAATCTATTAACCTGTTTATAAGAATATAGTACAAGATTAGATAAAATGGCAGAAAAAAATAATAGAAAAATAAGATCTGATTTATTCATTCAGGGTGTTCCACAGTCTCAGAGTAGCTAACAGAAGTCCCCCACTCATTTTTTTGGGGGGGGGCTACTTTGGGACTCTTGTATCAAAGTATTAACAGATGTTGAGTCCTTGCAGCTCATCAGGCACAAATCACAGATTTGTCCTAGAGGCCTTTAAAAAAAGAATGAAAAATCTGAAAGGGGATAGACAATGATCATAAAAATACAAAACATATCAAATGTGGTAACAATAGCTCAGAGAACTATGGAACTTGGCAATGTATGCAAATATCTGATCATGTGTTTTTACTGTTTGTTGGACAATGAAAGTTGAATTCTCAACTTTTCCCCTCATGGCTGTTAGTAATTTACAATGGAAACACTGTTGATGAGGGTCCAGAGGGAATGAAGCGCCGTGAAGTCAACGATCCTGTCCAACGCACCTGCATCCAAGACATGCCAGTGTTTCCTTACAATAGAAATATGACAAGAAAAGTATATTAAACTCAACTGGAGAAATGTCACTTTTTTGTGGTGGTTGTTTTTTTGTTGTTTTGTTTTTCCTTTACAAAAACTCAAATATATTCCTTTCGCTTGCAGAAAATAACATAAACTGACAGTATGTCATAGAGAGATCTAACTCTGTATCAAATTTTAAACGATATATTTCAGAGGTGTGAGGGGTAAATTCACTGTAAAGCAATTTTTACAGCTAAGACTTCCAAAAAAAGCTATGCATCATTTTCTTTAGTGGAAACTGTCATCGCATTAAAACCACGTCTACATGTAATCCTCATAAAAGCAGGAAAATCAGGAAGTATAAGGTTGCTGAAAAATGTGTTGCAGAAACTTTTGGACTTGCACTCAAAAACTCAAAAACACTTACTTCTATAATAGTAATGACTCAGAAAAACAGAATTTTTACATTTTACAAATAATCAACAGTTCTAAAAATGACTGCAGATTTTTGAAGTCTGTTGTTTCAGTTGTGTCTAACGTAACTGAAAGTGTTGATATCTTTTTAACAGCAAGAGAAGCTTTAACTTTTTGTTGACTCTAGTGACCCCTGCGGACCAAAGTGCTGTGAACAATATTTTTCATATGATCAATCTTTTTTTTTGTGTGTACCACATTTAACTGAGCATGTCTGTTAATGTGCGTCTCGACAGAACGAAAAAGTCGCATGGCTGCACATGTGAAACTGATGATTTTATTACATTCAAACGTTTTTTATTTCTTCCAATTTTTTTCTCTCTCGCGTTGAATTTCTTGTTTGTCTATTTTTTGGCGGAAAGATTGCTCCATCAACAGGACTGTGCCTCAGAAAAATCACCATCTCTATAATACATTTATGAAGTAAACAAGTTTTGTGATCTCTGGGTGATAAGAAGATCTGCGGACTGATGCATGCACCAAAACAGCACCAGTGTGCAGTGTTGTGTAATGTATAAGTTAATTACATTCTACATAAGTTAAATGAATTTGTATAAGTTACAGTTACTGAGAAAAATTGTGTAATTAAATTAGAGCTTCTTATGAAAACTTCAATGATCACAAAGGAGATTACATCCAAATATTTTCTGTAAAAAGCTTAGGCTATGCTGAATAATATTCACCTGGTTGCTTTTGCCGTTTCCTGTCAAGGCCGTTTAGCGAAGTTTGAGGATATTCTGATGCTTTTGATTGGTTCTCTAGTTTGAATCTACGGCGCCACACATCTGCTTTCGCCTGGTTTAAACATTAAAAGACTGTTTACAGTTGAAAAATTGTGATTAGCGATCAAAAAGTAATCAAATGTAATAACTTACATTACTTTCATAATTTAACTGAAATAGTTACATCACTTTTTACATTTCATATACAGTAACTAGTAATTTGTAATCTATTACATTTCCAAAATAACCTTCCCGACCCTGCCAGCGTGTGGGCTCCAGGTACAGGCGGGACAAACGCCACTGTGGCTCCGCAGGAAGCAGCTCATGGCCAATCACTGTGTACAGCTGCTTGCTAGGAGAGGGGTAAAAAGCAGAAATCAAGTTTTGGGTGGATAGATAAGGAAGTAACTGAAGAAATGAATGGATGAACCTGAGTTTGGTCCAACTTTGCTGAGCCTGCGATCAGAGTGGAGGATGCAGTGTGCAGTTGTAGATGTGAAGATATTCAGTATTAAGCACAGAAACAGAACAGTGGAAAGAAATTACAGTGAAGACCTACTGCTTTTTACAGGTGGGTCTTCTTCTAGCAGTGGAGTGGTTAGACAATGTTAGTATCACAAACACTGAACCACCGGCCGGGACTCTGATGAAGACTCAGACACAGCTGGGAAAATTAACAATCAGTCCTTCAATAGTAAAATCTGGTTGGTACACAGGAGAGCCAAACTCATCAGGCAGAAGAACAAAAACAGCTGAGTCAAAATCAGAAAACTGGTCAAATCTCAAACGCTCACAAACTTCGACAACTTCAACAAGGATCGAGACAAACTGGCACAGACGGAAGGAAACAGGGAGGAGAGACAGTGAGACACAGGTGCAACACATCAGGGCTGGGCAGGTGGTCACACTGGACGGAAAGACGGACAAGAAGCACAGGCCCTGAAATGAGACAAGATGCGAGTATCAAAACAGGACGGGAAAAACGTCAAACTGGGAATTGCAGTCAGTGTGGGGAAGGGGAGACAGCAGAGCACGTGTTAACTGTACGCAGGAGGCATGAAACAGAGATGACTGGAGAACAGAGGACACGGCGAATATTGGTAAATATTCAAGACATGTTAGAGAGCGGAGGTACAGGCGATGGAAGGAAGGTTATTTTCAGATTCCTGACGGTAACAGGACTGTAAATCAAGAAGGAAGAAGAAGAAGAAGAATATAATTAGCACTTTGAAATGGGCAATGTGTGTGTGATACTAACATTTTTAACACTTAAGCACTGAAAACCTAAGTTCATATGGTCCCCCAAATTCTGGTTTGTCATAAGCAACATTGTTTATTGTTTGTTTGTTTATTGCACTGCTTTTTAATGTTATTTTTCTTATTTTGTTGTGTAACATCAGCCTACTGAGGGACTAGAGATGGAAATCAGCCACTGGCCGTAGTCTCACATGCAAATGTTCATTAATATGAATTGTCCCTGTAGGCCTGTATATTAATTATGTAGCCTATTTATATATATTCATAAAAAATCTACAAATTATATTAATAAATAAAATTAAATTTTAAATTAAAATTTTATCTTAGCCAGGAGTTGTAGAGGTAGCTTATGCTTACAGAAACTACAGAATAAAAACCCTGAGACTGTGCAGACAGCACAGGTCACTTAAGAAGGAGGTTACAATAATAATATTATGTGTAAATAAATATATCTACAAAACTACAAACGTACAAGAACACGCATGCGCCGTAGGCAGCCAACCCGAACAGGCTTGTGGGTACAGGAAGTTGAAGATGGCGATGGACGGGATGATGTCCACGTCTGCGGGTCTGTCTTACCACAATGTCGGTGACTTTTACCCCAGGAAGTTCGGCTCAAAGCCGGACGTGGTGCCGTCCGGGGTGACCGAGAGGAAAGTGGGGCCGCTGGACAAACCTGACATGGTTTCTGTGGACGTGATCAACATCAAAGATTCAGGTTTGTTATGCTAGCAGGCTAACGGCTAACAACACGTAGACAGACACGGGCTGCGCTAGCAGAGCTAACGGAGAAGTTTGGCTGTTTTTAACGGACTGTGACGGTGGCGGGGACACAAACGGCGTCCTCGGCGGTCAGAGTGAACCGGGTCAGACCTCCGTGGGTCAGCTTGAAGCCGGTTACATGTTCACCTGAACATCTGTGCCAACTTTCAGCTAAAGCAGCTAGCGGTGAGCTACTGACAGTTGAGCCAGTGCAGGGTAAAAACTTCAACAATCCTTTAACGCCGGATAAGAATCAGAAAATAATAAATAAATAATATTCCGTCACGTAGCTTTGGAAGTGATTTAGAGTTTTTTTCTTTTCCTAACGGGGTGCAGGCCGATAGTTAGTGTTATTTATTGTCTGTGATCCGGCATATTGTTTTTGACAGGAGCGTGTGATCTGGTTATTGATGAAACACGTCAGTCTACCTCACAGTATTGATGTTGTGGCTACAACTGACAATTATTGTCTATCAATTAGTCAGCCAATCGCTTTAGGTTGAGTTGAGCTCAAAATATAAAGACTTTTATTTTCATACATGACACCAAGAAGCAGCAAGTCCACACATTACAGAGGCAAAAAACTAACGATTGTTTTACTTTTTAGCAGTTAATTTTCTGTTAACTGATTAATCGATCATTGATTAATCGTTGCAGCTGTGATTGATATGTATATTGAGTTTACAGCAACTTTTCAGGAAAGTTGTTGAGCTCCTCTTCTCGTTCTCGTTGAAGCTTGTCAAAGCCTGATATTATATTCAATGAAGCTTTTTCTTTTGTTTTAAATTGTAGTTTTGAAATAAACTGAAACGTCACGAGTTTCCAACGTGAAAAACGGCCTCAGCCTTTATGGATTTAGATCAGGAACAGTGTGTGACGGAGTTGGGTAATCTGTTTTCTGTGCCGTGTCTGTTGTTGAGATGACATGTTGACGGTGTCACCCGTGTTCGCCCACAGATGTCCACCTGCACAGGAAGAAGCACGAGCACGACACGTATGTCCTGGTGAGTGTCTCTGCGGGTCTTGACGAAGTTGTCCTCATCATCTTTTCTTTCCCTCGTCACTCCAGAAGTTCCCACGCACCCACACAAACAAATTCATCCCAGACAAACTTAGAGCCGTGAAACTTCTCTGTTCTCATTTCACGTAGCTTTTATTTGGTCGTCTGTGTCATCAGCGTCATTTTTGTTGAGTTGACGAGTTGCTGAACGTTCTTGTTGACGTGTGTGTCTTTGACGTGATTGGCCAGCAGTATGGCGCGTCTTTAGAAATCCAAACATTTGATTTCAAGACATTATTAGTAGAAATTAGGGCCTGACCGATATCACACTTTTGGGGCCGATGCTGATACCAATAATTGGGTCAATTCCGATATCCGATAAATATATCGACTGATATTGTACATATATAATATCCGCTGAATTCGGTTACTAAGTACTTGTGACAGTGACATGTAATGGAGGCAGGAACAGGAGGAGTCGAACATTTTAACAGACTTTATTCCAAACTGGACTGAACAGTAAACACTTTGCTTATTTGTTATTAGATAAGGAGTCGCAAACCACTTAATTACACCAGATTAAATTATCACTATTCCATTTTTCCCAACTTAGAAACTGTTTTTAATATTGCCGCATGTTGGTGAACCATATGCTGATACCAATAATCTGCGATGGTCCGGTATCGGCCGAAATATCGGCCAACCGATGTATCGGCCGGGCCCTAATACCTCACATACCTACAACATGGCCGTCTGTGACCCAGGGTGGCCTTTAAAAGTCTTAAAACTGTCTAACACTGAACTTAGTTTGTTGCGGTCTGTCGATGGCAAGTGCCACAGAACTTCCAAAACAGATTTTTGTAAAAAGAAAACAGCAAGTGGGCTGTTTGAGGGATTCACTGCAGATCAGCGCTCGCCAAAGGCACTAACATGAGCCGTTTAGCAAAGCAGCTGAGGAACCGACACACCGACAGATTTCCGGAGCTTGTCGTCAGCTCCCCCGTCGTTACAACTGAAGCATCGAACTAAATGACCCCATAAACTCAGTTTGTAGTTTGTGTCCGTCGTCTTAAATGGAGGTCGTA
>JAQLOL010000003.1:27922539-27936112 GCA_029783665.1 Naso thynnoides
TCTCTCTCTCTCTCTCTCTCTCTCTCTCTCTCTCTCTCTCTCTCTCTCTCTCTCTCTCTCTCTCTCTCTCTCTCTCTAGCGGCCAGTAGCAGTTGGCTTCAGGAGCACGTGGCAGATCTGAGTCGAAGGTATGAACGTCTTCATCACTTCATCCTTTTTCTCTCTGTCCGTCTCTTCGTCTTGTCCATTCTCCTTTTTTCAGTCCATTCTCTCTCTTTTTGTGTGTCTCTGCTTCATCAGCAGATCTCAGTCTCAGGTAGAAGGTAGAAACAGGATCCACCTACAATGACTCACACACACACACACACACACACACACACACACACACACACATCCTGTGTGTCCAGGTGTGTGTAGACACACATGGCGTCTCTGTGAGGTCAGAGGTTTCTCTGAGACAGTGTGATGGACATGAGGTCACTGAGTCTGCTTGGTTTATTGACTGAGCTTCTCAGAAGCAGCTCCGATCAGTTTCGTGCTTCTTTGCTCTTGAAGTGTAGTAACAGTAGTGGAAGACGCAGACCTGGGCGATATGGCAAAAGTGTCACATCACGGTTTTTTTCATGGCAGTTTCACAATCTCGATTTTATCATGATCCTTTAGTTTTCCACGTTGGTTAAGAGTTTTTTAAAAGTTACTGCAGATTCAGGGCCACAGTGATGCTGTTCGGTTCCTGGTTCCACAAAATGATTTTGTTTTGATTAATGAATTATTAGATTGTAAGAATTACATGTAGAGTGAATGTGTTTTATAAACTAACTGCATTAATAAATTAACTAACAAATTAGATTTTTAAAAAAATTGAACTCTTCAGGTGAATTCGTGTGACGCTTTGTCACAACCACCGATCAGTGTTGACATTCTCCCGACGCCACTGACGTCCTGAAGACATGAATGTCGTCCATGACGTCCAGACGTCGAATCAGACATGGCCGTCAAAACGGCGCTGTGTGTGAACACTCTGAGCTTCTACAACACGACTTCATACACCACGGGATGATGTTATGAACACAGACGTGACGTCGTTAAGTTTTCCAACATTTCCAGGACACAACTGATACAGAGCAGAAATGATGATTATGTAGTTAAAGACAGAAGAAAATGGCAAACCCCCCCTCCTCCTGACGCTAACATAATGAGCTAACGCTAAGTTAACATAAGCGGACTCAACTCCGACTCGTTCATGATGCTTTCGTTCTGTTTTGGAGGACCACGTTCTGATAGTGGAGAGGAAAAGGGACCGTACGTTTGCTGTGTTTAGTTTATGTGCGCGAGTTTATGGGAGGCACTGAAACAGAACGGAGCAGCGAACAGTGTGATGTTGTTGTGCGTCTGAGCATCTGAGTCCACATAATGGCAGATCGTGGACACGTTCTAATCATTCACAGTCTAATATCGTCAGCATCGTACACCCCTAAGAAGATGCATTCAGTTCCTTCACTTCAGTTAAAGTATTTATACCATTTTGTGAAGAAGAACAAAAAGACAGAGGAAACGACAGGAAGTTTGGGATGTTCTCAGAAGCCTTGTTTCCACTGAGTTGCACCGGCGGTATCTCTAGATCAGGCTCGCGTTTCCACTGCCGACTGACACTTACTTGGCAGCCGGTGCTGTGTTGCCGTGTTGTGCTGTTCACTGTAAGGGCGCTCTGCTGCTTTTTTCTGCGGGTGAAAAATAACCGATTTCACCTGCATGAACCTGCAGAAATTTATGCACATTTTATAAAGTTTTTGAGGATCTTATTGTTACTAAAGTGTATGTCGTCATGACAGAAAGGCAAACGCAGATGAATTAATGTACAGTATGAATTTGTGACAAATCAAATCAATGTACGGAGGACTTAGGAAATCCTCCTTTAGCCCAGCGGGAAGCTTGTGGGCCTCGGAGATGCACTGGTTTGGCTTGATTGACTATGGAGTGAAAGATTCCGACCAGAGAATCAGGTTTTATCTGATACTTTAAGTTCAGTTGCAGGGAAATTAACACAGTGAAGGTGTGTGGTTCTTGATCACTGACACACATCCAAAGGCAGAAGGAAAAGGGCCTTAATGTGTGCGCACCAACATCCGCATCAATCAGCTGAGGGCGTGTTAAATTTGCTGTGGGAGTCAATATCCCAAAGAGAATTAAGTTCTTTTGTATTGCCTCTGCAAATTCACCATAGCAACCGGCCGGGACGTTTTAAATGTGTGTGTCTGTCTGCCGATGGCTCTCGAGGTCCAAGTACAAACTACATTTTACACAGAGACGAACAGGGAAAAGTGTTGGTCTAGTTATGGAGCTTTCTCCAGATTTAGGAAAATTAGTCTTAACATTACAAACATGTACGGTAAATGTACACAATTGAATACTGAGTCCGAAGGGTCGGCCTCCAGCCCAGAACACTCGCCACCAGTCTCACCTGCTCTTTGATAAGCTTCCTGTCCTCTGTGATTTGACATACAAGCTATTAGTTTATCAACTGCAGAGTGAACCTTTACAATCAGCCTTACAGCGAGGCTTACAATTCAGCAGTGGGTCATCCCCGCTGTATGAATGTAGGGGAAACGCTGCTTATGATGACAAGGGATTCCGGGTGCAGGCTGCACAAGCCCTCAGCTGATTAACCCGAACGTAGGCGTGCACAGACGGGCGCATTGCTCGGTTTAACGGACGAACGGTTAACGCCATTTTCTCCTCCCTGTAAAGATCAAACAAGCGACGTGTGTCCAAGCTTACAAAGTGTGAACTGTTTCCTTCCTTGATAAAAAGAAAAACACATATTTTCAAGTTTATTTCTCAGAATTTTGTGAGTTTAAAACTTGCAAATTTGTGAATTTGTAATGTCGGAGAATATCAGAGTTTTTTTGTCTGAAATTTGCGAGTTTTAAACTTACAGATTTATGACTTCAGGTTAAAAAATTCCGAGTTTAAAACTCAAGAATTTACCCCCCCACCCAGCTCTTCTTTTTTTATTCCTACAGCGGCCCTAATACGCAGTCGTAGCTTTCTGTAATAGTGTGTGCAAATAAATAACATACAGTAGAATAACTGCAAAACATACAGTATTAGCAAATTGTCTGATAGTTTCTGATACAATAGAGAAAATCATTAAATCATCGTATTGATCATAAATTAAAAAGAACAAAATTTTCAGGATCCTTCAGATCATTTTTTTGTCCGTGTTGCTTTAAAAACGCGCAGACTTTCTCCACAGCAGACTGATGCTCAGTGTCGACTGTTGTGATGAATATTACATCCCACTGTGTATTCCCCCCCACACACACATGCACACGCACACACACACACACACACACACACACGCACGCACGCACACACACAGTCAGCAGCTCAGTTGGTGCAGGTTACTCGGGGCGACAGCCTGGAGAGTTGTGCAGCAGAACTGAGCAGTGATTGGCTGAGAGGGCAGAAATGAACAGGACGTCCCAGCCTAGTTTCCAGTCTTTGTGTGTGTGTGTGTGTGTGTGTGTGTGTGTGTGTGTGTGTGTGTGTGTGTGAAGGCGTGCGTGTGTGTGAGAGAGAGAGAGAGACGCTCTGTTGCCTTCATACATGCACTTCTGCATGTGTGTATGAGTGTGTTTGCTCGTCTGTGCAAGTGTGTTTGCTGTGTGCATATGTGTGTGTGTGTGTCTGTGTGTTTAGATTTGTGTGTGTGTGTGTGTGTCTGTGTTGTAATAGTCTGTCCCTACTTAACCCCAGCAGGGTCTGGGGGCCAACTGGGTTATATAAAGCCTGCTGCTCTATCGGCCTCACCAGCCACAGGCCTGAGCTCTGTGTGTGTGTGTATGTGTGTATTTGTGCGAGTGTGTGTGTTGTGTGTCTGTCTGTGATAGTTGCCGGCGGGGAGAAGGGAGGCAGATATTTCCAAAAGTTGCGCGACAGAAATAAAAAAGGCAAATGTAACTGATTCTCGTTATCAGATCCTGACTCGAGGTCACTGGTGGTTGGTGCTCTGAGCAGGTTGATGCAGGTGTAGCTAAACGCCGAAGCGCTTTGCGGTCAAAATACCAAATCACCTCCAACTGTGATCTAATCTCATTACGACGCGTCACACATTACATGAATCCCAGACGAGCCAGTCTGCTCTGAAAATCACATTTTGCAGGCGAAACAATGCCATGCCGTTTATTTCTGGGTTGTTAGAAGTTTGTTGTGGTTTAACACGAATATGAAAAAATCAATTGTGTTTCAATTGTGTGTGTGTGTTCTTTTTTATTACCGTTAAACACCGCTGCAACTTTACCCGTGAAATGTTTTAAGAATCATCAACAGTTCGGTATAATTATTCAGAATGTTTCAGTGATTGTCACTTAAGTTTCTTTGCATCAACTGAAACAAACGCTGTGCTGAGTTTTCCACGTGCTCTTATTTGTTTAGGACAAGAAGCTAAACTAGTCGTTAAATTTTAATTCCAACTGCTAAAATCAGAGACAACAATGACGGTAAAATCTCGAAAGGAAGAAGTTTAGTTGGATGTGTTCAGGTTCAGCTCTCGACAGTTCTGACTCTGTTTATCGTTATCGAGTGTGGCGCCAACAGACCCGAGTATCAAGTGTTTGTTTTCCTCGCCGCTCTAATCCATCGCTCTCTGTGTGCAACGTGTCTGGATTAACACACACATACACACACAAGGTCACATGTCAAATTATATCAATGCATCAAGAGGGATTATGGGATCGCTGGGATTGTCAATCTCATCCTCGACTCTCCACTTCTCCTTCTCTACTTTCTGTCTCCATCATTTTTTTCCTCCACTCTTCCTCGTAATATTCCTCTGAACAGAGTTTCGTTCTGTTTCCATTATTTACACACTCGTGTTAATAATGTGCGAACCTGGGGCGCATGAAGTCGTTGCTGTGTACGGCTGTACTGTCATTGTCGGGCTTTGTTTTGAAACTAAAGTAAAAGTGCCTGAATGTTTTTTGACTTCAGCTGGAGGATTTAAAGATTTTGCTGCTTTTCTTCGTCATTTAGTTGCAAGTTTTTCTTGTTTGTGCTGCTGGTTAAATGAGAGAAGAAGTTTTAAGATGCCGCTGGGAAAAAGTATAGGCCACACGACCGACGTTTAATGAGATAAAATGACAGTGAATAAATGAATCATCACATTAATTTACAGTGGAAACACTTGGAAGCTGCAGCCCTGCTTCAGATTCTTGATTAAATGAACCGTTTCAACAGAGAGGACTTGTTCTGATTCGCATTTCTGTTTTAACAAGATTAATGTAATTTAAAGTGACTGCGAGGAACTCTCAAGTATTTATGAAACAGTCTCATGGTTCCTCTGATGATTATAAATTTCCTGTAACAGCAAACGAAACTCTCAGAATAAAGACGGCTGCTTTTATGTAGGTACTATTAATGCCCTCGATCGGGTCCAAATCCCCACAAACTCAGGCAAAATGATTTTTTGTTTGTTTGTTTGTTTGTTTTTAATTTCGTTGTTCTGTGCAATGACAGTAACATGATTATATTCTCTGCCTACAGCTGTTAGTTTGCACCTTAGCATGTAACGTTAATGCAGATGGCCGTGTGACGTTAGCCTACAGAAAACAGAGGTAAAACATTAAACACATTACCTCATCGTGATCCATCCTGCCGTCTCTCTTTCACTCACTTCCAAAAAAAAAAAAAAAACACGTGTTGCAGGTGTTATGCCGAGTTCTGCCTGCCTGGCACGCGCTAGCAAAGATCTTTACGACAGAAGGTGATTGTGTCACTACTGCTTTTGTCCAAAGGGGGCGCCAGAATCAACAAAAACTGAACGTTCCTCGTAACCACTTTAAATCATACATACCAAACCGTGTGCAGAGGATGTGAGCTGGTGTGTGTTAGGCTGCAAAACCAAACATGAATCTGGTGAATTTGGACCCGCTAGCTCGAATGTTGTGGGCCGTTGCTCAGTTTTAGGACTGAAGCTCGGGGTGACTGACGGACTGTGTGTGTGTGTTTGTTATGAAGCCGGAGCGTCCAGCAGTGAATCACGACCTGTGCCGAAACATCCCAAAAACACGACGGCGCACACAGTCCCAGCAGTCCCTCTGTTATTCACTGATGTGTCTCGGATGACATCATCGGCGCTGTCTGTCTCCGCTGTCCGTCTTAATGAGACTCGGCTTTGCGTTCCCTCATTAAAACTCAGCTGGGCGATATTACGACACGTTTTTCCTCTCAGGGCAAAATAAAGACACAAGCAGTGAAAAACTTTGAGAAGCATCGCACACTTCAGTCACTCTTCCTCTCTTTCTCTCCTTTTTTCTCCCTCCCTCCTCTTCTGAACGTCCCGCCTGTGGCCAACATGTGACTGTCTGAGTGACATGTTTGACATTAATTACGTGTTGACATCCGTGTCACAGTTGTGTTTTTAAACATTATCTCATGACAAACGCCTCGCGGCCCTCAGCCACTGTGCTCCTCCTCATGTTTGTGACATCTCGACGCCATCGGCCGCCGTGGCTTCAGCGCGCCGGCCTTTGACGTATCGGAAATTCAATCTGACACTCAGCGCGGGGCCAATCTGCCCAGAGGTGCATTCATTGACCCGTTAATCAGTTCCAGGAACACCAGGCCGGTGTGTTACTCAGAGAGCGTACGGGGTCGGCTCTGTTTTGGGTTTTGGGAAATCAGTTGAATGTTTGGTTTCCCCTGCAGGGCCAAGCGGGGCCAAAGAGTCTGTGCTCATGTCAGCTGTGTCACTTATTCATGCACAAGCCATCATTCCAGAACGAAGCAATAACTTTATTTTAACACACTGAAGTTTTTGATACTTGTTTATTCCTCTCTGACCAAAAGTAATCATTCGTGTCATGCTTGTGTGGTTGTCAAACTCAAATGCCAAACATCGGTTGAGAGCGAACTGGATGGATTTGATTTGCTTGTTTCACTGCTCGCAGCGAACAGAGACGGCAACAAGCGTCGAGGCAGAAATTCTAGATTTTCCGTCTGCAACTCTGACGAGACAAAGCTAGCAAAAACAATAATGCAAACATCGTCTCAACTGGATTCTTCCTGTTCTTTATATATGCAGTTCATATCTCTCTCATCTTTTTAACATGTGGATCATGATGCGCACTCGCAGCCAACACACGTGTGTAATTGGCACTTTTGCAGATGTAAGGGGCACTTTCTGTCTCGTATGTGTACACTGCATCGTACTGTGAATGTATGTTGTACTGTGTATTTCATATTTATGTCAGTTGTGGTGGTGTTTGTATTTTAGTGCTACCTGCTCAGGGACCATGGGAGCAAATAAGCTGTTTTGCTGACTCTGGCACATTTACATTTGTACCTTTTACTCACGTTCAGTAACGTGCTCTGTCCCTCTAAATAAATAAATAAATAGATAAATAATAAAAAGGAGGGCTGAAGGCTCCTGCAGGCCTTTTGCAGTTTTCCTTCAGACTTTATCCTCGCAAGCAGGAAAATCTTCCACAGCTCTTCCTCGTCTGAAGGCATTTTGTTGCACGACTCTAAAGTTTTTGTCAGATGCGTGAGGTTTGCATTGAAAACCGTAGATGTAGATGTTTTGTTTGCGTGCATGGATAGTAATCGTTCCCCCTCTTGTTCTCAGTTTAAGCTCTAAGCAGTCGTATACTTTACTTGATGGAACTCTGCAGCATTTTTTTTTTACAGCAGTGGATTTTTTTTAACGGCCGGCTAATCGCTCGTGTCTTTTCAAGTTTGTAACACGGATTTAAGTTTGACATTTAAAGTTTTCCAGCTCGAGCTACGATTACTCAGGCGATGACGTCATGAGACTTTATCAGGAAGATTTCCAAAATCTTATCAGGTTTCTTTCTTTCTTTCTTTTTTGTATTTCTTTCTTTCTTTCTTTCTTTCTGTCTGTCCATCCGTCCGTAGAAGTGTTGGATAGTAATTTATCTAGATGATAATGTATTTAGACTGGAGAATATTTTTTCCAGGCTTCTTGAAGAGCGTCTTTTGCTCTTAATTCAACTTCCCTCCCAGCAAGACTTCCCTCAGCCCTTCAAATAATGACGTTGAGCTTTGAAAAAACTTCATCCCAGGCTCTGTTTTGTCTCGGTTGATGGAAGAGGAGCTACTGATGTGCGTCCTCGATGACCTCGTTCAATTAACAGCAAGCGAGTCTCGCCAATTAAATCTGCTCGTTAGCACAGACATCCAGAATGCGCAGCTGCTGTTAAAACCGCCTTTGTCACGTGATGCTACACCATGACAGGGCCCGTAAAATCAAACTGACTGTTTTTATCGAGAGTCCAGGAAAGCAGCAAATCGCTGCAGAGCTCAGCATGTTTCTCAGTGACAAAGAGGTCCAGCTTCTCACTTTGCAGTCACTTTAAGTCTCTTCAGGTCATTTAACAAAGTCTCATAGCTTTCATGTCACGCAAATTTTCTGCTCACATCAATTTAAAACAAGCAAACAAAAAAAACCCATTTCACTA
Source organism: Naso thynnoides (assembly GCA_029783665.1). Classification (NCBI taxonomy): domain Eukaryota; kingdom Metazoa; phylum Chordata; class Actinopteri; order Acanthuriformes; family Acanthuridae; genus Naso; species Naso thynnoides. The sequence goes on from JAQLOL010000003.1 coordinate 27,930,960, forward strand.
AACCAGAGAATTTTATTTTTTAAAACACTCACTGATGTTTCCAATCCAGATTCTTCTGTCGGGACTTTGACGCTTCCTTCAATGTTACGTTGTTGAGGCAGGAGCAACTCTGCGTAGACGAGGTCTGTCGGAGTCGAGGCTGCTGTCTTAGACCGCAGACTAATGTAACATGAAACAAAACAAGAGTGATCCAATCAAGTGCGGTTCAAGTCCCCTAAAGTCCATTATGATGGTGTGATCGGGTTAAAGGCCTAATCCCAAAGACCAGCATAAACACACAGGAGGGAGCAGATGGAGAATCTGTCATCCAAACATTGATTTTGGACTTTCCGTTGTCAAATTAAAAACAAAACAGTTTGCGTATGATGTCAGTATTTGTGTTTATAAAGTGTTTTTTTGTTTTTCTTCTTTTTTTGTTTTGGAGAAAAAGGGCCGCGTGTTTTTCTCAGAACGCACCATTTTTTTCCTTCCAGCTTCTAGTTAAAAATTTTTTGTTGTTGCATTATTGTTCATGATGATTTGCTTTGAATCAGTTAGTATCCTAAAGTGTGTTTTCTACCTTTAATGTGAAGCTGTTTTGCATGAAGTGACCTCAGGTTTTCTCGAGAGGGTCGTAACAGTGAAACTGACCTTCAGTTTCTGTTGTGTTTTCCTTGTTGACCATGTGAAGTTTAGCACATACTAATCCTGTGTTGTTTGTGTGTGTGTGTGTGTGTGTGTGTGTGTGTGTGTGTGTGTGCAGTTTGTGTGGTATCATTCCAGGTCTCAGCAGTGTGCTGCTGCCTCGTATGAACCCGTTTGTTCTGATAAACATGGCGGGAGCTCTTTCCCTCTGCATCACCTACATGCTCATAGAAATCAAGTAAGACTCAACGTCCCTCTGCGGCCGTCGGCAGTCACCGGCATCCGTTAGTGTTAAAGCTGGGGAAGGCAACTTTTGGAAATCGAGCTAGCTGTAGCATGAGACCCCCTGGGAAACGAGACTGCTGCCCCCTCCCCTCACTGTTTTCGCTCTGGATGGCGTTTTGTTTTGTTTGTTGTCACTCTCTCTGTTCAGGCCAGTTTACACCAAAGATTCTCGAGCGGTGTAAACTGCTCCGTCTGAGCTCGACTCAAGCCGGCTGACGGCGTCGCCTGCGGATCAGCTTGTCAAGTCGCCAGAGGCCAGTTTTAGAGCATTAGGCAGGTCGCTTGTTTGAACAGCCAATCAGCTCGTAGTGACATCACCTGTCACTGAGAGGCACATTGTGAAGCAGCCAATAGGAACGCATGCTCTCTGAAATGACCTTTGATTGTCCAAAAAGTCCCGTCACGGTCTGAATCCAGAGCCAAGGAGAGGTGCACAAGTCTGCAGTCCAACATGCTGAAAGGTTATTATGGGATTTTCGCCCCAGTGACGCCAAACATTACCCGCCTACCTCAGCTTTAACTGGCACATTGAAACCAGAATGCTGTGGATTTCCTAATGCCACGTTTCTGTGAGTGCTGCCGGAATTTCCCTCCTGCTCCTTTAACCTGATTAAATCCTGACCTGTGCGCTGAATTCAGAATGTGTCTTGATGCAAAAACAGGGACTAAACCTGCAAACACAGGACAACAAATGAGACTTTTTCAACTGATGGCAAAAGTGAAGCAATTTATTCTCGTTGCTTGAATGATTTAGAGTGCAAATAATAACAATATAAACTTGTGAGAGTTGTGTTTGGCTTTCACAAGCTTCCTGTAGCTCAGATTATAGACAACAGCAGAAACACTTTAGCAGAATAATGTGGACGACAGGCAGAATTACTTGACTGTAACACAAAATGCATTGAACACATCACAGACTGGATGTACCAACATCTCCTCCAGTTAAAGTTTGTCGTTAATTTAATTCTTTCTTCTGTTCTGGAGCTTTTGGTCACATGACATGATCTCCAGATGGAGTTGTAGATGTTCTGAGCATTTTAAGGATTTATAAGGTTCAAAAGTCAGGAATGACTTTTGAGAAAACAAGCAGCTGAGAAAACAACCTCACCACATGCTGCACTTATTAGCTGTTCCCGAGCTTTTTGACATGTTGCATAACTTTAATCAGTTTTGTGGCAACATGAGAAATCCTGTCAGTGTTTGGAAAATCTACTCCTCCATGACAACTGAGCAAACTCCATCTGCTGAGATGAATCATGTGATTAAAAAGCTTTAAAACCGACCTTGTGAGGAGATTGTTTTCTCACAGATCGGATGAGATGCTGCCAGCTTTGTAGCCAAAGAAGAACAAATAAAAGTTTGTATTCACCTTGAATCTGATCTTAAAATTCATAAACTGAACCAGAAGTCTTGTAGTTACAGCCACCTTTAATGTCCACAGACAGTCCAGCCTCAACTTTAAAGTGATGCTTCACCGCAAAACACTTTTTTGTGTATCAGTTGCTGACCCTTACATGTCTTGATTCGAAGAACAGATTTTTCCCTTCCAGTGTTATTTCAGCGTTAAACGGATTATTTCCAAAAATGCGAGCCACTCATTCTGGCTGTTTTTGCCTAGCAGCCGACGGAGATACAGTTCAAAGCATCGAAACCATCCAAAACTGTCAGAAAGCTCTGTGTGGTAAAATCCAACCCCTGGGACACACTGGATGCGTGAGCAGCGTGTGTGCGCGGCCTTACGACTAGGTTTTCATTTCGGCGTCCATAGAAACAGGTTGGAGCCGCCACACTGCCGGCGTGCGCAGCGCGACCCACGCGTGAGCAAAAAAGAGACAACGAAACGATCTGTATGCAGTCATTTTTACATATTTATTAGCACGGCACTACAATGAAAGTGTTTATCCTCGATGAATGAAAAGACAACAGAAAATGCATTTAAAATGAGCTACACAAAGTGAAGAGGAACTGCTCTGTATGTCTGTTCAATCACTTTACTGAATTTATTTACAATTATTTATGATGAAGTGAGTTTCCCTAACAGTCAAACTGAATATAAATGACATTCATAATGAAATATTACATGATTATATTGATTATCAAAGGGACAGTTGTGTGAAAACACAGTAGGGCTGTTGTGTCGCGCTGGAGCTGCAGGCTGCAGAGACGCACTCTGTGTGAACAGACACAGCAGTTCGGTAATGCCACGCACACGCACTGCTCACACATCCACTGTGTCCCAGGGGCAAGTCTTCACTGTGTGGGACGCTCAATACCTTCAAAATGCTGTTATTTCGGTAAAAAGAACTAAATGCAACATATCCGTTACGAGGCTCCCTCCCAGATGTCTGTGCTGCTCACCGCTCAGCCGAGCTCAAGTTTGGGACGACTTTTTAGTATTTTCAAAGGCAAAAAAAAAAAGGCTAAACAAGCGTAATGACTAGTGCAGAGGGGGAGGACTTCCAGCAGTTTTTGGCAGAACCATGTTTTCTTCGAGCCGGAGTATACCGTCGAGGAACTTCAGCAAATGGATGCCAACAGAGAAGAGGCAGAAAGCGAAGCGGCTGCACAGCGACGATAGGAGCGAGATCAGACGGGAGCACGTGGTGGTGTGGTTGACACGGCCGAAGGGTGTGTGTTGTAAAGTCAGTGAGTTTTTCATGCCACATCTGGAAAACGTTGCGAGGAAGCCTCGCAAAGGATATGTCGGATTTAGTCACTTTTTTAGCTGAAGTAACAGTGTTTTGAAAGTCTTGAGCCTACAAGACGATGAAGAAGCCTTGGATTGTCCCACTCAAAGCTTCTCGAGAGTTCTGGATGGACGTGTTTTGATGGTTTTGTTGTCCTGAAACTTTATCTCAAACGGCTGCCAGCAGAAGCAGCTACAGTGAGTGGCTCACATTTTTGGGAGCAAATCTGTTTACCGTGGAATTACACTGGAGGGAAAAAATATGTTCTTCAAATTCAGACATCTAAGAGTGAGTAACCGACACACAAACATAGTTTTAAGGGGAAGTATTGCTTTAAGTATAACGAGAACTAAAAGAATTGAAGGTCTAACTTCATGTCTTGAACATGGTCTTTTTAAAGAGAATTCATGATGGTCTCCTTTGCTCTGTGTGTTCGCTCAGTAACTATAACGCGGTGGACACGGCGTCGGCTGTCGCCATCGCTCTCATGACCTTTGGCACCATGTATCCAATGAGCGTCTACAGCGGAAAGGTGCTGCTGCAGGTGAGATCACGCCGAATCCACAGCCCCACATCAGGGCAGTTGATGATAAACTTCATTCATGGCGCAGTTTTTAAAACAAACAAACAAACAAACAAACACAATGTCTCTGTCACTTTTCATTCACAGACGACACCGTCACACATCATCGGCCAGCTGGACAAACTGCTCAGAGAGGTGAGAGTCGGCGCCTCAGTGATTTATCTGTGGAACATCAGCACGAACATTACTGACTTTGATTTAAGGGATTGAGACGTATAAAATATATTTATATTACATTCAGCTTATTGATTATGATCGACTGCTGTCACTTCGCCAAAGTAACCCTCTGAGACATTAAAGCTGTCAGGCTATAAATCCTCTCCATTTAATGTCAGCCTTCATGGTGCATTCAAACTAATGTGTGTTCATTACAGATGCAAAGTCAGTCGCGTCCCAAACACACACACACGTTCAGATTAAAGGGCCTGTTAAAATGATCACAGGAGCCGTTTTTGATGCTGATGTGCGACAAATGAAGTTTAATTTTGTACTAAGTCTTCATGACTGATTAGTTTAGTTAAATATATTATTAATTATGAAACTATATAATTTTCAACCAACAGAATCCACGGCTGATGAGTTAAGCTCAAACACTTGAACCCTGCTGAGAAGCTGCTGCGTTGCATTGTGTACACCACGTAACAGTGGAGTTAAGATTTTCTCTACTTTGCAAAAAATGTTGTTGTCTTAAAGATTTACCCTTCACGGTGCTTATTAGGCAGATGAACACAAATGTGGCATAATGTAATAGTGGTCGGCATGTATTAATCTGCCTAGTCAGCACTTTAAATGCATTTGCTGCAATGCATTTTTGAGGCATTAAGCGTTTTTTGGATTACACAGTGGCTTCCCTCTTCATTTAATTAATGGGATTATTACTGTTGTCTTTATTCATAGTGTTTTCAATCACAGACATCTTGGTCATAAACAGCAGGTGAATCAAATCAAACAGCAGCTGATTATTAATGATAGTT
>JAQLOL010000003.1:27954523-27976367 GCA_029783665.1 Naso thynnoides
GTCAGCCAAAACATCAAAATACAGGCAGAGGGCCGTGTGTCTCCATACACAGTCACCAACACACATATACAGAGGCCGAGAAGTGACGATTGAACAGCACTACTTTTATATATGTCTATATTTTATTTTTTAGTAAAATCCTACTGACTCCATTGCCCTTAACATCTTTACATTATGAGTTTTTTAAAGATTGATGTTATGACAGAACTGTTGGACTGGATTGTATTAAAACAGCCGTAGGGCTGCACAATGCTGAAAAAATATCTAATTGCAATTATTTGGACTGACACTGCAAGTGTAATATGATTCGTGATATTACAGATTTTAGATAATGATTATTTTTACATCATTATTCTCACTTTCATTTTAAGCATAAACAGCTATAAAGATGTATTAAAAGATGGCCACTTAGTGCTTTCTTCTATTAAGCCTTATACCTAGCCGTATACCTTGTATACCCTGTTTTTATAGTAAGTCTGGTATTATTTTTTCAGAAAAAAAGATTAAGTAATTTCTTTACACAGCTGATGTATGTTTTTTTTAAAAAACACATAAGCTTTGGTTTTCATGTATTTTTCCTCCAAGGATGGTGTAGAAAAAAAAATTGCATAAAATCACCACCATAACTATTCCTGAGGATGTTATTAAAGAAACTCTGTGTTTGCTCAGTGCATATTCCCTTATGCACTGAGAGAAGGTTCTTAACATCATTGTCCTTCAAAATTCTTGAACTAGGTGTTCATCTTGTTACAGAACAGCAAATAGTTCTGATGTAGCTAACTAGTTAAATGGTTACACAACTCTGTTTCATATATGAAGTCATTTAGCTGTATTGATTTACTGAAACTCACCAGTTTTTGTCAACTCCAGTCTGTGTTTGGATATCTTGTTTCTTGGCTGACAGGTCATCTTTTGGTTTGTTTTACAGTAAGATTTCTTAGAGTAATTTTGTTAGTTATTTGTTAGTCAGTATAGCCATGGTAGCTGACAGCACATACTGTATTTTGACAGCACCGTGAAAATCATAGTCTAAACATTTCAGAAGAGAAGACAACCTAAGAGGCTTTATGCATCACCTCTAAATGAACCCCGCAGCTTAGGGAAATGTTTTACAAAAAGCAGAAGTTTGAAAACTAAGTTAGTTTACGCAGCTGGACACATGTCATGCAGTTTAAAGCAAGTACCACTCAAACAGGAGGAAACATTGTAGACTATTTTGAGCTGTATATTATACCTGAGATATTATAAGGCATCATCCTTCATTCTTCATTCATCCTTAAAAATGTTTTTGGTATTTACATCCTCATTTACAACCAAGGATTCAGATTTTTCTAGAAAACTTCACTGGAACAGAGGAAATTGAAAGAACTTATTAAGAATTCTGAAAATAGATGCTTTAATTGCTGAAATGATGAAAAGGATATGTCGTTTGGTGCTTGATGAAAGTATCTTGGTCAATACTCTTAAACGTACAGTAAAATTATCCTGAAGATTATATAACGGTTAAATTTTGTGGTATTAAATGAACAACCTTTACTACATTTTTGCAATTCTTGTGTCTGAGCACAGATTCAGCAGTCCGGCCTCACACTGCTGTGTTGTCATGAAGCTAAAGGAGAGAGGGGGATTCAGAAATCAAACAAGTTTTGACAAATGGGTTTGCAGTGAAAGAAACCAATTGAAGCCATCACTTCGCATCTCCTTCAAAGAGAGGCACTCTCAAGTCACTTAGCAACTGACATGCTGTTTCTGTGGAGGGTCGATGCCTATAGTGCAAACAGTTGTTATGCAAATGGGGCAAAAAACAATATATGTATGAGAGAGTGAAAGGAGTCACCTCCATTTCCCCTCCTGTCACGGTCACAACGATACGAAGGCTGAGCGCCGCTGTTAGCTCATCATCTTGACTTTTCTCTTTCAGAGTGTTCTTCATTGAGAAATTCAACTTCACTCCAGCTGAAGCCAGAGCTGTCAACAGGTAATCAGGTGTATCACGCCATTGAGATCAGTCGACCAAAAGGGGCCCTAACACCATTATAGTCTGCTGTTGTTGATGTATCTTGCATTTTTTTTATATCTGGAGGTTTTTTGTTTTTTTTTCTTGCACCAGTTGATGACTGGCCATGCTACTTTTTGAGAATGGAGAAAGTTTTAGCTAGAATTTTAAAGTCACACATCATTTAAACCAAATAACTTGATGCCACACGAATAAAGTCTGACCTTTGCAGAAAGATTTCCTCCGCCCAGAGTTCTATCAGTGAACGGCGACTTTTAGATTTGTCTCGTACAATTAAAAACTTGTTGGATGCAGCTGTTGAAAGTTTAGTCTTCACAGTGTCACTTTAGCAGGATTAGGAGTTAGTGTTGGAATTATGTCTTCAGCATTCACCTTTAATACCTTTTTCTATCTTCCCCAGTATTGTGTACATCATCTCAGCCCCAGCGTCTCCGGTTCTGGGTTTTGTGGTTGATAGGACGGGCAGGAATGTGATCTGGGTGATAATAGCTGTGGTCACAACACTTGCCGCTCACATGATGCTGGCCTTCACCTTCTGGAACCCGTGGATCGCCATGGTAATGCTCTTGGCATCCTAATGCACTACACTCTAATTTTATGTTGTTTATAAACTTAATTCATCAAGTAATATATTCGTTTGGGCTGTTAATGGCATCTAGGCTGGATAAAAGGACTGAAGCATAGAAGAATGGAAAGTCAATGTAAATTTTTATCCCTCTTGCTTTTGTAAACCCACTGATTAGCTTTGCAGACACCTTAGCCTATTTGTTTTGATGTGGAGTGCACTTCCAGCTTCAGGGTCTTCAGTTGAAAATGAAAGAGGTCCGGGAGGTCACTAAAATTTTCTTCCAGCAAAAGTCTGAACCTCATAATGTCTACATCGCATCCAGTAGCCTGCCCCGATGTCTGTCAGTAAAATCAACATTGCACATTTCCTTAGCATTTGAACAATATTTGTTTTTTGTCCAATATCATGTTTTTACATGGAAACACACATAGTTGTCTGTACCATTCACTTTTAAACAGGGATGAGGATCGTTCATTTTTATTGATATTGATACTACTATCGAGACTCCATCCAGGTCTTAAAAAGATACTACTGTTGATAATCTGTTTTATATTGCTGAAAAAAACAAATTTCTTATACAAACAGCTATGTTTATTTAAGATTCTCACCAAAAGCTAAATTTTCTTTTTCCTTAACAGTACATTTGAACATAACTTGATAATGTTTTATTTACCTTTGCCCAACAGCCACTATTGACAGGACCTCGAACACAACATAATGCAACTTTAGAGCACCTTGTTTAGTTTGCTAACCAGCTCTTACCCTGTCGATTTCACCACGAATCCTAACAGGACTTGTTACAAGGTTTGGGTGCCCTTCACGACCACAGTCTGTGAGAATCGGTGAAATGATAAAGCAGAAAGTGTAATACCTGTTGGCCGGCAACTCAATTGTACTTAGAAACGTAGACAATCGATGTATGTCTGTGTGCTGGTGATTTGATTAAAATGACGCGACTCACTCGAGCCATAACGTTACCTTATAGGACCCACTAAACTCGATAGCAGTATCGACAAGTGGATTAGCTGCGCCTGCAGTCTGTAGCGGCGACTGTCAGGAGACAAAAACAAACAACGCTCCATGAAGGTTATTGCATTTTCTCATTCATTTAAATTGGTCGTGGACCCGGTTAGAACCGTCACTTGGTCCGTGCCCAGACCGCAGTTTGCCATTTGTTAATACCTGGTATAGATAACAGAAGTTTGTGTTAAAGTTAAAACACTGATTGTTTTTCTATTTAATGTAAATCTACCATATTAAACTCCTACTAGATAGCAGAAGGACTTAAATGTGAAATTTATCAGCACACACATTTTTCTTTATTGCCATTTGTCTATGTCCAAATTAGCATATTAAATACATTGTCTCTCATCATTTTAACTAGGAAATCGATAGTGATGTCAGGATCATTTAAAGCAGTGACTGCATGTGTGTCCTCCTTCGTTTGCAGTCCTTGCTGGGTGTCTCCTACTCCTTACTGGCCTGTGCTCTGTGGCCCATGGTGGCCTTCGTGGTACCAGAGCACCAGCTTGGGACGGCCTATGGCTTGTATGTCTGATTTCACACACATTAACAGTTTAGACACATTCAGTTTCATGACCGTTCACTGTTGTTGTTGTTGATGATGTTTTTAACTGATCCTCCGCCTTTGTCTGCCAGCATGCAGTCGATCCAGAATCTGGGACTTGCTCTAATCGCCATGGCAGCAGGAACCATCCTGGACGTCAGAGGATACCTCGTTTTAGAAGTGTTTTTCTGCACCTGTGTCTGCAGTCAGTATTTTCTGTCTGTGTGTTCGAGAGATGAGAGGTCTTGTGACTCTGTCTGTGATATTTCACATTGTTTTTGTTGTTGTTTTTTACTTGCAGTTGCACTGATGGCAGTGGTGGCGCTGTACTTTGTGGATTATCTCAAAGGTGAGAGGATGCTGGAGACTTGAACTCTGACGCTGCGTCATTCCTCTCACTCCTCTGTGCTTTCTTCTCCATTTTGCCTCAGATTTCTTTTCCTTTACTCATGTGGCATCACTTCACTTTCCTCTGTCACTCCTCAGCACACTCGTCTCCTTACAAATGTTCTCTCATTTAATCTTGTCTACGTGCCCCTGTTTCGCTCCAGGAGGAGATTTGAACCGGTCAGCCGCAGCCAGAGCCAAACTCCAGAAAGAAGCCACTCCAGACGCAGAGTGAGTAGCTTTGACCCTTTTTCACCTTCCCTCACTGCTTTTCCGCCCACTTACCCAACAATTAGACAAGCATCTCAGAAACATAATGAACAACCAAATCATCTACACAAGTGCCTCTGGCATTTTGGGATTGGGACATTTTTAAGAGCTCTTAGTAATTTCCTGTCCTTAACTGAATCTGATGCAGCCAATTTAATCTAAATACTGAAATTAGTTTATTTTATTTTCTGTTCTAGTCTCCAGTAAAACAAAAATAAATAATTTAACAGATTAAATGTGATTTACAGTGCACTAGATAAAGGTGATGCCATTTGTTTTCCTCAGTAAGTGACTCTCAGGTGACGTTCTTTTGGATTTGTTCTTTGGTCCCATATTCTTCACTCTGACAACATGACTCGCACGCAGAGTTGCAGAATGAGCCACAACCTCATTTTTACTGTATGTCTACAACTCCCAGTATTAAAATTGGACAAGGTTTAGGAGTGTAAGGAGGTGACGAGTCAATTTATCATAAGTAGCTGGTGGCTGATTGCAATTGAATTTATTTTTGAGTGGTTGCTGCTGCTGATGGCCCTGCTGGTTAGAAAGTACAGTGTGTCAGTTATCACATGTCAGTGATAGAAAGTGTCCAATCTACAGGTGTGAACACAGTCAACGATCAAAAATATTAATCATGTTTTACTTCTGGTGCATTTATGGTTCTCCCTAATGTATTTCAAACAAATAGTATGAATAAGGTGAATTACAAAAACCAGGAATATCACGAACACTAAAGAACACCATGAACGTAAATTAACTTTGTTATTAACTTTATGTAAATTACCTATTAAATTGCTGAGAAACAATCATGTAAGTAAACAAAAATTCATAAAATTGAGAGCAGCTGTTAACCACGAGCTGACTTGGAGCTCAAACACAGTCCAACAGCAACAATACTCGAGCTTTAGAGACGAGAAGGGAGCCCAGTTTGAGGGGAAGTGTATTTTTTGTCATTTAAACTTTTGGGACAGGACAGGCTTAAAAAGCTTTTTGACAGTGTTAGTCCAGTTAAAAGTGAAAGTAACGGGAGATGAGGATATGACACTGGCAGAGAGTGGGGGGGGGACTTGGGGGGTCACGGTTCAGAAACTTGTGACTTCCATTCATTTTGTTTTGTTCAAGTTGCATTGCAACTTTTATCTCTGTCTCAAAATTGTGGCGTCCCTAAAATTTAGTTTGAGTCGTCTAAATTGTTTTAGCTTTAGTCTAATTTAGATGAGTCTAGACTTAAAGAATGATATATTAAATGTAAACCTCCACCTGGAGTAGGCGTATATAAGGTCATCTACTAACATCTACCAGTCTGGTATAATGAAATAGTATTAATGTTTGAACCTGCAGTGCAGACTCAGTTTGAACAGTTGTGATATGAAACACACCTTCATTCTTTCTGGCATAAAGTATATTTCATTTATTTAGATTTGCTCTCTTCTATATGTGACACAGATGTTTCAGTGTGAGGACAGTGAAACTTTCCACAGTCTCTTTAGCTTCAAAGTCAATTTATTTTAATCTGACTTCTAAGAAGAGCAACTGTTGTTTATTCTCTATTCAGTCTCTAGTTCTATTCAGCTGTGGTTTCTTTTAGCTTGCATGCTATTTCAGTTTTAGCACACAAGCTCAGGTTAGCTGATGAAATAATATCAGCTTGAAAAAATGTGCTTTGCTCTGTTCTATCTTTTCTCCAAAATATTGACATTTCTGTATAGTGTATTTAAATTGCAAGCAAGTGCATACTACTACTTTAACTTCCCAAGTAGATCAGTACAAACCACTTACGTGCATTAAACCTCCCAGCCACACAGAGATTTTCCCATCTATTCCCTCCAGCTTTTTTTTTTCTTTTTCTTTGTACATGAAGTTGAGGATTTGATCATAGTTTTTTTTTTTTAGTTTAGTTTTTTTGTTTATATGAGTAAAAAAGGTTGTTCATAAATAAACTACACTGAACATTAATGCCAGAACTCTAACCAGGCAACATGACAGAAAGACTGACAAAAAGAAAGAGGACATTGTTTCTAAATCGACAGAGCAAGTGTGTGCATTTATTTAGGTCTTCAGGTCTGACACAATGAAGGTCACATGTGAACAGCACACCGCATGTGGTTGTTTAATTTGTTTTTGCAATAAAAATCAAACCACACACGATAATATGGTGGGTAAGCTTCCTTCCTGTTCTCATTCTTTGCAAAATGCACTTTGAAAGTGGTCACACAGTATTACACAGTATCTCACAGTATTGAGGTCATCAGGTTTTGTCTCTGTTCTCTTTTGTTTCATCCTTTTAATCTCAGTACATAACATACATGCTTTGCTGTTATATATATATATATATATACATTTCTTATACTGAGTGAAAATACAGACTAATACTTTCTGGTCTTTGCTGTTACTGATATTTTCCAGATGAGGATGATGAGGGAACACATGTAGTCCTGGGCTTCAGAGCCAGCAGCCTGCACTGTCCACCCCTGAGCCGTCCATCAACTGCTATGGGGCGGGACTACGCTACTGACTCCGCCCAGTGCTCCTCCCACCTGAACTGACTGGCCTTCAGGCCGTTAAATAACCAACCCTGACTTAATAGCGTATCGAAGTGCCTATCAGGACACTGACAAATGACACATTGTGGTTTGGACTCCACACTTCCTCTCTGACTTCTCACACCTCCCACAATATTCTATATCTTACTGACTCGTGTGTGTGTGTGTGTGTGTGTGTGTGTGTGTGCGTGCGTGCGTGTGTGTGTGTATTTGATGTTTATGTGAAGCGACAGGCGGGTCTCTAGGTCACACTCTGGGACGTCTTAGAGCCCCGGTCAGACCTGGACGCCCGCCAAACTGTCTCCCTCGCCAGGCAGCAACCGTGCCCCCTCTGTCCCAACACACACACACACACACACACGAACACACACACACACACACACACACACGAACACACACACACACACACACACACAAACTTTGACTGTACTGGATGAGTTACTTCAAAAATCAAAACTTTTAATGTAAGTGCTCGTAAAGTACAAATACACTCAGTTGCACAAACATCAACGTATCTCACTTAAAAACAAACACAAACTGAAAACACGCCTAATGTGTGTTTCTCACATACACACCAGCACAAAAACACACACTCAACACTTTCACTTTCTCTGGTGTTGCTGTGTGTCCTCACAGTGAGTTAAACATTTTATTTCTAATTTTTAAATCACCTCACATCACTTGTTAAACAATCTGAATGTTATGAAATGATTCAGTTACATTTTTTATGTAATTGTTTTTATGTAATGAGGTCACCGTATTAGCTTCAAACACAGCATTTTTATTTATTTTTAATTCAACCCATTTATATTTTTAGAGGATTTATACCACTCCACAGATTGTCCTGAATATAACATGAAAAGTTAAATCACTGAACATGAACTGCAGCGCCTCGTTGCTCTTGCTGATGACATGTTGTTTCTACAGTTCCACACACATCACGTGTGACTTTTTTAAGGCTGGTGCTGATATTTTCTAAATGCAGTTGCCTTCAAATTCGGCGACTTTTCTAGAACATTAATGGTGAATACAACTGATCAAAGGGACCCCGAAATTCTGCGGCTGGCAAGCTTTAAATGAGCTTTTAGGCAAAGTGTTGGAAGGAGAAATGGACCGAAACTGAATTTAATGATCAATTCTGTGATGTCGTAAAAGAAAAATAAGATACAATTTTAAATTAACAGCCGTCCATTTTTCCTGCATGAGCAAGAAAAACTTCTTGAAATCATGAATTTGGACATTAGAACATCGTTAACAACTGATCCACAGTAACAGTTAAATGTTTGGCTCCACTGCAGGCAACAACATCACCAGCATGTTGTTTTTGCTCTGCAGCATTTTGTCAGTGTGGCAGCTGTACACACTGCTGCCTGTAGGGGGCACTAACAGGATTATTTATAAGGTGGTAAGAAAAAAACGCATTTGATGTCTTTGAGAAATAAACTGTTAAAAACTTTTACATGTTTTGTCCCTGCATGGGCAGCAATATGGCTGACAGACGTCATTAACACATTCCTCTCCACGCTGCAGCACTCAGTCCTCCCTGGGCCTCTTTCTTTTCTTTCTCAGAGCCTCCACACACACACACACATGTTCCTCTGTGTGTGTGTGTGTGTGTGTGAGAGACAGGGCAGGGTGTCTGTGTTTGGACTTCCTCGCTGTGTGTCTTCAGTCCGTCGTGTTGGAGCAGCAGCAGCACACTGGAGGAAGTTTGGCCCGAATCGTCTGACGGACCGAGCTGCACCAGCTGATCCGGCCTGCAGCTTCACTCTGATTGGCTGTCTGACAGGAAACAGAAAGCAAACCAGGACCAGAGGATGCAGATATTACTAAAAGGTAAGATGAAAGCTCAGATCTCACCTTAAATCTGAGCTGGTTTTTTTTTTAGGAGGCTGAGTTTCCACAGCAAGAATCAAGAGGCTTAAACTGAAAGTAGTTTGCATGATCAAAGTCTTGTTTTGAGTGGCTGCTCTTCCCACAATGCAATGCACAGGAAAGAGAGGATGGTACCTGAAGTGGGATAAAACATCTCATAATTTGTAAAAAGCTCCAGAAAGATTTCTGACAACAAAAAGAAGGTCCATGTAAGCTGAGGACAGAAGGTGTGTGTTTTCTGTGAGAGGATAAATTTCATAATTCAGGCTGGAGCTGGTCTCTCTGTGGGGAATCTGAGAAGCACAGCTGCTGTTCTGAGACTTTTTCATTCATGTTTCATCATAAGCACAAACTGGTTGCCGCTGAATCGACCAATCAGCTTGTTTAACCTGCAGTGTCTCACAGTGTGTTGTGAAGATTTGAAGGGTAGTGTCTGTGTTTGTTCCAGCCTAATTAGTTCAGCCCAGCGTCACGCCTGAGTGTGTCATGGACCCGCCGATCCACTAGAGGGCAGGATGTCGGTGTCAAAGTATAAGCACCTTGTAGTACCAGCAGGGGGCGATAATGACAGAAAGAATGACCAAAGCTTAACGAGCGACAAAACACAGACCGAGGAGGTCAAGGTTTGAAGCCAAAGGTCAACGTGGGTTTAAGGAAGTTGTTATTTTAACCCAAACTATGATCCTGAGCAAGTTTTATTTTGAAAGTTTAACCAGACTTTGTATCTTAATTGTTGTTTCACAGCTTGGCCAAACACACTGGCATGTGGCTCCTGTGGGTCCAGAGCTTTGGGACGATAATGAAGAAATTAGTTACAGGAATGTGGTCGTAAAATGTTTTGTCAAGGATAAAAGCTAATTTATCGGTCAAGTTAGGCAAAATAAATTCATATATTTATGCAAACAGTATTTAACAAAATCTGCCCCAAAATAAATAAATTTTAAAAAGTTATTCTAGTATTGGGATGTTGTTCACTTTAGAAATGGCAGACATTTCTTTTTTTTTTTTCTAATAAAAAATTCTAAAAGTTTTTCCACACAGAAAATTTTCAGATAAAATGCACAGACTGAAAATTAATTTTCAGTAAAAAATAAAAAGCTGACAGAAAAATCAAGCTGTGGTTTAAAGGTGTAGGAAGAGATGAGGTGATTTTCCTGTTGTCTTACTGTCACCGCTGTTGTTACATTATAAGATTTTATGTGATAATGTGTTGAATTTATAATATATATAGTTGTATGTTTTGCAAATCAGATGAGTTTTATGGTCACTTATATTGCTGCAGATCACATCAGTTATCAGTTAACTTGAAAATGACATTAACTTCTCTAAAGATCAACTTAATTTCAAGTCTATAAAATGAAAAAAACAAAACAAAAAAAGTTTAAAAAACAAATAAATAGTGGCCGCACGCTGGCGGAGTCCGAACTTACGCCCTTAAATATTTACTAAACTACAAGTCAAAAACCCAAAGATTCAGTTCATAAACATACTGAAGGAGACAAACAAAAGTTACAAATATTCTTCTGTCAGAAACAGAGAGCAGCTCCTGATTTGATTTTTCATGAAATTTTGTGATTACTTTATCGATTTACTAAAAGATTTTCAGTCACAGCACTCTCTTATTTGTTTATAGAGTTTTACATGTAGTGGTCATGGCGTGTGTGTGTGTGTGTGTGTGTGTGTGTTTGTGTGTGTGCATGTGTGTGTTCAGGTTGAGTTTGTAACTGGACGGAAACCTTCAAACTGTTGTGTTGAAGTTCATGTTGTTGTTGTTGTTGTTGTTGTTGTTCTTGTTGTTTGGGGTCATGATGACACTTGACAGCAGTTCAGAAGGTCGATGGCTGTCCGCTCACGTTTCAGATATTTAAAGAAGGGAAACAGATGAAAGTTGCTGGTTTGGATGTGACAGAATTAGAGAAAATCGTCTGCAGCTGCATTTCAACATATTTATGTGTTTTATTGTTATTTTGGTCCTCAGCAGAAGGTGAAAGAGCAACAGAAGGAAGTGCAGCATTTTTGTGTTTTTGAATGATCTTTTGAAAACCACACACACACACACACACACACACACGTCTCGTTAGTTTAGGCGTAAATCTCATTTCAGAGATCAACCTCTGTTTAGAACAGGATGATGTTTAATTTCCTGGATAAAATCTGTAAAATCAGGATTAATCTGCACATTAGGATGTTTCCCTTTTATTCTAGAAATTATAGCATCGCTCAACAATGATCTGTCCACAGAGAGGTTTGATTTGTTCAATATTCTGGTAATCTGTCAGATCGATGTTGCAATAAAAATAATAATAATGTATATTTTACTAGTCTGTGCACAAATAAAAATTAAAATTCATTCACCGCAACAAAACCGACTCAGTATGCAGAAAAATACCTGTAGAGGTGAATCATTGGTCTTTGAACGGTTTTCATAAACAGCAGCTTCACTGTTTAACTCGTCGGTGATAATCGTGTTTTACATTTGATTAAAATAATGAATCTGCAGTAACACAGCATAAAAACAAGCAACATGATTTGTACGGGCAAGATTTGAAATTATACAAATAAAATAAATTTCACCTCCCTGGATGCTGATGGATGCTGTGGAGTGAATTTAAAACTTTTACCCTCAGGAGGACGTTTAAACCACCAATGGCTGATCAAATATCTACAAAACATATTTTGTCCCAAGTGCTGTCAAAGTAATAAATGAAAGTGGTGGACCAGGACGACGACTGGCGCTTCTGACTTTGCTGCAGTTTTTTTTTCCTTCCCAGTTTTCTGTACGGAGGAATATTGTGAGATGGTGTGTGTGTGTGCTTGCATGCGTGTGTGTGGACTCGTGCTGAGGAGTATTTTTATAATGTCTATGCTGAGACGATGGTGTGTAATGAGCTGTGTTTTTTATGTTTATTTTTGAGAATAAAGTACTTTTATATGTTTCCACCAATCCTATGATTTTATGACATGCATTACAATGAAACCAAAGGCAGTTTTCCACATTGTGGATGCCAAAGTTTAAATGAATTGAATTAAATTTAATGAGATGTTTATAAATAACAAATTAAAAATGATCATTACCACCTCAGTGTTTAATGGTTAAATATTTTAGTGAATTTATAATTTATTGATTTTATACTGAAGCAATTTTAACTTTATTTTTTCTAAACATAAGCGACCCTAAATATCCTACTAATTATACGTACTGATGGTAAAACACACGCGCACACAACACACACACAGCTGACAGGCGAATGGAAAATATCTGAATGTAATAAACTAGAATTATAAAGAAAACCTCCGTCGCTCTATTCCTCCAAACCTTATCTTTAAAATTTATAACCTCGTCGATTTTCCATCACAGACACCAGCTTTTCAGAACAATATACACCAGCATCTATAATGAAACTCACCTACTTTGTGTTCACACTGTGCAGCTTTCAGTCTGAATGTAAATCAGAATGGGAACCAGCTCTGAGCTGCGCAGCGTTTTGCTGGAAAAACATGAAAAACATAAAAACACAAGCAGCTTGTTTTCCCTCCAAACCTCCTGAGTTAAGATGAGGTTCGTTCTCTCTGTTACAGCCAGGGGGCGACGTGCAGCAGGAGGGAGGTTTGTTGCACACTCTGATACATTGTGTGTAACTACTTGTTATGCATCAGATTTAGAAAAGAACATGTGTAAACAAAGATTTTAGACCTCAGTAAACAAACTGATAAAACAAAGAAAACATCTGAAAGACTTAAAGTTTGTTGCTGAGCAACAAATCTGCCCAAACCTTTGACACACCTATGAAATGTTCCATGTGCACAATTTTAAAAAATGATTGAACATATTTAAAATCATAAATACTTTTATTTTTTTGTGAAATGAAATGTTAAGTCAACCTATAGGGCTTTGATCCTAAAAGTAAAAATGTTAGTCACAGTCAGTCTGTTGTTTCTGCTCCAAGAGAGGAAATAATAAATTCAATCATACAAAGTTTGATCACACAGAAGAATATCCAACGCTAAAATTAAAAAATTCAGTTTAACAGAAAACTATTTTTCCGGTGCATAAATCTGACAGCAGAAGCAAACAGTTTAGTTTAATTGATTGAGACATAAAACATATTCTATCAAAAGATGATGTCACAGAGCCCGCCCACTGACTCTGATTGACAGGTGATCTCCAGGAAGTGCAGCGCTGAACTGCAACTTTAGTCTTTGTGTTACCTGACAGACATTTTATACAACAAACATGTTCAGCGAGTGATCTGATTGGTCAAACAAGGTTTATGTCACTGGACCAGAAAGTTTGAGCAACCGAAGAGACATTTTTAAACATTTGGCCGCTAGCATCAATGTACAAATATCATTTAGTTCACGTCTCAGGGGTTTGGGACAAAAACAGGAGAATTTCTGTTGGTCGTTTCCTGGTGGAGTGAAAGAGAAAATGATAAACAAACATCTGTTTTCTTGTTTGCTCTTTTGTGTTGGAAGAAAAATATTTACACAACACAAATACTTGATTAACAGTCAGTTTATGTACCAAAATATCCTACTACTCAAAATATATATAACAAAAGTCTCTATTATGACTAAAACTGTCAGCCCTCTGACTTTCATGGCTTTGCCAGAACCTGTAAAATGTAATCTTTACTTTTGGTGATTGGACACATGATCGGTTTTGTTTATATTTATAAAGTACAACAGAATTCAGTCAGCTGAGGTGTTTAGATGCTTCTTTCTTAACAAAAACCACTTTGGTTTTGACAGCGTTTTGTTTCCTCCGATGTGATTTACTGTGTGTGTAAACACACAAACAACTGTGTTTAATATTGCTGCGATTATATCTGCTTTCTGCAGGGATCCAGGAAGAATTTAACCTTCAGTCCATCATCCGAAAATGAGTCAAAATGGGATCAAAAAGCACTTTTCATTTTACTGTGTGACTGCTGAAGAAGGCTACAGGTGGCTGAGTTTTAGAAAACTAAAAAAACTTAAATGAACAGGCCTAAAAAAAATATATAAAAAAATATTTTGTGAAATAATGGCAACACATGTCTGTGAGGGCTAAAATATATAAGATGTACTGCCATGAAATACACGCGTTATAAAAAATAAATTAAAAAATAAAATAGATTAGGTCTTCAGCATTTATGCTTAATAATTTTTAACCAATTAATGAACAATAAATGTCTGTAAAATGTGCTACAAAACAGTGAAAAGTGGCTTCATCAATTAATCTACGGCATAACTATATTTAAATTTTTTTTTTCATCGATGAAAAATATTTCTAAAAATAAAAAATGAAAGAATTATTCAGCCTTATTATTTTTTACATTTTTAAATTATTGATAAGTCAGAATATAATGTTTTTTCATTTTTATTCCCTTTTGCCATTTTTTCAAATTGCAATTAATTTAGTTTTTTCTCTTTTACTGTTATTGGTTTGTACGTAAAACTAAAATAAAATGCTGTCACAAAACAGATTCAGATGAGTTTAAAAAGACAAATTAAAATATTATAATATTTCCAATTTTGACAGTACAGGAACAATGACTTTTAAAAAAAATATGATATGATCTCAAATTTAAGTTTGTGCTGTGAAAATTTATTTACTTAGAAACCGTTTATTTCAATTTGACGTGTGCAAGAAAAAAATATTTTGTTAATCAGTTCAAACTAAAGATAATTTTTTTGTTTTTTTAATCTAAAATAGATTTTTGTAAACCGCAAACAAAACACAAGCAGTCATTGTGTGGATTTGTGCGTGGAAATGTATGAAGTGAAAAATTAAGAAAAATAATTGATTAGTTTTACCTGCGGCTCTTCACACAAGGTTGAGATATTTGAAGTAAATGTTTCGAGAACAAAAAAGAAGAGAATCGTTGTGTAAAAATTCCCACGATAAATGTTTATTGCAGCTGAATTTTACTTACAGTTGCTTGTACAATCTCCCCCTACTGGACAATTTTTGCCCCCTAAAAGGTTTCTGGAAAACACTCAAAATGTTGACATTTATTTTTTATTTGTTTAAGAGATTTTGGTGTTTTGATGTGTAAGTGACAGGAGAGCAGCAATGATATTTTTGCTTTTAAGCACAAAACTGAGTAAGTTTGTCGCAGCGAGAAAAAACAAAACCTCAAAGATGGTGACGATCCTGTCAGCCCTAAAAATAAAATGCAAATGCAGCTTCATACCAGCTCCACATCTCAAAGAGTTGCAGAACTTCCTTCTCCAATAAAAACAAACACAAACAGGCTTCAGGCAGCTACAGTATCACCTACCTCCTGCCGTGTTACCATGGCAATAAAGCACCGTCGAATGCAGCAGCCATTTTGTGTCCTCAAACTGTTTTCATCAAAGCTTTTTCTGCTTGTAAAAAGTCAAACTTTAAGCAGCTTGAAGCTGCTTTTTGTCTGCACACCAACGTCGCTGTTGACTGCAGGCGGAAGAACCGACACCTGCCCAAAAACACAGCGCAGACTCTGTGTGTGTGTGTGTGTGTGTGTGTGTGTGTGTGAGAGGGTGTGTGTGTGGTTTCATTCCTTTCCTCCTTTCTCTCCCTGTCAGGCTTCTTTTTGTTCTTTCCATTTTTTTAACCTGACTGCCTCCAACAGCTTCTACTGTACCAACCCGATGACCTCTCTGTTGATGCTTCGGCAGCGGCCATCTTGTTTCATGAGACTGTATATGCGTGTGTGTGTGTGTGTGTGTGTGTGTGTGTGTGTGTATTGGGGGTGAGCAGAAGCGTCTTCTATTGTTTGAGTCAGTTCTGATTTGATTAACAGTCCGTTGGTGGCCAAAGCTTCACCGCTCGTTAACGGCAGGCACAACTGGAAACTCTGGCACTGAGCCATGACCGTGTGTGTGTGTGTGTGTGTGTGTGTGTGCGCTTTTGTGCATATGTGTGTACGCGCATTTGATGTAGATCTCAGACTTAAATGTGTGTATCTTTGTGTCTCTGTTTTTTTGATTCAGAGTCGATAGTTAATTGTAAAAATGTGAATCTGAGGTGTGCGTGTGACCTTCAACATGTATTGTTATGAAATTTGATGCAGACATGCATGTTCTCCAGGTCATGTGACTTTTCTGCTGCACTGTAAAATAAACATGTTGTTGTTTCAACATAAAAAAATGCTGTCTGAACCTTCTGAGGTCACTGAGCTTGTGCTGACTCGTTTGTTCAAGTTTGCTCAGAGTTGTTCTGATGTGAAACGCAGTCAGTCGCTGAGTTTCCATCAGCCTGTTTTTATGCTAATTTTTTGATTTGTGCATAAAAACACCTGAATGGAAACACAAAAAATTAGGTAGTAGAAGTATTGCCAAAAAGTTTTTATGCTTGAGGGAGGTGGAACAGTTGGCCTATCGACTAAGGGAAATGCAATGGAAACAGATTAAGTGAATAAAAGATGATCACGTGACTTAAACGTCACTCCGGCGCAGTGGTCCTCTGCACCCGAGAAAGCGAAAGACGAAAACACAAGGTATGTGTGAACTGATGAGGAAACTTGGACATTTCTTGACTTTGTTAACTGCATTTTCCCTCGTCTTCTATACTTCCTGTTTGGTTTGTTTACTTACCTTTTGATTACGCCATCGCGTTGCTCTGTCTTCTTCTGCTGTGGTAAATGAAACCTGACTGAAAAATGTTGCGCCACCTACTGCTTATCTTGACGAACTTACTCCTAATTTTGCATAACAGTAGTGGATGGAAACATACATAAATGCGCATTTTCTTTTGCTGAATTTCTTAAAATTTGGTGAAAATTTGTGATGTGTTTCAATGGAAACCCAGCTAGTGTTACACAACTTCAGAAGAGAGGAGCCCTGTCTCATCAGAAACCCATTTTTAAAAAATATTTAGTTTTTTAACTTTCTCTTTTCATTTAATTAAGGGTTACAGAAAAGCTTTACTGCTTACTAATAAAACTGATTCACACAGTTTGTTTTAAACATGTATTTGTACCGTTGACTGTTGCCTGGAGCTTTTTACACTCTGTCAGAGGAGGTGAAATACAAGTGAACGGAGCTAAATAAGATTTAAGAAGCTTGACAGCTTTTTGTGGATTAATGGCACAAATTTGCAAGTCAGAATTCACCCAAGTTGACCTAGACATGAAAAATGTGAGTGCACTGACTTTGCACCCGCAAGCCAATCCACTAATCACAGCAATCTCATTGGAATGAACTGATTTTTTGGTGTAATTTTGCATTTCAAATGTGTCAGCCAACAGCAGTCAGTGCAGGAGCGTCTGCTTCCTCAGCGCGGCAGAAACCACAGCCGAAACAAGCCCAGCTGACAGAACGAAGGGTTGGTATGGCACATTTCTGCACGCTCCTGATTCAAACCCCTCATTCAGTCATTTCTTCAGATCACGTAATAGTGACACCATTTACGTTACATGCATATATGACTTCACCTTCAGACAAAAAGTCAAGTCTGCCACCAGGCAGCAGACGAAGTTTAAAACGTCCGTTCACGTCCTGTCTCATCAAATGCTTTTTAATTTATCCACACTGTGAAACATGAGGTGCCAACATTTGTAGTTTCAGTTTCTATTTTCAGTTTAATTTTCACATTTCAGTTTGTGTGTTGAATTAAAAAACAATAAACAAACAACAAAAAAATCAATTGAACAACATGTCAGTTAACAACTCTACAGGTTTAAATCTTCTTTTCAGTGTTGGTTGTTGGTCACACTCACAGTTTGCCTCAAAGTGTTTCTAATGGATGTAGTCCAGTCTTGTTACAGCGGTAGTTATAGTAGTTGTGGTAACAGTAGTATTGCAGTGGAAATAATACTGCAGTGGTAATAATACTGTTATCAGTTACACTTGGTTGTGTTTAGCTGAGTTTTGTTCAGTCTGGTCTGTTTTTGCCCCGCAGGACTCATCTGTTCACCGACAATTCTTCTTCTGTTTGGCTAAGAAATGGTGTGTGTCATCATGCTGCTTCTGTGTGTGTGTGTGTGTGTGTGTGTGTGTGTCCACATGAGTATTTCGGACTGTGAATAAAATTTGTATGTATGTCTGCATGACTGCGTGTCTTGTGAGTGGATGTGGGTGTGCACGTGCGTGTGCGTATATGACTAAGCGAGTGTGTATGCACAAACATCACACTTGTGTGACTGACTGTGTGTGTTTGTGTGAGCATGTAGAAAAGTGTGCACAGAAATGAGCAATCGCCTGTGTGTGTGTGTGTGTGTGTGTGTGTGTGTGTGTGTGTGTGTGTGTCTCCTTCCCTTAGGGCTGAGGTAAAGAACATCTGTGTGTGTGTGTGTGTGTGTGTGTGTGTTTGCGTGTGTGTTTGCGGGGGGGCTCAGACTAGTCTTTCTCCTTGTCTGAGCTGTTTGTGCCGTTCTAGAGATAAGTAAAACTCATTTTTCAGACTAATTGAAGACCCTGAACACACCACGTTGCTCTGACAGTGTGACAGTGAACGCAGCAGTGAAAGCTGCAGCAGTTCCGACTGCAATGTGCTCACAGAACATTCAGCGTCTGTATTAACAGCAGCTCTAATAGTAAAGAAGCAGCAGGTGTAGCACTTTCAGTAGTGACTGTGCAGGTACGGTTAAAACAGATCAATTTTCATAGTGGTCACAACTGTATTTGTTGCAGGAATGATACTGTGAGTAGTACAGTCCTTGTGGTGTGCAGCTGCCGTAGTCCATCTGTATTTGTACACGTTTCTGCAAACATCAGTTTTCATGACAAAGGCAGTATACTTACAGTAAACAGGATGATCGTGACTTAAAACGTTCAAGCTGTAAAAAAAATAGGAAAATAACGTACTTATGAACTTACAAACTTTACTTAAACTGGAGGAAATGGTGTATTTGTTGCATGGGTTCTATTTTTAGGATTAATGCACATTGGTGCTCGGTGTGGACAGTATGTGTGTGTGTGCATGTGTGTGTGTGTGTGTGAGTGATTGAGTCAAAATAAACCACAGTGTGAGTGTTAATAGTGATGAAAGAACATGTCGGTGCAGCAGTGACTCATCGGTGCGTTTTTAATAGTTTTTGGACAAAGACTGAGCTCTGTGGCGCAGAGGAAGCAGATACAACCGCGGTGTGTAATTTGTTGACAGGAAAATATCCAAGAATTTTCTTTGAAAGCCTTTTTTGATACTAATTAATGTCATTTATGTCACTGCGCACACATACATTTACACAAATCCCTTCATCAACTCGTGCAAACTTAAACAACACAAATTAAATTGGGGGCAGGCAGTTAATTCATGTTGTCATGGAAAAAACTTCTTAATAACCTTTCAGCATTTTGTAATTCAGGTGGTCTGAAAGAACACTAGGCTTCTACATCTCTCCTTGTCTCTGAATTTAGACAGTGACGAGACTTTCGGCCATTTATGGGTCATTTCAGAGAACTCACGTTCTATTGGCTGCTTTGCGCTGCGCTTCTTAGTGATGGGTGATGTTGCTATAAGCCGATTGGTGGTTGAAACAAGTGACGTGCCTTACGTTCTAAAACTGGCCTCTGGTGACTTGACAAGCTGAATTGCAGGCGACACCGTCAGCCGGCTCGAGTCAAGCTGTGACGGACCACTTCACACCGCTGCAACCCTCTAATCTTGTCGTGGATCTTTGGTCCAAACTGGAGTTTAACGAGTTAGCATCGACAAACGGAATAAAACACGAGCTGGAGCAAAAACAGGGAGGGGAAGGTGCAGCAAAGTTGCCTCCTAAGGAGTCTCATGCTACAGCTAGCTTCATTTTCAGATGCTGCTGACCCGAGCTTTAATCATCAATGAAACTGATCTTGTTTTATCTCTTTACTGTTTACTCAATTTCTGCTCGAAAGGCAACTCTTTCCCCGTTTAAACCTCATAACTCTCGCCCCTGTGATCAGCACAGTTTGGTCTAATTTTAGTTGCACATGGAGGAGAAATCAGAACAAAGACTTTGTGGAGGTGTGAGCTGCAGAATTGAAGCGGGTGTCTCAGTTTGTTTTTGTGTATTTGCAGTGTCTGAATGCTTTATTTTCCAGTTTTCACAGACAGATGATGAAGTGACTGAGATTCATTCTGACAGCTGCAGCTTTTATGATTAGCCGTCACGTTTCTGGTGTTTTACTGTAACTGGAGGTCAAAGCGATTTGTCGGAGTCTGTGATCATGTGACCTGTGAAACTGATCTCCTGCTGCTCATTATGATTATTAACCATCAGGACTAAAGCATGAGGAGCTCTGATTGGATGGCACACAGGAAATTACCTCATTGTTTCTGTACTGTTTGTGTGTGAGTGTACAAGTACTTCATGCAGTGTGAATCTGCATTAGTGCTCATTACAGAGCAGCAGGTGTGTGTGAACATGAACTTTTACATTCTGTTGTTAATGCTGATATGATGTCTTGGCATGATTTTTCTTTATTTGTGCTCCATTTTCTGTGTTTGTGCTTCATGCATATCAATATATTTTCTGGGTGCACACATACACTAAGAATACATGTTGTGTGTGTGTGTGTGTGTGTGTGTGTGTGTGTGTGTGTGTGTGTGTCCATCCTCATTGATTGAGCTCTTCCTCTTCTCTGATTGTCATGGTTTCCAGATGCCTGATTATCAGTGAACGCTCCCTCTTCCTCTGATGATTCATCAGTTACCGGGCAGACTTTGAAAGGCCGCCTGTGCTTAATAAATGGACACATCTGTCCGTACAGGATTTGTTCAGCAAATGGCTCAGTTAAACTTCGTGTTCACCGGCTTTTCAATCACAGAATCTTTACTAATGTCATTTTTATTTGTGATCAACAGGAAGTTTTTGTTTTGTAAGAAACAGAAACAAAAGTGGATGGTGGTGTCTGCTGCAAATGGAAACATCAGTAGAGAGCCTGTATAAAAATTCTTGCTTCTTTAGTTTGATCATAAGTTATTGGCTGGTTCCAGAAAGGACCTGCCCAATACATGGGTATGTCCATGACTGACTGACTGACTGACTGAGTATATTTACTGATGAGCACAGTTTGTCTGAGGAGCTACGGGAAGACCCGACACAATGTGTTGTGTCTTCCCGTAGCGCCTCGGGTGTGCTCGATAATCCGCGGGTCTCTCCGGAGCTTTTACATTCTCAATCAGTTTGCTGTTAGCACATTGCTAGCGTTAGCTTGAAGGCCATTCTGTTTGTCAATGCAGGGCACAGCCAGGAATAAGGAGCTCGCTTTCTGTGTGCCTTCGGTTTTGTTGCGGAATGTAGCCTGTACATTTGCACTGGATTGATTCAAAACACCCTGTGCCAATAACAGCAGTGGCTTTAGGCTACGTGACTACAAGAGACCAGAGGAGCATGATCGCTTGTTGACTGGCGCAGAGAAATGTGCTTCTGGTATATATAAGAGCTAACGGGATCCCGGCAAGATGGCGGAGGGAGCAGACGCACTGTAAACAGCTCCGAGTAGCAAAACCTTGAAAATCGTAAATACGGACTCAAAACTTATTTCTGTTGGATGTGAAAATGACCAAAGCCAAGTCAAAGCCATTCAGCATCCAGTAAGGAATCCTGGACACTTCACAACACAAAAGACTACATGGCTAAAGCTAGCACTAACGCTAAAGCTCGGGCTCTCCTACAACACAACTACTGTGGACCAGTGAACATGGAGACAAATGCCAAAGGCATAAA
>JAQLOL010000003.1:28016935-28027216 GCA_029783665.1 Naso thynnoides
TGTGTGTATGTGGGGTGCTTGGCAGAGGTTCATAAAGGGATTTGGCGGTGTATTGTGTTGAAATTTCGGATCAAGTCACGAATTTACTTGCACTTTCGCAAAGTTACCTACTGGGGCTTTAATGTAATAAATGTGCTTATTTACACTCAAAAACAACTTTTATTAACTTAGACCAATATTGTTCATCACATTTACAGGAATAAAAAATCTGCAGAATTCCACAGATTTTCATGTTGGATAACTGCTGAAAACAGGGGAAAAAAATTTGCAGAGTCTCTTTGGGCCTGGTCATTAGACCAAGTTCAAATACTTTGTTCAAATATGTTAAAAATGAATAAAACAGAAATCATATAATAAAGAATAAAAAGTTTAATTAAAAGTAGAATTACTACTTTCTGTTTATCCGAAAATAAACTGTGATGATACTAAAGCCATGAACGTTTTTATCCAGGTCAAAACCCTTTTTGGACTTACTTGTAGAAACCGAGCTTCAGGTGGGTATGAATATAGTAATTCTGTTGGTACCATCCACAATATTTGGAAACCTGAAAACATGTGAAGCAAACTCAATGGACAGGATGCAACAATAATACTGCAGTCCCTGCGTCCAGCCTTTCATAAAGGGACAACACCAGCAGTCAAATAAAGAAACAGATGGAGTAACATTAGCTTGCAGCAAAATAAATTCAGAGAAAGATAAAGTGCTACGTTTTTGTTACATACAACATTTTAACATAGGCTAGTGAAAAAAAAAGAGGAAGATAAAGTGCCAACACAAGTAACATGGATTACAGCATTACAGCACAGGCTACTACCAAAGCCCCATACAGCTCCTGTTGTACTGTTAATCCCACATAAACGGGGTTTATGTCCCAGCTTTCTCTGTCACAGTGCTGGCTGAACGAAAGCAGAGGGGAAACTAACCAGACTTTAAAGAGACCCTCAGATTCGTGGTGCTAGTGCTCATTTTTGCCAGCCTGGTAAACCAGACCCGTTCACTTTGCAAATTAGTTTGCTTCGTGAAATTGGTCGAATTGAATCCTCCCATTTACAGCCCTTTTCACCCACCCAAAAACCAGACAGGCCAATCGCAATCGTTTATCTCATGTGAGGCGGGCTTTATGCAGCGACTCATTGAAGGGGCCAAAGACGGCAGCTCTGGCCTGTGTACGCGGCAGCTGACACGAATCATTGATTGGGTCATGCCGGCATTGCAGGGAGTACACGAGACTGCTTCTGTTTTGTTTTTTTTAATCTTTGTTTAATTTTTGGAAAATGTACCATGCGGTACTAATGTTTTGACGCAATCATTTTTAAGGTGACACAACAAAAACAGAACGCACTTCCATGGTGATTTCACATCCAGGTAGAGTCTAGGTTTGCAAAAGGAAGAAAAATATTACAAGGGCAAAAAGAAAAAACAAGCAACACTTCAGATACAAACAAGACAAAGTTTGGGGACAGTAATGATCATTCGCCACACCCGTCAAGAAAATATGCCGACGCGTATTTGCTTTTGGGTTCACAGTGAATGTGGTAGAACACAAAGAGAGACCTGTCTGTGCTTTATGTCTGAAAACTGGCAGCTGACAACAAATTTAAAAGACACTTGGAGACCTTAAACCCCACTTATGTTAGTAACCAAACTGAGATTTTCAAAGGATCAATATTGAATTTAATGATCAATGCTACTTTGTTGCACAAAACAGCAATTTTAGTAAAACTTGGTCATATTTTATGGAGAAAATGTCCTCTGGTTTTCCCTCTGATATCCTACGACTGCTCTGTCTGTCTGCAGCCTTTTATTTAGCCGAGCTGTCACCAGCAACGACCCGCTGCTGCAGCTGCAGCTTCAGTCTGCAGGCAGCCGACATGTTGCATTCAGGAACCTCCGTGAATCACAGAGTTGAGGCAGAGCAGACGTAAGAAAACTTGATTAACACCTAAAGAGGGAAAAATCACTTTAAAAAGCAGCACTTTACTGTTAATGTTCTTAAAAAATTGATTGCACATTTTATTTTATTTTTATCTATTTTTGAAAAAGCTTCAGTTAAACGTGAATCGTTTTGTTGTAATCTTGTTGCAAGAAAACAGAAAAAGTTTGAGAGCCACTGGCCTACAGACAGATGAGGGACCATTAACGTGAATCTTTCAACAACCTGATTAATAATCACATAGATGTTGTTATAGTGCGTTGTGACATTAGCTATTGATGTCAGTTTTAGTGCTTTTGTCTGTTGTTTTTTAACATGTTGTGCTGTACCCGAGGTTACATGAGTCTCAGGTCAGCACTGCACAGATGGGTAGAAAGCTCCTTTTCTTTCCTACGCGTAGTAATCACAAAAAGCAGTACTTGCCGGGTTGCCGAGGTTGTGCTCCACCTTGTCGGAAAATTCCTTTGAAATAGTATTGCCTAGTTTTCAGTCACAAGAGGTTTTGACTCACCTGAAATTCTACTCAAAACGAACATGACGGTTCCTCAGCTGGAGTTTTAGGGGAGAGACGGGGTAAACAAACAGCTCTGACTGGTTGTTTGTCTATCCATTTGCATCCAGAGACGCTTTTGACTGCGTCTGTTGGTACTGTCCCTCGGAAATGAACTGTGAATTGAGAGGTACTAGACTAATTCTTTTTGGAAAAATAGTTTGGCTGTGCCAGGCTACATTTGTGCTGTGAGTTAAAAAAAACAAACAAACAAACAAACAAAAAACCCAAACCTGAAGGTTGAGGTAAATTACATTTCTAAACTGTTTTTTCCTTGTGTAAATTTATTTACTGAGTTTTTATTTTCATGTTAGACAGTTCTGGATTCTGCCAGTGCAGCCCACTGAGACTTTGTATGCGACACTGAGCTGCACACATGGATTGGATTTGACTTGGCAGGTTTGTATTAAAAGGATAAGCACCGTTCATACAAACACACACATACACACACCCACACACACACAAAGAGAGGCATCTTGTGTTCTGTTTGGACTCTGAGGAGTCAGACACCAACTGACCGGACAAATGTTCTTTTGCTTTTTCTCTCAAACAATGCCGCTGGCAAACACTGAGCGTTGTGTGTGTGTGTGTGTCTGTTTGTTTGTGTGTTTTCACTGTGTGTGTGTCAGTTCATGCCAACCCTCCAGGTTTGTGTGTATTATAGCAGCCCACTGCTCCTGTGTCCTTTGATTAAGGTCAATTTGGCAACTAGGGTTGGCAATTCACACACACACACACACACACACACACACTCACACACACATACACACACACACAGCCAAATCAACCATCCTCTCCTGCCTCATTCAAATTAATGTGCATGTACAGGAATGCACCATAGAGTTTTACTGGAACTGATGTGTCACGTATTAATGTTTGACAACAGGGATAATTGGGAGGTTGAAGGTAAATGTGAAATATTTGAAGTCCAGAGGAGAATTTCTGCCTTTTTCAAAGTTTCAACATCATTTTCACACGCAGCTTTTTATGGATGATGGATCAATATTAAAATCTAAACAAAATATATGAAAATAACTTTCAGCTCTATTTCAAAACAAAGTCCCTTTAAAATATGCAGCTTATTAACATAAGATCCTGATGATGTCATATGTTCCTCTCAACAGTCCGCATAAACACAACAAGACTTTCATAATTCACCACTTGCAAACTGGAGTCCAGTTGATCAGACGGATCGGAGATAAGACGTCAGTTCCATCAGTGTGAATGGGTCGTGTGCTTCATCGTGAAGAGTTGAACTGAAAGTCTTTCAGCTGCTCACTCAGCTAAACACCTCCAACATGGCCGCCACAGAGCAAGTTACATCATTCAGTGTACAGACTGTGACAATGTGATAATGACCCGTGTGGCTTAATAAAATGCTATATAGGGTAAATATATGACAAAGACGCACATGAACCCGATGACCGTAATGTATCTAATGTGTGTGTGTGTGTGTGTGTATGTGTGTGTGTGTGTGTGTGTGTGTGTGTGTGTGTGTGTGTGTGTGTGTTACGGCCTCGGCCTGCACAAATCCCCCCCCTTTGTAGTTTGCTGTTTGTCTGTGTCTATCACCTGTGTTGCAGGAGAGGAATGTGGATGTGTTTGAGCTCCTCCCCTAAGCGGATCCCCGGTGTCTGGTTGGTGTGGGGTTCCGCCAATCAGAGTACGACAGCATGGAGAAGTACATATAAAAGCGCTGCATGCCTTGTAGATGCTAGCAGACACCTTAGTACTGTGCGTGGCACTAGTCCTCCCATTCCATTGAAAACTGTGTGAACTTGTATGTGTATGACCTCGTGAGGCCTAGATTTTTGTATGCATTTTTCCAGATTGGGCCAGGGTAAGGTTTAAATACCGATCCTGTTCACTTGCACTCACTTTTAGGTTTATGTACGCTGTGTTAGTTTCACTAGGTTTAGGGGTGCTGATCACTTGTATTTCTCTTTTGTCACGCAGAGTAGTCAGTTAGGATTTTGGTTTTGGATATGTTTAAGTTATTGCTCTTAATAACTTACGCTAGGAAGTTAGCTCTACTTTGTTTTAAAGAGTCCTCTTTTGGTTATATTCCTTTTTTGATTTGATGGCACCCGACGGCCCTTTCTGTTAGTTTTTGCCTCGACACACTAATTATTTACCACTATCACCAAATAAATACACTTTGACTGCAGTCCTTTTCCATCGGATTGTTTGTGTGTTGCTTCCCTTTTCCCTCTACAAGCTGGGTTGTAACACCCAACACATAATATTTTTACAAACATTCTGCACAGTTATTACCCAGCAAATGGCCTACATCAAATTATTGCACATCCCCCTCCCCTTACAGTGACACATACAAAGATCATCCCTTGCTGTTAAGTAGCTTGACTGATGGAGGGACAAATGAAAATTTAGACCTGTTCAGCTCACAGTTTGGTAACCGGTATCCTCTGCCTGGTGGCATCAGCTCATACTCCTTATGATGGATGTAACTTGGGTCAGTAGTGATTGAGAAAAGAAAGCTCAATCTTGAACAAGTGCTGACATTGTAATCCAGTAGAAAGCAGAGTGCAGCGGTGTCTGAGCAGAACACGGGAGAAGGTGAAACAGCGCTGTGTGCACGGAGCTGGCATACCTGGGCATTCCCTGATAGGGAAGTCTAGCACACACTGATGTCAGTAAAACAACAGGGCAATAAAAAGCTGCTGAAACACAGTGCGCAGAGTCAACTAAAACAGCCCACAGGGCTTACTTCTTGACCAGTGTACCTCAATATGTGATGCTTTCGTATCATTTACAAGTATCCAAAAGTGTAACAGCGTTTAAAGGTAAGAAAAACCCACAAAACAAAACAGAAAAGCATAATAGCTTCCCTTTAACTTAATGAGTAGCAGGCTTCTCTCAACCAGATTTTTTTTTCTCTTTTTCTCTTTTCACAGCACGCCAAAAGTGAAACTTAACTCCTGTCAGCTTATTCTTTATTTCTTTACCACATCTGACTTTAATTTGACACATAAGTTTGAGAGAACAGTTCATACATGCAACATACACACATCCTCCTCACTCATTCAAGTGCATGACCAGCACAGCAGGGACTCCAAGCAGTGGGCGGGTGCAGTAGCAGCAGTTTTGTTTTCAGGGAAGACAGATAAACATGGCGCATGCACAAAAAGAGGCGCATGCCACTTCCTAAGCACAAATTGGGATTTCTAAAAAACAAACCAGGTGGGAATGTGCGGTGCTCCATGCAAATTTTCACCCATGCGTATGCACATAAACTGAGGAAAGGAGAGACCGCGACTCTCTCGCAGAGGGATGAGACACAAGAAAGAGTGTGAAATTGACCCCACTGTGTGAAATAAATGAAAATATCACCTTACACATATGTGACCGGGGTGAAGTAAATTAATTTTAAAAAGAAAAAAGTAAATGATACATATAAATAGAAAAGGAAAAATCTCAAATAATATCTGTGATCACATTTATTTTAAGCAAATTGCACTGCAAAGACTGTACGGAGCGCCGTGGAGCCGGTTGTTTGGTAATTGATGAAAAGATAATTGTTGTAGAAATCCAGGATTGATCAGCAATTAAAGAATAAATATTGTGCATTGATCAGCAAGTGTGATTTAAGTTGTCACATAGGTGTACCGCTGCAGTGAACACAACTGTGTGACACAAACACACACAGTGCACTCCGCCAACACACACGCTGCCTTCTCACCAATTCGCCCCGTGTGTCTTCACCAGCTTCACGTAGGAACTGTAGAAATGATCAAAGCCTTGAAATAAAGCCAGTGAAGCTCTCACACGTCATCATCATCATCACAAGTCCTCATCTTATTTCAGGCCAAGTTCACCTTAACAAAACATCAGTAATTGAAACATCTTCACTTCTCATAAAATAAAACTTGGACATGTATCAAACTTCCCTTTTCATGCACGTTAGCTACATGATGTTGGGTGTCACTGATTGTCGCGATCATTTCAGCAGGTTAATCAGTCTGATTTCTGTAAATAAATAAACACTACGCTGCAACACGTGTGTAATCCTGATGGATGCACAACTTTCCCTTGTCACATTGGGAGTGAACAACGTAAAGAGAAAGAATCGATAAAGTGTTTTTAACGTCCACCTCACCCTTAAACACTGTTGACTGTCAGAAAATATAATTTCTGTGTCTGTCTGTCTGGCTGCTATGCCCGCTATTCATTGGACAAAATCAGCTGCTCAGTTTCATGTATTAATATCCATGAGGTACTTTGCATTGACCGTTTATGGATGAATGTGGGTGTGGAGAGGGCGGATACGGGGCTGATCTACCTGTGTTCTTTTCCAAGTTGATATGGAATTTATAAAAGGAAGTCGCACACTAACAGGCATAGGCCAGGTTTTCTAAATCTGGATATTTTTGGAGTAAGTACATTTCCTCATTTATACTTACGCAATTATTTAGTGAGGATACTATGCACAGTTTTATAAATGAGGCCCTTGGTATGTATTGGACACTTACTTTAGTTGAAAAAGATTTGTTCATTTACTCTTGCCAAACACGAGAGCAGTGATGGCAGAAATCCATGGAACACTTGACACGGGCAAGTGTGCCCCAGATTTTTAAGGGTGGTGATGTTCATGTAAAGTTTGTCTGAAGGGTGGGCGTGGTCATGTTAGCAATGAAGAGTAAAACACATGACAACCAAAACTTAACACTATACTTATTCCTATTCTAAAAATTCAGCTATCAGCAGAAAAAAACCCCACAATGACTGTGTTGTATCGTTGCAAAACACTTTATTTAACGTCTACTGGTTCTTCCCTCCCTACTCCTCCCGGTGCCGGCAGTAACTTTTTGGCTGAATGTTCACCAGGTCCCAGGATACCAACCTCAACCTCTCTGTCAGCAGTTGATAGTTTAATTTCCCTCTGTAATTTTTAAAAAGTAAACAACGTTATAGCGCTGCCCTTGCAGTAGTAGCAGTATTTATCGTGGCACTATTGTGCAGCTAAAGGATAAACAACAGCCATAGTTCATGTCAGAAACAAACTACAGCGGCCAATGCAGAGCCAGCTGCAGGGTGACAAAAAAATGTGAGAGACTGAAATGAGAATAAAGAGAGAAACTGAAAAGAGAGAGAGAGAGAGAGAGAGAGAAACTGAGAATGAAAAATGACTCTAGGACAGCATTTTCTTATTTTCAAGGAGAGACGTCTAAAACATGCGAGCTGAAAAACACGGCTTCAGCCTTAAAACAATTATAACGTTAAAAACATACATTACAGGTACATTTTTTCCTGTTCTAGATGCATTTTCTTTTTCTTTTTTTTTTTAAATCTCAGGATGGAGACACCTCAGCCAAAACTCCGGGGGTTTAGTTAAAAAACAGACCATCAACAGTCCCTCTTTGCTTTCACACCTTTACGCACGGGCCGGTATGAGATTCCGATGGTATGATAACCTTCAGCAAAAATATCACGGTTTCACAGTATTGCAATTACAGATCTAAAATGTGTTATTTCGAAATGTCTGGGGCTCTTTTTGTTTGTTTATTTAAAAACAACTTTTTAAAATTATCATCATTATTACATGATCAATTGATTTTATGTAAAAACACATGAACCACTACTGCTACTACTAATATTGATTCTTTTTAGTTCAATATTGATGCACAGAGAGAGAGAGTCTGTGCGTCGACTCGTGTGTTTTCATTATGCACACGCGTGCTCTCTCTCCACACAACAAAATCAGTCGCCAGAGGGAGAAACATCAGAAAGTCAGCAGGCTGTATTATAAAAATGTTGTGA
Source organism: Naso thynnoides (assembly GCA_029783665.1). Taxonomy (NCBI): domain Eukaryota; kingdom Metazoa; phylum Chordata; class Actinopteri; order Acanthuriformes; family Acanthuridae; genus Naso; species Naso thynnoides. The sequence continues at coordinate 28,025,198 of JAQLOL010000003.1, forward strand.
TTTTGAACAGATGTACACAGTGATGGGAGGCTTCAACAAAAGTGTTCACGTGGTGCCAGCTAAATCTAATTGTAGCACTAAAGTAAAAACACTAATTTCGCAGGAAATTAGTGGGCTACTTCTCGCTCTTCTTCACTTTATAAAATAACATTAGGGAGGAAACTAGCTGATGTTACACAAGCTGAGATAGGTGATTTTAAAATGAGTGATGTCACTAGGATGTAAAGCCTATGAGCAGAGTGGAAACTCGTGGGTGTGGCCAGAGGGGCTGGTGGGGGAAACTCGACTGCACATATTCAGTGGGACACGTAAACAGGAAGTAAACCTGGGAGCCAGAAAACTTCTTCACGGTGTGTGCTGAATAAGCAGATGTCATTGGTTTGAATGGGCGGCCATCTTTGCATACTTCATCCAGCTCTATTAATGCATGCGTGGCACACACACCGTCTGAGGCTTGTGCAGCTAAAACCAGCGAGAGCTCACGGTGTCTGCAGACCTGTGTTTGCATGCTACCCCGCCTCTGGTGCCAGCAGCAGACACCTGGGCAACACATTTGCTCTCCAACTGATCCAGCAGATATCATGAGCTCTCACTGGTCTGCTCTCGCCGCTTCGCAACCTTAACACAGTGTGTGCGTGCCTATGGACGTGGCTTCCATCTTAGGAGCAACAGGTTACAGTGAGGCTAAAAAACATGGCGTCAACGATGTTTCTCAGAACAACTTGGCATTTTGAGGCTTCAGAACATTTCAGTTAGTTCAGACAAGCAATATGGATGCATTTTATAGTTCTCTTTCCTCTTTTCTTCATTTTTCTTTTTTTCTTAACTTTTGAATTCTGGTTTCTATTCACTACAACTGATTTGCCTTTTGTCTCGTGAAACTCCAGCAGTGTTTTGTGGACTGAATAACCTCACCTATCCTTCTGTCGGCATGAGAGTGAATAAATAATGACTCAGTTTTCATTTTTGGGTGAACTATCCCTTTAAGATTCCATCTGACATGCTCTACAACAGAAAGACATTAAACGTCCTCAGTTTTTTTAATTTTATACCAAATTTCTCTTTGTGTGGACAAAGAAATTTTTTTTAATTTGTACCTCTTCGTTACAACCCAAATCTTCAACTCTTGAAGTAAGATAAACATTAAAAAAGCTTAAAGTTTAAAGAAAAAAATGTTTTTAATACCTCTGAAATCCAAATAGAATGACAATGAGCACTTAATCTTACCGCTATGTCATTGTCAGGTCTGCAGGTTTCTGTCCAGAATCCCCGAAAACAAATCATCTTCTGGGGGAAAAGTGCTAAATTTTTTTGCTGGGAGGTGTGGCCGGGTGAGATGGGGCCAGCATGGGTGACATTTTGTCATCTGCTTATTGCTCAGGTCCCTTTGGGGGGTTAATGACTGCCATCATCATTTAGTGATCAATAAATCATGGCTTATTGATTACTCGCCTCTTCCCCTCTAAGCCGGCTTCTGTTCTCTGAAAGTCAGAGAACATGAGGAGAGGAAAGAGAGACAGAGGGAGGGAGGCACAGAGGGGAAGACAAGTGGGGGAAGGGAGGAAGGGTCAAGTGGAGGCAAGTGTTAGGGAGCGATAGATGGATGAAGAACGTGAAGGAAATACAGCCTGAAGGATGACAGTAAATATACAAAATAGAAGGTGAAGAGATGGAGAAATAAAGAGATGCAGAATTTATTTTCATTCAAGTAACTAAAGTAATTTAATTCCAGTAACATTTGCATAGAAGTCTGTGTAAAAACATCGTTAACAACACAGCAACATCAACAACACCAGCAGTCTACACACACCTGTCAATAAAAATAAGAGGCATGATAAATTTTAAGTACAATAGAGGAGTAAAAGTGAAGTCCTTGAGGCTCCTTTGGTTCAGAAGGTGAGTGATCTGTATGTCTGACCTGAAAGACTGTACTGACTGTGTTGTGTTTTGTGTGTGTGTGTGTGTGTGTGTGTGAGAGAGAGAGAGAGAGAGAGAGAGAGAGAGAGTGGTGTCTGAGGC
>JAQLOL010000003.1:28046194-28056637 GCA_029783665.1 Naso thynnoides
TCCTCCTCCTCCTCCTCTGTTCCCCCTCTCCATTTCTGTCCCCTCTCCTCTCCATTCTCCTCCTGATCTTCCTCCTTCGCTCATCTGTTGTCTCAGCTTTCTTTCCACCCTGTTTTCGCCTCATTTTCCACTTGCTTTTCTTTCCTCCTCCTCCTCTTTCAACCTTCCTCTTCTCCTCCATTTTCTCATCTGATTCCTTTCCTGATACTGTCTCCTCCTCCTCCTCTTTATCTCCTCAAGTTTTCTGTTATCCTCACCTCTTTGTCTCCCCTCCCCTCTTTGTTTGTATCCTCACCTCCTGCCTCCTCCCCCACCTGCTCTCATTACTTCTTTGATGCAGCAAGTGGTAAACATTTGGCAACTTGTTGGCTGGAGCCTTTAAAATGTCACAGTGAGGTGTCGACTTGTCCTCCCGCTGCTTCAGGAAACTGTAGGGAAACACTCGGACAAACTGCAGTACAATGAAAATTATATAATAAAGATAAAATAAAGTTGCATGGGAATCAGCTTTTAAAAAGATGATTAAATGTTAGACTGCATTAATGTTTACAGGAGCCTCCCTCCACACAGTCTGTTCAAAGTGAGGTTATTCTGCTGCAAAGTTCTTTTAAACATGTGTGGAGGCAGAATCGGGCGTTCTGATTGGTCGTCCTCTGAGCCTGCAAGACGTTAAAACAGCTGAACTGACGTCTGTGTAAAACGCTGAGGCGTCGGAACAGGACGGAGCTTTGTTTTGATGACGTGCTGAACGTGCGACCCAGCAGACGGGGATTCAAACAGCAGCAGAGTGGGAGGCGGGAGCTTCTCCTCGGGGCTCTGCGATATGACGATAGTAGATCGTGAAAGATTAGAGTGCGTCCTCCATCCACCGTTGCATAGAGATCGTTCACATCGTGCGTCAGAGCACATTCTGTCTGTTGTAGTTCTATTTCCATGCCTCCCATAGACACACAAATAAACTAAACACAGCAAACATTTGGCGCCTTCATCCCTCCACTTTCACGACGTAATGTTTGTCTCACAAAACAAAACAAAAGCATCATGAACAGGGCGGAGTTGAGTCCGCTTATGTTAGCCCATTTGGAGGAGGGGGGACTTGGCATTTTCTCTCATAAACTGCGGTTATCATGACCATTTCTGCTGCATTATATCAGTTATGGAGGTTCTAGACAGGCTGGAAAACCTAACGGCATCGTGTCTGGGTTCATAAAATCATCCCCTGGTCTGTTAAGTTGCACACAGCCACAGTTTAGACATTAGCATTAGCTAGTAACGTTAGCGCCAGGAGGAAGGGGGGCTTGCTGTTTCTTGTCGTCAACTACAGCTGATATAATCATTATTTCTGCTCTGTAGTTGTGGAAGTCCCAGAAGCGTCTGGCAGGTTAGGGCCGCGAGGACGTCGAGCAGTGATGTCGCGAGAATTCCAACGCTGATTGGCTGTCGCGACACAGCGTCACACAAATTCACCTGAAGAGTTCAATATTTTTGTATTTTGATTAGTTAACTTATGCAGAGCCTGCAGTTAGTTTACAAAACACATTTACTCTACATGTAATTCCAACAGTTTAATAATTCATCAGTTAAAATAAAATCATTTTGAGGAACCAGGAAATAAACATACTGTATGTTTGTAAACAAAACTGGTTCCCTGCATTTGCTGTAACTTGTAAAATCGTCTTTACTGACATGAAAAACTACAGAGTCGTGATGAAATCGAGATTGTGATCCTGCTATGAAAAAAAATTGGGGTTTAGTATTTTTGTGGTATTGGCCAGCCCCCCCACTCTGAGAGGAGGATGAGATCAGCCGCTGCGCAGCAGGGACGGGAAATGAGCGTCACTGCCATGTTTGACGTCAGACCGTTGTTCTTTATTAAACGCTGCTGACTCGTGAGCCGCACGCCACGTTTGACGCCAACTCTGTTGTGTTGCGTGTCACACCTGTCACACCTGTCACACCTCTCCACATTCTGCAGCAGCGTCACGCTTTCTGACGTCACACACTGGAGCACCACGCTGTCGTTGTTTTGTTCAGTTGGAGAAAACAAACACAGTGTTAAAAAGACGTTTCGCTTGTGTGTGATCTCAGCGTTAAATTTGCTTAAGATATTGTTGGATTTCGTGTCCTGCCCCCTCCTGAAGGTCAAAGGTCAGAGCGGAAGGATGCTGTGGTGGAGGAGTCAAACTTTTATCCTGAAGTCTTTGTTTTAACTTGCAGATCTGGTGTTTGCGTTTGAGTGCAGAGACTTTGAAATCATTGAAGTTTCTTCTGCAGCTTTAAAATGTAACTCACATTAATTTTCTGTTTGTATTCACAAAGCCTAACCTGAGCCAGTCTGCGTCCATACAGGGTGATAAAATACAGATTTTACAAATACACTGGTTTTTATGCAGCGGTATCTTCCGATATGCAGAGTTCTGGTATTGGTGAGTAAAGTATTGTACTGGAACATCTGTAAGTTTCATTACTCGTGGAGCAAAAAAGGAACCATGTTTAAATCTGGTACGGAACTTTTTTAAAGCTTCTTTGACGTTGGCTGATCAAGAGGCAGATCTGCTGTTTGTGTTTACAGGCTCTTTAAATGAAATGGAGCAAAGCAGAGATGGGTGGGACAGAGAACAGGATGCAGCAGGCTTTATGGGAAATGTGGTTTTCATTTAGATGTTCAGTGTGCTGTGCGCAGCGTCTTTAAAATCCTTTTCTGGAGCTGCTTCCTCTGAGTTCGGGTGCTGTTCCATTCAAAGCTGGTCAGTTTTTTGCCCTACACCTACTAGTTCACTTTCTTAGTCCGTTTGTCCTCTTAGTCTCTTTTTGCAGGATTGGATGTTTTCTCATTAATAATCTGCAGGGAGGTTTTAAGTGAATTTATGCTCCTGCAGGAAGCATGAACGCCGCTGCTTTTTGGCTCAGAGTCAGACTCTTCCCTTCACTGCTGCCTCGGTGGTGGCGATGATGATGAAGATGCGGGTTTTGCTCGCCCGGCCAGCGTGATGCAGAGCGAGACTGGAGCTGTAAATCACCAGCAATGCTGCAGTGTCTCAAATAGAGTCCCGAGCTCTCTGCTTCATCACTTTAATGCCAGGCTAATATTAAGCTGCACAGGTCACATTTCCTCAGCCGTGTGTGAAGGAGGAAACCGAGCACTCCAGGTTTGAGCAAACTCACGGAAACACTGGCAGTGAGCGTGTTTTTTTTCTGTCTGTCTCTGCTCTGTCTGTCATTCTGTTGTTCTTCCTGGTTGGAGCCTGTTCCACCTCTCCTGTAAACACACTTGACACTGCGCCTCTGTATTAATTAGTGCACTACACTGTTGACAGAGTGTGTGTCTCAGGCGTGCGGTTGTTTGCTGAGAGGAGGACGGGATGGACGCTCGTCCGGCTTCATTGTCGGGACGAGGAGGCGGAGCTGCAGTCATGTGATTAGAAACATTGTGAAGAAAGAAAATAAAGCCTTTAAAATTCATTTGATCACCTGTGAGTCAGACTCACTGTCCTCGCCACAGACTGAAGAGAAGCACGGAGCAGGTTTAGTTCAGTCACGGTGTCGCAGATGGCGTGCGCCAAGATAAATATTAAAGTGACGCTTCGGCTGTTTCATGTTTGGACTCCGAGAAGAAAGTGAGGAAGAGACTTTGGTCACAATAAACAAGACAAAACAAAACATGTTTATACCTTCTGATGTTTTGTTGTGTGTAAAGGTCCAGAAGGCAGAATTATTCAGATAAAACGAATGAGGAAAGCAGCAAAGCCTCACATTGTTTGTAGTGATTATATCTGGCGGATGATGCTGTTAATTTGGGTCAAATTGCTGTTTTATCGCTGTCAGACATTTTTCCCCTGCTATCGCATTTTTCAGAGAAATATGATTTGCGTCTCTAAACCTCAGATTTTTCATTTTTGAGTTTAGTGAAGCTGCAATGATTAAAATCAATCCAAAAAATGTTTGCCAACTATTTTGATAACCGATTAATTGTTTCAGTCAATTATCTTCCAGTAATATTTTCCTATTTTTTATTTTGTGAATAAAGTAAAAATAATTGCATTTTAGCCTGTTGAATGTGAGGATTTGCTGCTTCTCTGTGTCAGTTATGATCATAAACGAGGAGTCTTTGTGTTTTGTGCTGTTGTTTGGACAAAAGGAGCAAACTGAAGACGTCACACGTGGCTCTGGGAAACTGAGACGAGCGTTTACACTGTATGGCATTTCATGGAATAAATGATTAATCGTTGTCGTTTTTCTACTTGAAGATTTTCCAAAAATCTCGAAGTCCAGAAAAAGTGAAGAGTGAGGAATGGATTTCACTCAGAGTTTGTTTTACAATATTTCACTCTGGCTTATTTTGTATTGAGATACTGTTGAGCTCTTAACGTGGCGTCCTCCGGGTTTAGAAAAACTTCCAAAACATTTTGCTCATGCACCCTTAAGATGAAGCGATGCTCCATGTTTACACTCTCATCACATGAGGCTGGATTAGACTCACAAGCAGAAATGTACACAGACAGTGAGAGACGCCGCCGACATGAAGTAGTCCTGTTTGAACTTCACTGTGGAGTCCGTTGGGAGGACATGTTGCAGCCATGTGCTGCAGCACATGAAGATTTCGTGTCCATTTCGGTTTTCTAATGCGTCGGCTGTTGGTGCAAAAAATCTTTGGTATGCATGTCTGCAGAGATACACGCTCCCCGGATGATGACGAGATTTACATCCAGCTCCCAGACAGCAAACATAAATTAAACACTTGAAGTGAGCAGATCAAACCAATTGTGATGTCTTCCTCTCATTTGGAGGCCGGACTTTGTTTGATGGTCAGCAAGAAAAACAGTGTTTGTGTAGCAGAAAAGCTGTTTTTTTTTGTTTTCTTTTATTATGTAACCATCTTCAGTAGTTTGCAGACTGTTAAAGACTTTACAAGAAATGAACTGAAAGTAGTTCCGGTGTAGTCAGGATGTTGCACAAAGTAACAAGATTCATGAAATTCACTGTTTTAAAATTTATTGAAGGTGATTAATGATTAAAATGGAAGATGAAGATGAAGCTGGTGGTGTTTTGTCCCTTTAAGACAGAGCCGTGTGCTGTGTGCTCGGGTTTTCAGAAACGAGGCCACTCGTCAGTGTTTCTGTCGACCTTTTCTCGTCCTCACAAACTGCAGATCTTCCCTCTGTCCTCTCATATCCCTTTTCCTTCATCGTTCCTTCCTTACTTGCTTCCCTCTTCACCTTCACTGCATCTTTCTTCCTTTCTCTTTTTCTTTTCCTATAAAATTTTAATCTCTGTTATTTTCATTCTCATTTCCTTGCCTCTCAAACTCTCCATCTTTTCCTCCACTCGTTTATCCTCCTTACTTTCCTCATCTCCTCAGTCTCCCTCCTTCCTCAAATTTTCTTTGCCTCCTTTTTAGTGCAGGGCAATATATCAAGATTTAATTAATAATATGGTATGAGACTAGATGTCATCCAAGATTTTAGATCCTGTTATTTCCTGATTAGTCATGGGTGTTGTCTTTTCCCGGTTTTGAAGGCTGTTTTACATTAAAATGATGCAATTCTCTGAACTCACCAGGCTGCTCAAGCTGCTTTCACCTGCCTGATCGTATATCCCTGTTACTGGTGATTTGTCACTAACCTCCAACTTAACAGTTAGCCTACTTCAAACTAGAAAATTCTGATCTGTAGCATAAGATTTTGCCATTTACCATCAGCCAAAAAATACCGAGATGTGTTTTATGGTCCGTCTCACCAGGCCTCACCTTTTCATCTTGTTTTCTTCTTTTTCCTCAAATTTGCTTGTTACAGAGATTCAGACGGTCTACAGGTTAAAATAATGAAACGATTGTTTTAATATCTGGAAAAAAAAAATGTTGCAGAGAATGTTTGAGGGATTTCACTGTGCAGCAGTCGGATTGGTTCTACCGACGCCTCGTCTCCGTCGCTCCTTCGTGGCTTTGAGGCTTAAACTCTAAGCTGAGAGCGTCTGGATGGAGGAGAGAGAGAAAACTTCAACTTGAGGCCCTGAGGATAAGGAGGGAGGCGAGGGAGACGAGTGATGGATGAAGGGAGGGGAGGTAGGAGAGGAAAGCCAAGAGGGTGGAGGAAATGGGAGTGAGCGTCGTGGAAGGAGAGCTGAGCAAAGGAGGGATAAGTTTGAAGGAGGTGGACGTGTTGCTGATCTTTTTCCCTACATAATAATTAAGATTTAACGAGGATTGGCTCGGTACCACTTTTTCATGTCCGATACCGATAAGACCACACTGAGTGGCTGCTCATACAGATATCAGTCTGACACAGCATTTCCCCTCTTAAACAACAAAGCTATTGATAAAACTTGGGCTGCTGCGCCTAGTCGACATAGTCGATGACGTCAACGCTGAAAATGCATCAGCGTCAATTTTCTAAGTCGACACATGGCTTTTCATACACTGTGAAGCTGTTTTTTCCTGCTGAGACACTGTAATATATGAGCTCCCTTAAACGCCTCTTGTCTTCCTGCAACACCACCACGCACTCGCTACGTCAGTTACGTCAGTCGCAGACTGCGGAAATGCAATGGCGGCGACAGGAGAGTCCGCAGCGTCTGACTCCGCTGAAAGTAAAAGATGACGAAAGGCTTCAAAAAGATGAGAGTTCTTCAAGCTTGCAGCAGTTATTTACTGATTTTTCGATTAATCGATTAATCGAAAAATCAGTAAATAGATTAATTGCTAGAAAAATAGTCCTTAGTGGCAGCCCTAGATAAAACATCTGTATAGAGGCACAATGCTTAACCTAGCCATTTAAAATGAGTCACATGACACATGCTGCGTCTGTATTGTGCTGACATCTCTCATTTCACACATAGTTAATGAAGCATTTATGGGAGAGTTTAGGCTAATAAATTTGATTACCCGATCCAGTGAGTTTGGCCAATACTGGGCCAATACCAATACTGAATATCGGATCGGTCCATCCCCGCACTAAATCAGGCACCAAAATTAACACCAGAGGACAAGAGGAGACGGGAATTTTTTTGTGGGAGGAGCTGCAACCAATGCAGCAGTCAGTATTTTTTACATGACGTTAGAGAAAATCGAGAAAAACTTAAACTGTCACTGAACTGTGATGCTGTTCCATAGACACTTTGTTGTGTTGAGTCAAAGGGACGAGCTGTAATTAACATTTATCAGTGTCCTACCTGTGTTTATTTTGTGTCACCAATCGGACAAAAAAGGTTGTGAGCACAGCGGAGTGGGCGCAGTTTGAACCACAACTGCCACAGCAAAACAAAACAAAACAAAACAAAACAAAAAAAAAAACATAGCACAGTGAGTCGATCGACTCGTCCGCTCATGCCTCCAACATGTCAACTCCCAAAATAATGAGTCGTTCACGTTCCTAATGAACATGTTAGTCTAACTGAAATCATACTAAATCAAATTTCTCAGAGTTGAGCCAACACATCCAGGTAATGTGATTGGAAGTTGATTTACTCCTGCATGTTTACGCCTCAACCGGATCGGACCAGCCTGAGCCATGTGCGCATGATCGATAGCCCTCGTGGCGTCTGTGACTCAGAACTCAAACAGCATAAATTTGTAGAAAAAAGCTGGACGAAGGAAGGCGTGCATTGAATTTGGACCAAGGGTAAAGTGTAGTTACAAAGTTGTCCGTGTTTATTAACATGGATTTACCGCTTGCTAACTTGCTTGTAGCTTTTGTGGCTAACCAGAAGAAGGTCCAGTATCAACCAGCTGAATGGGGACTCTGCAGCAGAGTCGGACAAACCGATTCTCCCTTAGTGCTCGATACTGGGACAAGGACAGTAGTCCAGTTAAATGGCCTATATAGAGCTTTAACCGTAGCTCGACTGAACTGTGTACGTAAACGTACTGACTGAGAGCAGGATGAAGATTAACAAAAGGGGCAGGAGGAGTTGAAGAGGCCCAGGAGGTGAAGATGAGGAGATAAACCAGAGAAAGAAGGACGGTACCAGCTGGAACATTGTCTGAGGGAGGAGGAGAGAGGAGAGACTGTTCTGGAAAGTGTCCAGCAGATGGGAAGTGGAACAGTGCGACAGAGAGGAGGAGGAGAGGGAGCGAGGAGACGAGGGAGGGTGTGAGATTTTTCCCACCAGTAAAACTTCACCTAAATATAGAGAAGTGTGGTGCAGCCGACCATCACCTTTAACAAAAATACTGCAGCTTTTATCGCATCAGTCACAGCTGAGTCTGACACTTCATTCTCGACTGCGGAGACAAAATAATATCAATTCAAGGTTTCATCGTCTCGCTCATCCTGCAGCTTTCGAGCGACTCATCAGCAGACGAAGAGGCTCAGTCGTCATGGAGCTGCATATGTTCAGAGTTTCTGTGTTTCTGAACATGTTTTGGACTTCTTGTCACATTTTCAAGGGATTGTTTTGTGTGAAATGAAGCCTTTAAGGTAGCACATTCATGTGAAGTTTTGACAGTAAAATGAACAAATTTGAAGTAAAGATTTAATGTAGAGAAAACCTTTTTTAAGTATATGTTTATTTCTGGTGTTAAACTCCCATCAGGGTGTTTTTTTCATCTGGAAAAAAGTTTCTCATGTGTGCAGAGGTCTGCAGCAGCATTGATTAAAGCACACAAGCTGCTGTAGTGAAGGTAACGTGGGCGGTTACAGGCTCGTCCATCGATTGTAAAATAATGTTTGGATTTATAAATTTTATTCTTACAGATAATGTTATCATTCTGCTCTGTGAAGCATGGCATGTTAAACATAGCTTTTTTTTTTGCGATTCTGCTTCTTCTCTATCTTGCTGTGTGTGTGTGTGTTTGTGTGTTTTGTGTGTGTTTACATAGCTGGGTTACGTCGGGGTTAACGGTCTCAGCAGGGGTGAAACACACACAAACTCATTTCTTCTCTTCTTCAGCTGTTTTTCTTTGTTTCACACTTCAGACTTAATCAACAGAGGCCGAAACGTAATTTTAGAGGAAGTAAAATCTCACAAGTTGAAAAATCAACCAGTTTTATTTTCTCTCTGATGTTTCTCATTGACTCATAAATGGAGTTTTTTAAAAGGGCAAACTGATCACGAAAGCTGCTCGACTCATAAATTCTCATGTAAATTTCCATCCAAGTAAGGAAAGAAAACACACAAGCTGCAGTTTCACACCCTGAGTATCTCATGAATAAAATATGTGAACAGAGTGTTTATGAAAACTCGCTGCTAATTTGCAGCGGGAAGCATTTTCCACACGCATGTTTTTCAAAGAGGCGTTCTGCTCAGATTTGTCGGTTTATTCCCTGATTGGTGCGGACGGCTGCCGAGGCCGCGGCGAGGCACAACCCTGAGCACAGAAACTGACGGTGAGAGATGTCGCTTTGACTTTGACTAGAGTGGTTTTTTGTCTTTTCATTCCTCTGTGATCATTCACACAGTCCTGAAGTGGGTGAGGCAGCAAACACTCAGAACAAGATGAAGAGGAAGATGAGAGCAGATCCGGTTAAAGGACAGGCTACAGCTACGTTCTGCACACACTCTGTTTTCATAGGAAGATATTTTTTTTAATGTTTGACTCGATCTGCTCTGAATCAGCTGATTTCATTCTTGTTCACTCTCACTGGAGTCGAGTTGTTTTGAAAAGTGTCCTTCACAGTTGCCCAGAGGTCCAGCCAGGTGATGTCTGGATGTTTTGTCCGATCAACGGTTAAAGCTCAGAGATATTCAGATGTAAAACTTATGAGAAAATTGTTTGGTAAAGTTAAAAAAAACAAAACACTTTATTTTTTGATGCATATCAGAAAACCAAATCTTCGGAGCAGAGACTGTTGACAGATTAACTAATGAGTGTTAATCAAAATTCAGGCGTTTCATAGCGTGAAAATTATTAGTTAATCAAAGTAATCAAAATAATTAACAAAATGGTGATTATTTTACAGTCAGCGGTCCGATCGATTAATGTTTCACGTGCGACGAAACATCGTCAGTATAATTTGACTCCTAAATAATTTAAACGTCAGTCAGTGTTGTTGTGATCTGACAGGCAGCGACTCATGTCACATCCACTCACTGAACACACTGTGTGTGTGTGTGTGTGTGTGTGTGTGTTGTGTGTTAAATGGTCAGACGGAAACACGCTCACTCTCATGCTCACACACAAACACACACACACACACACACACACGCTCACATACACACACATACACATGCACACAGTGATGCACTCTGTGTTGACCTTCAGCAGAACTCCATTTAATTTGATTTCCATGTAGCTGAAGGCGTTTCCCTCTGACACACACACACACACACACACACACACGCACGCACGCGGGCGCACGCACACTGCAGATGGTGGTGTGTCGTCTGACCACATCTGGAGGCCTCGAGCTGAACATTTCATTTATCAGGAATGTTAGTGTAGTGTGTGTGTGTGTGTGTGTGTGTGTGTGTGTGTGTGTGTGTGTGCGTGTGAGTGTGTCGATGGCT
>JAQLOL010000003.1:28056737-28070325 GCA_029783665.1 Naso thynnoides
AATGTTAGTGTAGTGTGTGTGTGTGTGTGTGTGTGTGTGTGTGTGTGTGTGTGTGTGCGTGTGCGTGTGTCGATGGCTGAAGAAGTATTCAGATCCTTTACGTAACTAAAAGTATGAACACAGTGTAAAATACTCCACTAAAAGTAAAAGTCCAGCATTGAGAACCTCTCTGAAGTAAAAGTACGTCAGTATTATCAGTGAAATGAACTCAAAGTATTTACAGTAAAATGTTTCTGTCAGATGTTTCTGGATTCATATTCCTGCTGCACTCGTGTGTGCAACTATCAATTATTTTCATTATCAATAATCTGCCCGTTATTTTTAGGATTAATCGTTTATTCCACTAAATGTCATGATAGGGCTGTGCAATAAAAAGATATATCATATAGAGATATGAAGCTATATATCGTCTTAGATATTTTAAATTGTTGTATTGTGGTAAAAAAAAATTTTCCAGATTCTAAAGTGATGTAATTTTTACATATATATCATGTATCGAGATATAACCTTAAAATATTCCAATGCAATTTTCAGCCAATATTGCCCAACCCTGTGTCTAAGCATGGAAAATGCTCATCTCAGTTTCCCAGAGGCCAATGTGACGTCTTCAGTTTGCTTCTTTTGTCCAAACAACAGGCCAAAACACAAAGACTTTATGATCACAAGTGACACAGAAAAGCATCAGATCCTCACATTTAAGAGGATAAACCAGCAATTATTTTTAATTGAAAAATAATTAGTTGATTAATACTTGTAGCTCTAATACTGTTTGCTAGTTTCATGTGCAGCAGTGCATCATGGTCTATGGGCTCATCATATGTTTGGAGCGTGGCTGTCCTGTGAGAAAACAGCCGTGTGTGAAAAGTCAGCTTGTCATGAGCTCAGAAAAACGGCTCGTTTCAGCTCTGTGACGCTGCGTTTTCCAGCTCATCCAAGAGACTTTTTACAGCTTTTATTTAGCTGAAGAAGAAGGAGAAGTTTCTCAGCACTTCATCCTTCAGTTTATCACAAACATTCAGCATCACACAGCTGCACATACATAGTTTCACGCGGACACGACGGCGACAAAAATTGTTCTGTTCAAAGTAACGAGTTATCAATGCTGGAGGGCAAATTTTGATTAAAATTACAATATTTGACTTTTTTTGATGTTGTCAACTCAAAGTATGAAGTTGCATGAAATGGACACATTCAACACTTGTGTGTGTTTATAAAACCTAGATGTTGTGCACATCCTGAGGCGTCGCTGTGCACTGAGGGTGGGGTCCACAGACAGAGACTGAGAGGAAATGAGTGATCAGCTGAAAGTGGGACGCTGCCTCTGGGCTGCAGACCTGCAAACCGTCACTCCTCTGTGATCTCAGGCTGGGTTGACACTGCACACCAACATTAAACAATTCATCCGCCACTCCTCCGCTGATCATCAGTGTGAGCTGCAGACGGCAGAGAACCACTGAAACCTTTAATAACTGCCCCCTAATGATCAACTAAATAGACTGAAAGCTTCACAAATGCTCCCGATAAAAACTCTGGTTCAGCTGTCGCAGAGATCCATCAGTTCCCTTAATGTTTTGTTTTTCATGCCATCGCTCACACGTTGTGATTGTTCCATTCTCACTGTATGAAGGCAGAGGTCACAGAGGAGGATTCCTGGAAAAGGACTTCAGCTGCTTTTACAGGGTTGCTATGACGATAGAAAGGCTGACAGCATTGACCTCCACCCCTCCCATCTCCAGGGCAGATGTGTAACACAACCCATGGTGACATCATATACTACATTGCATCTGTGTGTGTGTGTGTGTGTGTGTGTGTTTAGTCCAGTCTTCTGGAAAAAACGCATGTAGTCGTGCTTGTGAAATTTTTATTTCCTTAATATTTTAATGTTTACAGTCTGTGAGTTAGGATGAAAAAAATGCATTGCAGTGTCACATTTTGGGTTAATGAATTGTGTTGCAAACGGAATTCATGTTCAAGGTCGAGTTCGGCACAAATACTTCGGCACAGCATCGTCCTCCTTTCCCATCTTTATTTTTTCTCCCCGGCTCAGGTGAGAAAAAACCGCTGCTGACACATCTGCATGTCACAGCTCGCTGCAGGTGGTTTAGTGAAACAAAACAATCTGCACAGGGTGTTTTATTTTGAAAACATACCGGATTCTCTGCCGTGACTGAGACTGACTACCGGGGCAAAACAAAATGAGCTGTTTTCAGTGTCACACGACCTCTGCAAAATGACCCGTTTCACTGTCAGAGTTTGATCCGCACACTTTGAAAAGTCTAGAGAAGCCTCACGGTTACAAGATTTAAAAGAAGCAGGCGGGTCTTGTTCTACGTTAGCACAGTCAGCGTGTGCTAAACTTACCATATGCTCACCGCTGCTTGAGTTTTCCAAGTGGAACTCGTGTCCGTGAATTTGATTCTGCGTTACGTTCATGGATCTTAATTCGTTATACTGTGTAGAATTACACTGTGCGTTCTCTGTACCATTCTGAACAATCAGTTTCGCACAGTACGGTTCAATACTAATTGATGTACTGTTACACCCCTAGTGACTAGTTGAAAACCACCTGAATTGGCTGGAATTTGATCTATAAGGTAAGTTGGTACCGTGTATTTAGGCTGAGTATAGAAAACGTGCGGGAGCCTTTGCATTTGACAAAACATAGTGGCAGCAGATCACCGGCAGTCATTTTGGTGATGAGTTGTGTTATCTTGGAGCGGGAGGGGGAAGGGGAAATATGCTGACTGCATGACACTGAGACGCAACAGGAAACCAGCGTTCTACTTTCTTAATTAAATAACTACTAAGCGCCTAGTATCTCTGGAAGTGGATGTTTAAATGTTGACCCGACTAGTCGCCTGCGTCAGTAGTTGGGATAAATTTGAGTCTTCATATGAAATCAAAACTAGATTTTTATCATGTGTTCTTTTAAGTGGTGAGATTTTCTCAGAGAATTTTTATTTACAAATAGAAATCTGAGTTTTTATTTCAAAATATTCCTTATTTTGTCCTGTGTTAAATGTTTAAAGATATTTTGTGATCTCAGAATTTGAACACTGAGAAACTGAAGAACTTCGAGGTCCGTCAGTGGAACATGAACGTAGATCTGAATCAGTGTTTTCAGTCTGTGAGCTGCTGCCTGCTTAAAATACACAGCTGCAGAAACACTGTGCGTGTGTGTGTGTGTGTGTGTGTGTGTGTATGTACTGTGGGATATTAAGGAGATTTACACCAGTGTATCCCTCTCCCACAAATACCCACTGACACACTTGGCACCATGGGAAATGAGTTTGATGACACTGGACTGGGGGGAGGAGATGTTACATGTCCTTGACTTGATGTACATTTATAAAGTACACACACACACACACACACACATACACACACACACATAAACAAGCTTTCTGCTGCATGATGAAAAGCTAACTTAATGAATATCAAACTCTTGATGATGGTAGAAAATGCATCGATAGATTTTAAAGCTGCTGTTTGTCCAGTTAGATACTATATTTCCCATGATTCTCTGCACTTTCCCTCCTTCCAGTTTCATTGGTGTTTCAGGACATTACAGCTTACATAGAGATACATCACTGTGCGCGATGGTGTGGTTAAGGCAGGCAGGCAGACAGACAGACAGACAGGTGAGGCGACAGGTGGGCAGTCACTCTTGAACCTGCACTGTTGTGGAATGTGTTTGATCCCCCGTCAACACTGTAATCAGCAGGATACAAACACTGGAACAAAAGAACTACAGTTACTCTGAACACACACACACACACACACACACACACACACACAGACACACACACACACACACACACACACGCACATCCTGTGGAATAGATTAGATCTGACATCCCACAATGCACTGCAACATGAGCTGGGCAGGATTGTGGGTTTCAGAGAGAGTGAAAGTGTCTGGCAGCTGGCCAGCACAAGATGATGGGATATATCGCCATGACGACACAGCCGACCCTCCAATCTGGACTGTGAAGAGCCGGCAGTTTGCGTGCTGTGTGTGTTTGTCAGTGGGTGTGTGTGTGTGTGTGTGTGTGTGTGTGTGTGTCTGTGTTATTTTTGGACAGGAGCTGCTGGATGCTGAAGTGTCGACCAGATATTTCTGGATATTTTTGTTTTCAGTTTGATGCTGAAAATCCTTTTCCAGGTGTTTATTCTTTTCGATCTTGTCATAAATCTGTATTGGCAAGAATTTCGTGTTTTCATATCACCAGCGAAAAATGCTCAAACAGAATTTTAGTGTCACTGCTAACACAACACTGGTAGATGTACTTCTGTTTTTAATTATGATGTTACCACAGTAAACGCTTCAATAAATCACTGTAATTGAACACATAAACAAGACACACGACGTCTGTCGTATCAAACATCTTTCACTGATTGTGTAGAACTGAAATGATAATATTTGATTTTCATTCAGGTCAGTAAGGTTCAGTCGTAAAGCTTTGTTTAAAAAGTTTCACCGTAGCGACGTTGAAAGACTTGTCAAAGTTCTTGTTCAGCTTCCTTTTGTCAAGATAATTAACGTATGAGGCGCTCAGTGATGTCATCAATAGACACATGTCCTCTAAATATTGTTATTTAAATTGTTATTTAAATGTCTAAGAAATGCCAGAAAAAGGTAAAAAAAAACCCTGCTATAATTCCTCACAGTGATGTATTTAAACTTTCTGCTTCCTCAGACGTTTAGTCAATAACCAAATCATATTTGACTGTAAAATGTAAGAGTTTGTTTGAAATGTGACAGCAAATAATTTAAAAAGCATCAAATTAGTCGCAGACTAGTTTACCTTTTGGCTAGCTTGGATTTTATTTGGAGGCTTCGGTGTCGTATTGGTGAAGAACAAAACGCGTACCGACAGCTGGTTAACCACTCAGCGGTGATGACATCAGCTCGTTCCGCTGACAGCAGAGGTGCATATATCACATGACCGTTCACTTTCAGTGTGCTCATTCATCATCAGTTTGGACCTCTGAGGAAGAAAAAGAGAATTCAGACCCTCGGTAAATTAATGCCATTCACTTTGTGCCAGTTTAGTGACCACAGAGCAACCGTAAAAGTTAAGAGTGAGCGTGTAGACACGACAGTTTTGTTCCATTGTCGGACTTTACGATGACACGCAGTCCAAAAATATATAACAACCAGAAGACTGAGATGTTGCTGAGACAGTTCAGGGTTAAAACTGTAGAGCCAAAAATGAAAAAATGTTCATATATTCGTGAAGGTCACGGAAAGAGGTGAAAGGTCAGAAAACAGATTGAGCAGATAAAAGACGAGACGGGGAGGAAAGTTTGTAACAGAGAGCGAACATCTGCACACGGTCAGCTCCAGTGTGTGTGTGTGTGTGTGTGTGTGTGTGCGTGTGTGTGCTGGTGAGGCGTACAAAACACATCTGGTAGTGTGGGTCATGTGGTTCTGCAGGGTGTGCGTGCGTGTGTATGTGTGTCAGATCGGCTCTGGCCGTCACTGAACATTATGACTTAAGAGTGCAGGGTGGAGGAGAAGGAGGAGGAAAAAATGAAAACGGAGGGGAAAAAGGGGGGATTTGGAAAAGGAAGAGGATGATGTGTTGATAAAAACAGGAAAAAAAAACGGGTGGAGTGCAGAGAGGGAAAGAAGGAATGAGTGCAGAGGGTGGAGGAGAGAAAGGGTGGAGCAAGAAGAGGAAAATTAAAGAAGGGAGAAGAAGAAAGAGGTGAAGAAGGGCATTAAAAAAAGGGAAAACTATTTCTAACAAGTTGTCTTTTATTTGACTCCTCTCCCTCTTCCTGTCTGTCTCTCCTCCTCCATGTCTCCCCCCGTTTTACTCCCCCCTCCTCTCTCATGGCGCTCTTCCAGCTGCTCCACCCTCCTCCTCTGTGATCCGTCCTGCTTCTATCAGAGTTTGGGAACAACCAGTTCTCTGCAGATCAGCCTCCAGAGACCGAACCCCCGCTACACACACACACACACACACACACACACACACACACACACACACACACTCAGGGTTTACAGCTCTGTAAAGCAGCATGTGATATCTTCTGCATGAAGCTGTTGCTTTATTGCATGTTTATATTGTTATTACAGAGATGTGTAGCCTGAGCTGAAGCACAGACCTCCTCCTCCTCCTCCTTCTCCTCCTCCTCCTGCTCCTCCTGCTCCTTCTCCTGCTCCTGCTCCTGCTCCTCCTCCTCCTCCTCCTCTCACAACATAAAACATTTATTCACGTCTGACATTAAACATTCACCACTAGGAGACAGGAGTAGTTTACTGTTCAAACTAGTGATGGTGGCAGTTGTGTTTTCGGCACACTGAGTGCCATAAAAGTGTCTGACTCACTGCTAGCAATAAAAATCTTTAAGACCCCATGAAACGGATGTCCGAGCGCTACTTACTGCCGTGAATTTGCGTATTTCCTGTAAAAATAAGCTAGGGTGGGACAAGTCGCAGATAATGATTGGCGTTTGGAGTAGCCAATCGCGTTGAATTTAAATTTGACAGCTGTTAGCAGCGTAAACATGGAAAACAGTCACGAGGAGAGGCTTCTCTCTGCTGTGGAGGACTTCTCACCATGACCATCACCAAAAACCAGCCGATGAAGGGGAGGAAGAAGAGCCACTAGGTTTTTGGGGTGAGGCCGTACGTGTTCGAGCCGCTTTCTACAGCCGACAGAGACGCAGGCTCATCCCCGCGACGTGTGGTCCTGCACGACCGCTGAAAACTGACACCGTTTATATGAAGAGGGTGGGGGTGGGGGAGAAATATTCAAGAAAAAACTTTATTGGATGCAAAATTAACATGCGCCCCTAAGTGCAGGATGAGTCATCAGTATCTTCAAAACAGTTTTCCCAGGAATGCTTAACTGTAAAATAAAATTAATCAACACTGCAAAACTATTTTTTGGACTCAAGACTTTAAGATCGCGATGGTTCATCACCTCAGCGTCGACATTTTCTGTGACGAACCAACAAACCAGCCGTTTAAGTCCTTCTCTCTCTCCGTAGCTGCTGTGTCTCTGGTGTTTTCTGTCTGTGCTGTCAGACAGACGGGTTTCGTCTGCTGCTGTGGGACATGATGTTTGACTTTGAGTCTCTTTATTAAAGTGGAGACAGTCGTCATGAGTTGGCATTAGTTGAAAAGGTGGGTGTTTTGGTTTGGGAGCGAGAATGTCCTGTCAGGGCTCCTGTAGCTGTGCC
The DNA here is from genome assembly GCA_029783665.1 of Naso thynnoides. Lineage (NCBI taxonomy): Eukaryota > Metazoa > Chordata > Actinopteri > Acanthuriformes > Acanthuridae > Naso > Naso thynnoides. The sequence continues at coordinate 28,063,935 of JAQLOL010000003.1, forward strand.
GGCATCATATCTGCTGTGTGTGAAATAATATCTGGTCTGTCAGTCAGTAAACTCTGGTCCTCAGAGAGATGGACAGATCAGAGAGACTTCTGAAGGGGCTTCTTGACCCCTGCTCTTTATCTCGAGTGCTTCATTCCTCCTTCTGCCGTCTGGTCCCTCGTTCTCTCCTTCCTCACATTCCTTCACTCCGTCTCTCCTCATGCGCCTCCTCGCTAATATGGCTCATCTTCTCCTTCCTTTGTATGCCCCCCCCCCCCCTTTCCTTCACCTTTTCTGACTTCTTCTTCCTCTTTGGTGTCCTCCCTCTCTCATTTTCTATCTTTTAACTCCACTTAAAGTGCTTCTTTTTAAGAGAGGCATTCTGGGTAATGCAGTTGTAATTGTATTAGATGTTAACACTAGGGGCATACAGTGACAAAACGTGGAGTTTTCCAGTTCGCTCTGGTTCTGCTGGACAAAAACTGGCCTCCTCTCATTTATACTCGTCTGAACTCTGTACTGGGCTGTTTTGGTTTGACTGGTCTTTACTGGTTTCTGGTCTCTCTTGAGTTTTGTAAGTTTGGTCTGGTTTTTGTAGGTTCTTGATGTTGTCATTTGCTCTGTTCAGTGTCAGGCGTGTGTGTGTGTGTGTGTGTGTGACGGGGGTAGAGCTCTCATCATGATAAGCAGAGTAAGAGGGAGGTTATCTGCTCCCACTGGAGCTGCCATTAAACCCTCTCCTCTCCTTCACTGCCCCTCCTCTCCATTTACCTCAAACTCTTTCACCGACCACAAAATGTCCGCCACTTTCGTGTGTGTGTGTGTGTGTGTGTGTGAATCCTCAGAGCTGCTGCCTACAGACGCCTGTGTTATACTCATCTCCAGCAAAAGCTGATATTTTTTTTCCACATAACTCCTATCTGTCTTCTTCTGTTGTAACTGTGGACACTCAGAAGATAAAATCCTTTGTCATGATGTACTGTGTATTTGGGATGAACTGGTAAATATTTTTAAAAAAGTTTGTGTTACAGTCGAGTGTCGTTGGCATCCATTTGGATGATGGGTGTGTCTGTGTCATTGAGAGACTGAACGGAAGGACGTGGAGGTTGCTGAGGTGCCGTAACATTGACTTTTGATCGCTGTTACTGCAGTCTTTTCCTAACTCGAACCTAATGTTGCTGTAGAAAGCGACAGGTTTTCTTAGCTTCACACACGCAGTTTAAATGACCTTTTGTTGGTTTCCATCTTGTCAGAATCTTAGTAAAATCTCAAGGAATGTTTTGTAAAACCTGGATTTTCCTGATTCTTCTGGTTCATGGAAAGTTCAGGTTTTCCCATTCATTTGTTCCTCTGTGTGTGAAGGTCACAGATCCACTGGAAAACAGACAGTAATGAGAAGAGAGAAGAGGCCTCTTTCTTTCCTCCTCCTCCATCTCTCCCTCTGGCTGGCAAATTAGAGCTTAACTTCATTAAATGACTCAGTCTGATTGCATGAGAGCTTTGCTTCGCTCCTCAATGTGTTGTTGTCGGTGTCGAACGTTCCCAGGCGTCTGGACCGACAATCGGCCCATCTGTCTGCTCGCACAGACACAGTGGCCATTCAGAAATGGATATGAGGGAATAATTGTGCTGTTTATCTGAGAATATCACATCTATCCTGAAGCCATTTGGCTGCTGCGCTGAGCTTGTGTGTCAGGCTTTACAGTATGTGTGGAAGCTGTGCCGCGCAGAAAAAGCTGCTTTCTGCGCTCCAGAGTTCGCTCACATCGTTTTTGTTCGGAGAGGGGTTTCTAACGTCAGTGTCATGAAGCCGCAACATGGCTCTTCATCACATCTCTGGGAAGTTGTTGTTGAACTTAAGTGACAATTCCAAACATCTGACAAAGCTCAAATTTGTACTGATACAACGTGTCAGCATGCAGCTAAATATTATTAGCATTATCAATTATTTATGAGCAGAATCTGCAGAATAATCAGTGAGTCATTTAGTCTCTGACATGTTAATAAATGCTAATCACTCTCATTGTAATTTGATATCTTCAGTCCTTTTTCTTTCGACCAACAGTCGTAGAATGAGAAGATTGTGGACTTTCTACTTTGAAAAAAGACTGAATTTTTTAAAGTGATTTTAAAAACAGTTGCAGATTAATGAGCTGTCAGTTGACTTATCGAATAGAACAACACGTTGTTTCAGTTCTGAGGCCTAAACCCTATTTGTCTGAAGCTTGTGATTTAATTCACCCTTCAGTCTTGCTTTAACATGTGAAAACAAAGCTGGGTTTTCTTGCGCTGGTGCACCGTGTGCTGGTTCACTCACGTTTTTATTTCCGTGAGTCACTAGAAGTGAAGAGAAAATTGTGTGAGGATCTGCAGCTTTTCACTCTGGTTAATTTGGTTCAAAGTATTTACTCTGTGCTTCAGATTTCAGATTAATTTATTTAAAACAGGGACGGCACGTATTAACGAACACTTGCATGTAAATATGTAAGATTACAGCCGGTGGCTGATTTCCATCTTCAGTCCCACTGGCAGTTTGATGTTTGGGGGAAAAAACAGCAGTAAAAAAGTATTCAGTTATTAAATCCAACATAAGTCTAAATACTCTTTGAAAATGAACTCTAGATTAAGATCAGTTCATACTGTCTACATGCGTGTGTCGACAGAGGTCCGCTCTCGTATTCGTGACATAAAAATGGTCCTTCACTCTTGTCTGCGATGGTTCACGAGGATCCGTGTGGTCCCCTCTGCGTGCAGCTCAAAATTTTGTGACAGCGCGGACTGTTCGCTTTAAAAGCACACCAACTGTGCATGCTTTTTTACATGTGTGGACAGAGCAGGGTTTGGAATTGACTTGTTTTACTGTAGATACACTGATTCACGACAACATTTCAAACTGAAAGATTTCTCATTTCGTTCAACAACAACAATAGATAGTGTAATACGTCCCACTCAGGTAAGAATGTGCTCTACTTCGTATCTGCAGAACCTTTATTTGTTTCTCCTGTTGTCTCTGCCTGGTTGACACAAATTTAGTTGTAGCTGCAACATTGATAACGTCAGTCTGGCTAAAGATGATAAAAGAAAAGAAGTGCAGCCACTGAAACTTCCTCTGTTATCTTTCGTTTCTTCTGCTGTGATCTGTGCACTGTCATGTATGGCCAGACTGGCGCAGATCTTTATTTTAGTATCAATGAAACCACTTTCCCAGTCCGACAAGGGGACGAGTCCGCGAACATGCAGTGCAGAAAGTATGTTTGGGTCTTTAGAGGGTGACATGGGAGTGGATGTTCAGTCTTGTCCCAACCCACTCCCACAAAAAACCCCATCCCTTCCCAGTCCCAGAAGAATGAGGCCCGTTCCCTCCCATTCCTGTATTGTGTTTTTGTGGTGACATCTGATGTTTCTTTTGATGTGAATTTATTGACATTGCCATGAAAGCATCAGTTTCAGGAGTCAGGGGCGATGTGGACTTCATAACACAAACATTTTTATATAAAATCTGAAAAACAAGTGAAGAGTCTGTACTTAACGTGGTGCAACACTTTCAGAATAAAAACATATAGTGTATGTATAAAGACTTGACTCTGCCCACTTCCACTGCCGCTGACTTTTTTGTCCCTTCCCAACTACGCGATGAACAGTGATTTTTACCTCCCATCCCATGGGAATCCCACAGGAAATCCAGAAAACGTCAGCCTCTCCTCTAGATAACTTTGTGCTCTGATTCTTCCCTCGTGGTACTTCACCCTGCTTCATCACCGGGTTGAGTTAGGTCATGGCTGAGGTTGGTGATTTGCTCCTCATAGATCAGAGTAAAGGCTGCATCAGAAGCCTGACTGGAAAAATCTGTTCAGTGATGGTCTTGTGTGAAGGATTGATTTTTGTCTGCGGCCGCAGATCACCTCAGAAGCTGATATATTGAACTCTTCAGGACCTTTCATGTCACGCGAAAACAAAGAAATCTTCCTAGAAGTCACTGTAATCAAGATATGTAAGCTCTGCCAAAAAAAGATCTCTAGGATTTCGACTTAAAACCTTCCAAGTTTGTTCATCTGCGTGTTCTGCAGGATAAAACCCAGCGGGCTGCTCGCAGTGACGGGGTCTCTGCCTCCTTCATCTGTGTCCTCCACCCGGCTGTCGGTGCAGAGGGAGGAGAGGCTGTTTGTTTGAACAGGAGGAGAGCAGCCAGGCAGGGAGGCTGCTTTTGGCTGCAGGGTTCAGTTGCATAATGGCAGGAAAGCAGTGGGAGGGTTTGGACGGGGAATGAGGGGAGGAAGAGGAGGAGAGGAGCGGAGGAGAAGGAGGTGGCCCCAGTCTGAATTTAAACTCGGGAGTGAAAGCTGTGATTTATCCCTCGTCACTTCTCTAAATGATCCCGGATGATTGAGACACTTTCCCGTCAGTCTGCTGTGGCCGAGCTGATTTGTTGACATGTTCCTGTCGCGCAGTCAGACGGTTCACTGCTTTATTGTTGCTCTCTGTAATCAGCCTGTAATCTTGTTATTGGAGTATTTGGATGGAAGCTGAATTCTTTGCATTCTTTCATACATTTCTGTAGTCGGTCTTTAACTAAAATGTCAGGTTTGTGTGTTTAAAAGTGAATGTTTAAAGATTCCACTGATTCTCAATAACACACAAGTTTGTTTAATAACCTGTCTGATGACCCCGAGGAGCTGCAGCAGCAGAGGCTCATGGGAAATTGATAATGACACTTGTCAATATAACACTGTTCAGACTTAAGCAGCAGCTACATAAGCAGATATACAGTGATGTCAAAATATGTACAGAAGGCATTAACATGCGAACTTAAGGGCTCATCCCTTTGCACAGTCTGCAGCCACATGAGCGCCCCCATGAGGCTGAAAAAGTTCTCTACACACCAGAAAACTTACACTGCTATTCCTGGAGCATCACTTCTGGTGGGCAAAGGCCACATTTAGACGAGAGCAGCCCCACTAAAAATGGAAAAGTTTTTCCTTTGCATCTTCTAAAAAAAAAATCTGTGTTTACACGAACAACTGAAAGCGCTGTCGTATGCGTGCCAGGCTGGTAGTCAGCGGTGTAGGTTTGTAATGACAGACCATCAGAGCTTCTTAAGGTTGTTTACTTCCTGTTGCTGCTAAGACCTGAGTAGCCACAAATTAAAGAAATTCAGCCAAAGATTGACCTCTAAAATTATGCTGTGAACACTCAAATTCACCTCAACAGACTGTCGTCATATTCAACTTGCTGTGGGTTCACTGTGGGGTGTTAAATCGGAGTTTGGTAGTGGCTACTGTGAAATGCTTTGACTTACGGTGGCATTAGCATTAGCTTAGTCACTGCTTTCAAAGGCTTTGTGGTTTGCCAGTTTACACACCCGGAAAGAAGGTTGAGGTTTCAAAAGATTTCATTCTGTAACCTGGTTTGAAACGTTTGTGGTTCCAGGGGTGCAAGCATGTCGTTGTCACGTAAAAGAAAACCACCAGCAAAGTGTTTTGTTTGACGCAAAAACTTGCGCCATCTAAACGGGGTCTAAGAATAAAAAGTTTCCCATCATGGTGCCAGAGTGATAATAACTGAAAAGGTTTTATCCTCCATTCTGAAACATCTGAAACATCAGCTGTCTTAGTAAAAGTTGTCTACCTGAGCTTCATGTGGTTAGTCTGTTAATGTGTTAACATGCTAATGCTAACATGGATGCTAAAATGTAACTAGTGTTGCACTAATACTGGCACAAACGTTCACATTTATATTAATGTTTTTCATCACTGGAGCATGTTAGCATGTTAGCATGTTAGCGAAAATAACTATTTCAGGTGATTCACAATGCATGATGGGAGTTCACTGGGTGCCTCAGAAGTTGTCATGTCTGCTGACATTTGTTTAGAATGTGAGCAGCAAAAAGAAATCCTAATATAACAAAGAATATTTTGAGAACTGAACAGAATATCATTCTCCATGTCTGCAGGTAGAACAAGACTCCACCTTTTTTGTTGTTGTTGGTGGGTTGGTTGCTGAGCAACAGTGTTCTCATAACTTAAACCCATTCAGGCGTTGCAGATCACCGCAGCAGTGTGGGATCGTCGGCCCATTTACAAATGCAAATGAACTCTTTGTTCTTCCTCGTTAAAGCGTCGTTCAGCTCTGCTCGCTCTGATCAATTAAAGAACTGACGGGACCCCAAAGCGTCACATCGGGCTGAGTTTTTCCAAAAGTTGACTCTGCTCTAACCTTCGGCTGCCGGGCTGTGAACCGCATCTCTGCCGCTGAAACACACCGACCACATGAAAAAGAGCAACGGCACTCGAACGAGAGGATTTAGTCTGAATCCTGCTCTGCCTTCACTCCGTCAGTTCTTCGTCCCTCCTCTCCCTCCGTGGTGTTACTACAGACCCTTCTGTCTGTGTGAGACTCTGTGTGTGTGTGTGTG
>JAQLOL010000003.1:28071039-28081624 GCA_029783665.1 Naso thynnoides
CTCACAAGGGAAAAATTAAACTGTGCACGTTGTGTGTGTGTGTGTGTGTGTGCGTGTGTGTGTGTGTGTGTGTGTGTGTGTATTAATGTGCAGCACAAGCCTGCCTGCACACATGCATGAACAGACTAACATGAACACATGATTAATTCATGCTGAAGTTATCAAATATAGATCCAGAAAAATACTCAACACACTGAGAAACAGTGAAGGCAACACGACACAGTTGTCATGTCGTCAGCCTGAACTGTATCATCAAAGGTTTCATGCAAACTTCAGTTTTGCAGCCACCAAAAACTCAGTTTTATTTAATTTAATGTTATTTCCTCATGTCTGATCAGACAGACGTGTGATGAAATATAATCATTTAAAGGTTTAATGTGGAATTTAAATATCTGCCTCTTAAAAATCATTTCAGGTTTTGTTGATCTGAATCCAAACTTTATTTCCTTTTTATTCTTTCTCTTTCTTCCTCTTTGTCTCATGTGTATTTAGTGGATTTTGTGTAGTGATCTTACATTTGAAAGCCTATAAATGAATTTGTCAGCGTGGTTGTTCTTGTCTCAGTCTACAGTTTAAACGAGTGATTGCAGAGATTGTATCGAGTCGTCGGTGTTTCTGCTCTCAGTCAGACTCTCTCTCTGGTTTCTTTGTCTCAGTTGGCTCTCGGCTCTGAGGAAAACAACTCGCCTGAGTGAGCAAATACGACCACATGACTTATTGATGGCGAGCAGCCATCAGCCCAGCAGGTGCTGTGTTAGGCTGCCTCAGTTTGGTTTTGCTGGTTTGGTTTGACTCAGTTTGTCGTGGCTCGGTTCAGTTCAGGTCAGTTTGGAGCTGAGAAGAGACCAAAGAAAGCGTTCAGACAGAGAAGAAGAACATGTCGGCATGTGAAAGCCTTCTAGGAAAAATCAAAATGACAGAAAACAAAAGAGCAGAAAAAAATACAAAGAATCCGCATCAGTTACTGCAGAGGAGAATGAGCTGTGTGATTGTTTCTGTTAAAGCTTCACTGACTCTGAAGAGTTTAAAAAAAAAACAGCCAATGTTTGTAAAATACAAACTAAAGATTCTGAATGTTCAGGATCTTTTAGATTTGTTTTGTAGAGGAACACGAGTTGATGCCAAACAGCAGGAAATCTGAAACCGTAAAATCTGTTGCATCAAAAAGAAACCAAACAAGATTCAGGTTGACTTTGGTATCGACACTACAAGAGGGTCCACAGTCCTGTGAGACTTCCCAGACTGCACTGGGAGGTGAGAGGAATGCAGGGTGAGGGGTCAACAACTCTGTCTGCGCACACACACACACACACGCACAGGGCACATCACACAGAAGTCATTAATCCTGTACAGTTGTGTGTGTGTGTGTGTGTGTGTGTGTGTGTGTGAGCTGCAGTCAATTGTAAAAACTGTTTCGGATGATTGTTGTCCTGCTCTGCTGATGTGGGAGCAGCTGATTGGCTCTGTGACGTATGGAGTGAATATAACTGCACACACGCTAACAGCTCAGTGATTCTGTATTTTAGCGAAGCTGAGAGCTAAATGCTGACATTAGCATGTTAGTATGCTCACACGATGCTAACATGCATTCCAAAATTTCATTTAGCGTTAGCAAAAGGCAGTAAGGTCCCATTTCGTAAAGAGCATCATGACTGGCCAACAGCTCTGCAGCTGCTCATGGAAAAAAGTGCACTCTGAACAAAAATGTTGTTTTTACGGTCAGAGATCATCTCCACCTGGTTTATGCATGATGTGAATATTGATACCTGCTACACCTGCTATCAATTACTTTCATTATTGTGATCGACTCTCAGTGTGAGGAACAGAAGTTCAGACTATGTCTCAACTTTTCCTCTGCAGTCCTCTCTCTCTCTCTCTCTCTCTCTCTCTCCTATTCAAACATTTGCTCGTTCGCCCTCTCTCATACAGCTCTACGGTGTGATCTCATCCCTGCGACTGCTGACACATTCCTCCTCTTTCAGCCTTTTATTCCCTTACTCTTTTGTCATCTGTGTGTGTGTGTGTGTGTGTGTGTGTATTCTCTCACATGACGGAGCAGAGAGGCCCCGGAAACAGACTGAATGGTTTTATCTCATCCAGTTTAAGACTTGGATCGAGTCCGTTGTGTGTGTTGTGTGTGTTGGTGTGTGTGTGATGCAGTTTTGACAGTAACCTGCAGAGGCATTCATACTCACTCCTCCATGAAGTTTAAAATCTGGGGATTAAACTTTTTACATGCTCAGTTTTCAGCATTTAATTCTTATTTTTTATATTTTTGACCACATTTATTGTTTCAGCTTCTCTGTTCTATTAAGTTTCATCCAGTGATGGTCAAACTTTTAAGGAAATAAATCATCTAAAAAAAAACAAAAACATCAGTTCACTCTGTTCTCACTTGCACAGAAAGATTCAGTCTGAGTCAAAATCCAGCAACTTTGCTGCTCTAATGTAAAACTGAAGATTGTGGTCATTCAGGTCTAAAATAAATACAACTCCAGCAACAGTTTTCTTAAATAAAGCAAATAATGTAAAGATAAAAGTTTTGTTAAGAGATTCTTTAGCATCAGAACTGAAGGAATTTGGAATTTTTCCACTGAGAACTTTTTTCTCGTTTTGTATTTGTTGTTTCTTCTGGTGACAGTCTGTGTCAGACTGTCTGAACTGTCACTGTGGTGCATTCGTGTGCTCTTGTACACACTGGAAAAATGCTTCAGGGTTTTCCATACATTTATTTGTGGCGGTCTGCCACAGTGTCAGCATCGCCCGCCCCAGATTGACTTTGAACTGAACATGGAATACTTTATACTTTAAGTACTTTTACGTAATGACAAATGAATCTCACTGATGTGACTCACAAAACAAACAGAAAAAGAGCAAATGAAGCAACATCAGCAGCTGAGAGGATTTCACTTGGTGCAGAGTACAGTACATGTACACATTACTTAGAAAAATAGATTTTATGGCATAAACCAGCAAAGTGTCACTTGAAGTCTCCAACAACTTCGGAGTGAGTCTTAAGAGAAGCTTTTATTTGGAAACTTCGGTGCTCAGATTCTCTCTTTTATTTTTGTGTTGTTATCGACTCTTCTGATTGATCCGTGTTCTGGGCGCGGCGCTGTGTCTTTGGTTTCATGCTTTGCTGGTGATGAGGTGGCGGTGGATTGCGTTTCCAGGCTCTGCATCGCTGTTCGTCCCCTGATGGAAGGACGGAGCAAACTGCTGCCGCGGCTGAGTCACGTCCGCTCAGAGAGCTGCTACAGCTGCACGGTCGCTCCCAGCAAGATGTCACCTGCACAGAGGAGACGTGATACTCCGAAACGTAAAGGCATCTTATTTAGTACATCTGCCTGTGTAATTTAATCTACAGCGGGTCATAATATTCCATGAGATTATTAAATGTTGACAAGGTGAAGAAGAAGAAGAAGAAAGAAAATGCCCACAGGCTTTTTTTTAGCTAAAAAGAAGGAGTTGAAATTATTCACTGAGTTTTTAGAAGGAGGCAAATCGTCATGCTCATGAAGGAACATTTTCTTTTTATAAAGTTAGAAAAAATAAAATTAAAATGACCAATTCTCCAGAAATTGTTACACCTAAAGCTGTCGAAAAAAATTGAGTCGATTAAAAATACAATGTTTCCCTCAGAGGTTTAGTAAAGTGAAAGTATAAAGTAACAGACTAGAAGTACTTGTTTAAAGTGGTAATCTCAAAGATTTGAGTTACATTGTTTCTGACGGCAACTTTGGCAATAAACTGTGACTGCAGACTCATGTCCCAGAGTTCATGTCGAAACCAAACAGTGTCAGCTGTGTGACGTCAGTAGATCGCGTGTTTCTCTTCAGAACCTTGAGTTTTCTTTTTTCCTTGGACGTGAACTTGTACTTGAACTGTCGTCGCCGGGAGGCTTTTCTTAGTGCGCTGATCCACTGTTGTGTCTCAGAGGAAATGCGAAGAGCCCACGCTGCTCAGTGCTGCTGATGTTTGGATCTGGTGCAGAAAGTGCAATAAAAATAGTTTTGGTCAGCTGCAGACATTATTAATAACATCAATCTGTGATAGCTGGAGACACAGGGAGGATGAGTCATGAAGTTAAGTGTTTCGGAAATCCTGGAGCAGATGTCGTGTTATTTATAAGTTACTTTGCTTTTTATCTGTTAAAGAGTAATTTGCGTTATTCACATTTTTGGTCTGATTTTTGTACTTTTGTCCATCATTTCTTTCAGTCATAACATCATTGTACTCAGTTATACGGATGAAAACAAACCAAAGTGTTAGACAGATTTATTTTATTATTTATTTGATTTATTTGTTCTGATCCAAACTGTCCGTCATAATCTACCATCACAGACTGACCAGCCGCACCCAGAGGAGACAGGCACTTCATTCTGGTGGTCAAAGATGAGCGAGCAAACATTGTTCGTGTGTGTCTGTGTTTTCGATCCATATGTCCATTGATTTATCAGTGTTACTATAGCAACCACTAAGCGTATTAGCCGTTAACCTTCTCAGATAACCTAATTAAACGTAGCAGAGCGGCTGAGTGTCCTGCAGACCTTATAACCCTGTCAGAGAGGATTTTATTTACTGTATGTTCTTTCAGAGAGAATCAGCAATTCATGACTTTCAGTAATCAAAATCATTGATGAATTTCAAACCAAAAGAGACGGAACAAGACTAAAATCTGCCTCTTGTTGTTTCTGAATATGAGCGTCAGAGGTTTGTTTGTGTGGAAGTGGAGCTGGAAGCGAGGAGCTGTCGGCTGAAGTGTGTAAAACTCTAAATGTACCTCCTGACGCTTCGTATCACACTGTAATTACACAGGAGGAGCCTGAACTCAGCGGACTCATTTGTCTCTTTGTGGTTTGCTCACAGATGCTTTTCATGTGTCAGACTGTCGTACTCCTAACAAATCTGATGAAGAAAGATAATAACACGTCTGTCTGAACTCTGTCGTTTTAACAATCACTGACAGAACGCAGACAGAAAACTCCCATGTTCCATCTGGTGGATGGAAATCTTAATCTCACAGTCAAAGTGTCCAAAGGTCACAGATCTCTAACCTGAGATTGAAATTAAAGGTGTGGTCGGTCTGCCGAGGTGCCTCTGAGCCTGAGTTTAAGCCCACTGGGGTTTGAAAACTTGGTAACAAAAAGAAAAACTGTGACGACGACGTTATAAGCTAATGTCAACTTTAGCATCACATGGCAGAGACAAAACAAATGAATAATAATAAACTGTATTTTACAGTACTGTATATTCTTAAAGAAGGACGAATACGTATAATGAGGCAAATAAAATCAAGTACATGGATACAAAAATGTTGACAAAACAGAGAAGACATGTTGGAAATAGAGCAGAGTGTTAATTATCATTAGTTTTTTTTTCTAAAGGAAGAGTTTTTTAGTCATTGAAAAGACGTCAGTGATTCAGCCTCAGATGTTCAGGAGAAAGGGGAGAAAAGGAAATGAATACTTACAAAATAAATAAGTGACCTCAGACCAAGGTAAAAGAACAACATCTAGTGGCTGATAGAGGAACTGCAGCCAAAGAGACACTTTGCCACTGATGGTTTCCTATTTGTTGCTTTTATTTAATGATCCTCACTGCCTGCTGGAGTTCAGACACAGTTTGTTTGCATCTGGAGCTTTAAGAACTGTAACCACAGCAGTGGAGGTTAGTGTCAGTTCGTCACAGGCTGATAACTGTTTGGTTGAAATGAACAGAATTAAAGAAGTTGCTGTAATTTTCATGTAGACATCTTGTAAGTAAAATCATCAGTGGATTATTTCCTCCTTCTTCTCTTCTCTGTTGCTGTTGAGGTTCGTTGAGCGTCTGTCTTCACTTCACACCCTGGCACTCTGCACAAACACAACCATGTCGGCTCTTTTACACTGCCGAATGAGGATTTATGTTTTCAGGCACCTGTGTTTCTATTTTTGGTGACTGTGTTTATTCCCCACCAGTCAAACTTAAGCAGGAAACACTGCAGGGATGAGATGAACAGGCCGGAGCTGAGGATGACTGCGGTCTGAACTGTGGCGCGTTAACTCAGGAGAAATTGTTTTGTGACTTGAAAAAGCACCGCACTGCGATGAACGACGGCAGGAACAGATCCAGCGTCTGTTCTGCGTCTTGCTTCCTGTCTCCGTCCTCCTCAGACCTGTGCTGAGACGTCGCCTCCAGTCGTGGACAGCAGCGTCTCGAGCTGCAGCCTGCCGACGTGCAGCCGCTGTGTTTGATGGTGTCGGGTCAGATAACTGCTGCTGCCCTACATGGCTCTGTGTGGCCTACATAACACTGCAGAGAGGAGACTCATCCAACACACACTCGCTTGTCCTAAATAAACACACACACACACCTGTGTGTGTTTGCTTCCAAGAACCGTGAAGGTTGGATTGACCTTGGGCAGAATTGGTTGTTATACACGAGTAAGATAAAGTTAAAATCTGATGAGCCAGGTCGACGCTTGATGTTGTCGTTAAGTTTGAAAGATTCGTATTCAAAGTTTGTGATGGCGTGTGAAAACACAAAATCACAAATAAAGCTCCCCGTATCTTTCAGTGTGACCAGCGACAGTTAAAGGTCGAGTCATTGTTAGCATTGGATGTTGCAGCTTGTGAACGCAACAGTCAATCGATCAGACATTTAACCGCCCACTCCCTCACTAGTCGACACCAGAACTTCTTGTCGGTTAATAATTATCCATTAAGGCCGTTACACAGCAGGGGCGTAATGAATAAACGACACGAAAAGCTGAATTGTTCAAATGTGCTGATCAAAACTCTTCACAGCGGCAGTGACATGAGTTTGCGAAAGAGTTTTGACAGCTCACTTAATGAGGCCAGCCTCCGCTGCAGGTGAGATGACGACTCAAAGGAAAATCAGCTCGGTTCGGCCGTGTTTTGGTGAAGAAGAAAGTGAGAACAAGGTCGTGTGTCGGCTGCGTAAGCAGAAGTTTACAGATATACATTCGGATGTAAACCTGTAAGGAGAGCAAGGTACTACTAGCAACACTCGGCAGACAAGTTACGTTAATTGTCTTGAAAAATGTTTAGGCTTAATGGCTTCTAAATATACGCAAAAACCTTCCTTTCAAACATTTGAACCTTAAACATTAAATTGTGCGAACTTTAGGTGGTTTTCTGAGAACTTTCTTGCTTATAGACCAGTCGACATGTCGCAATTAAAATTTCTGTTTAAATTAGTCACCACTTGTGTCCTTTACGTACGTTTCCTGCTTGTACCCACTGAGCCCAGCAAGCTACCAAGGAAAGTTACATTTGTTTTCATGAAGAAGTCGATAATTTAGAAAGCTAGCACAAGCTAACCACAGGTGATTGGCACCTACCTGTCCAACAGAAAGCAGGCCAATCGCTCTTCATCCCCAGCCTCTCCTTCAGTGCTCGAGAGCAGCTCGGGTTTCGCCATGGTCCCGCCCCTTTAGGAGACCAGAAGCAGTCTTGAGTCCATTCATTCTTATGGGAGGAATGGACGAGATCACAGATTATGACCAGTTATTTCTTTTTTCGCCCCATTGTCACCAAAGTTCATAGTGGACCTATTTTTCACAAGACGCTCTGTACATCATCTGAACATTCTGACACTGAACTGGCATTTCTCAGACACAAATCGGGAGAAAATTTCCTTTGTTGTAGACCAACACAACACATTCACAACACGTCCGGATGAGGCTGAGGGAGAGGTGACCCCGCCCTCTTAGGAGACAGGAAGTGTGCGCCGTTTCACAACACTGGCACAGCATGTAGTGCGGTATGTTCTGTTATAAAGGGTATTTTTGGTGTGGCATCCTGTGGTTTCACATGTCTTTAATGAGTAAAGCCACAACACAACAGCTCCCCCTCCTGTGAAGTCACTGGACCTCGTTCTCTTGACCGGACGACCACGCCTCATTCTACAGAAGACACCCGTCATAACTCTGCGTGCGTCTCCGGCGTTTGCATCGTCGTTTCATGCGCCGGCTGTTTCGCTGTGTTAGAGAGGGAGGTCCCACTTGGCCGTCACTGTAACACAGCTGCACAGAAGTGTTCACACATTAGAGTCTCTCTCCTCCTAATAGTTGTCTGTGGAGTCTGCTGGTTCTCATTAGAAACATTTGCAGTGTTTAACAATAATTAACCTCGAACTGTCTCTGCTGATTAATGATGGTTTTGAAAACCAAAAATTGAATTCTGAGGTTTCTGTTACCCAGAATTCCTGTGTTATGATGTCACTCACAGATAAAGACACCCTGAAAACAAATGTGAGGGAAAGTAAAAATGGAAGTTGACTGCGGAATTATTAGCCAAACTTGTTCTTTTGCACATTTTAGACAAACGCTTCTCTGGTGAAGGCGATCACAGATATCAGTCAGAGTCTTGCTAATTTCTGCTGCTCATCGCACGGCTGCAGGAGCAACAGCTGCCTTCATTTTGAGCTCCCATGATTTAGTTTGTGTTTTAGAAAATGTCTGTAAGGCTTCATGAATACAAAACCTTTTTAAATCCATTAAAACCCACCAGAGTTTCAAATTTGATGCTTTTATTTCAATAAATGCTGCAAGGTTACATGTAAAAAAACCCACAGTGGTTAGACCGTGTGTGTGTTTGTGTTTGTGTTGTACAGTTAATGAAAGGTTCAGAGTTTGACCTGTGAGAGACTGAATGCTTCCAGGTTTCCATGCTGTTGCCATGACGAACAGTTTGAATAGAAAATGATAAAAATTGTCCAAAATTCAGAGAAGTCTCCATTCAGGGGCTGAAAAATATTCGCTGAATCTGTTTTATTGCACAAACTTTTGGTCATTATTCAAGTGTAAAAACATTATTTTTTCCAGTTTCTTGCATTTCAGTTATTTATGTGCATAAAAGCAGAAGGGTAATAGCAGCAAATCTTCAATAATAAGAAAAAGAATAAAAGTTTTCCTTGAAAAATATCTGAAATAGTCTATATAATTTTTTTTCGATAGCATATCTGTTTATCAACTAACTGCAGTTCTATTTTAAATTTTTGAGAACATATCAATTCTGATACTTTTGAACTTTTCTGGCAGTACAGTCTTAATAAACTGTGTATTGACACTTAAACTGAAGAAGATGAAAACGATCTGCTCATTTCATAGCAGGAAAAACAAATCAGTCTCGTTTCTGCAGCTTAAAGAGGCTAAAACACCAAAAACAATTTGTGTGAATTGAAGGACGCTGTTGTTTTCCTCCTCTTGTCATTTCAATCAGGTGACAGTTTGACGCCGTTCATATCCATCTAAGTTCAGATTGAATTCACAGTAAAGTTTTGTTTTTTAT
Organism: Naso thynnoides; assembly: GCA_029783665.1. Taxonomy (NCBI): domain Eukaryota; kingdom Metazoa; phylum Chordata; class Actinopteri; order Acanthuriformes; family Acanthuridae; genus Naso; species Naso thynnoides. Next base: position 28,080,336 of record JAQLOL010000003.1, read on the forward strand.
TTTTTACAAATTGAAGCAAACTTTTCTCTCAGTAAAACAAAGTAACAGCTGACGTAACAGCAGCGTCTGAAGACTGACAGCCAAGTGCAGTTTCTGTCGTTTGAACACTGAGAACTAACCAGAAACGTGATGTGATGCATTTTATTTCCAGTAAAGTAATTCTTTTCATGGAGAATTTATTTTGTAGGGGAAAATTCTTTGTTCATATCTTAGTTTTCTGCTGCAGCGTCCCTGCAGCTCTTCTGTATAAACTGTCTCTGTCTTTGGCTTCGCTGTCAGTAAAGTTTTTTCTTCCAGCTGAGAGTCTTTGTGCCGCTGTCGGCAGCTTGATGAGTGGGCTCCGACACAATGCATGCTGGGACAGCAGTAACCATGGAGATCTGTGGTTTTGACTTGATAATGTCCGTCTTTCACTGTGGATTCTCAGAGAGAGACCGAAAAGAAACAACATAATTCACTACTGAGACTAACACAAAACACTCAGCGAGCAACTTCAGACTGACATCGTCTCTGCACTTGTGTGAGTGTGGCCATGCGAATCTGTAACACATTTATCAAAAATATGTGGGAATAAAACTGAAATTTAGCTAGAAAAAAAACCAAGAGTTGATTTAGGTGGAATGCAGTTCTGATTGAGATCTGTAAAAATTCTATGAAAATTTGACCAAAGTGTGTCGGTTAAGTCAAACGTTTAAAAAGTATTTTAGAGGCGATTTCCAAATAACAGGATATGTTTTATCCTGGACGGTTAATAGAAAGTGAGACGTCTCGTTCATTTCCTGTATCAGTGCCAATCACATGGTTTTTCACCACGGCCACGCCCCTCCAGGAAACTGGAAGCAGTCCTGGGTCCATTAAATCTTATGGGAGAAATGACTGTGATCTCAGATTATGACCAATTCTTTTGTCCCATCGTCACCAAGATACAGATTAGACCCTTTTATTTCGCAAGACACATATCTTTTGAACATTCTGACACAAAAATGTCATTTTTCAGACACACAAATCAGGAGAAAATCAACTTTATTTGTCTCAGCAACACACTCTCATGAGATTTGGGAACTGTTGCTTCCCACTTTGCTTCACAACGGACATAAACGGACATTTAAATGTTCTTATAGGTGAAACCATGAGTTAAAAGTTAAAACTAACATCAAACAAATATCATGCGACGCAAAACCCATCAGCTTTAATCCATTCACACAACGGTACAACACTTCCAGACGAGGCGGAGGGATGCTGGTTCCTAACTGTCTCCACGGGAGACGTGACTCCGCCCACTTAGGAGA
>JAQLOL010000003.1:28087256-28103198 GCA_029783665.1 Naso thynnoides
CTGTTGGTGTGTGTGTGTGTGTGTGTGTGTGTGTGTGTGTGTGTGTGTGTGTTTTCTGATGGTGTTTCTGTTCAGCTGCAGAAACAATCAGTGGTGTTAAAACCCTTCATGAGACAAATACGACATAAAACACTTTGTCCATCTCTGCAGGTGTGAAAGTTTCAGCTGTAAAGTGACTAATTAACTGTAAACTGTCCTTGTTTAACTTCATTAACTACAACTACATGTTCGACTGCAGGCATACAGAAAAACTAAAAATACACCTACAAGCATTTAATTACATAGATTCTGTTCAGAGGTGCTTCTGATATTTAGTATCTCGTATTTCAGGAAGAACTCTCAGAAAGTCCCGTCAGTAGAATGTGGTTCAGTGAAACACCACTTTAACTACGACCTCAATGATAAATAAAAGCATTTTGTAACGTAGACAGATTTGCACCGCACTTGTTTCTTTGACAGTTTTACTAACTGTAGGCTGCTCGTTTATTTTTCCCGATTCTTTGCATATAAATAAAATTTTTGCCATCCTTACTGGCAACTAGCATTATGCTGCAGCACAGACGGTGGGGCTCAAAACCAATAAATGCTGTTAAAATAAATGTAAAGCCTCTGCCCCCATGTCAACCATCATACCCCCCCCCCCCTCCCCAACCCCGGACAGCAGCCGCCACAGTCACAGTCTGTTTCTGATGGAGACGCTGACGAGTCGTGCAGCAGCTGTTGGATGAATGTAAGTGGCTGCTGAGCGAATGTTCTCTCTCTTTTTAAACTTTATTCAGCAGCGTTTCCATGACAGCCTGTTTCTCATGGTTTTCATATGAATCCTGCTCAGTGTGGACGCAGTCGCACTGTCTGAATGTTGCCTTGGGCCTTTTTATTCTTCTTCTCTCCCTCTATGCCGCCTCTTCCTGCTCATGCTGAGCTCAGCAGGCTGGAGGATGACATTGAATCAGCGCTGTATTTGATACAGGCCCTGTGTGTGTGTGTGTGTGTGTGTGTGTGTGTGTGTGTGTGTGTGTCCTGTCCTCCTTCCTCTGATTACAAATGGACTCTTTGTTTCTACTGTTAACGAGCTGAATACCAGATTACCAAAGTACTAACCAGCAGCTGTATGAGTGCTTGGAGCAGCCGACCATCATGGAGTTTTGCGGCTGATTCTGATAACCATTGAGGGGAGCGAGAAAATCCCAATATCAGATATATTGGCCGATAGTATTTATATATAATTCTGGCTGAATATGGTGATTGAATACCTGTGACAAAGATATGTACTGGAGGAGGAATATCTCACATCCTAATGAACTTCGTTCCAAACATCAGTGCACTCACCAGAAAACACTTCGCTCATTAGTTATTAAATATTGGACTCTGCTGGACAAACAATGTAATTACAGCATTAAAAGCAGTTTAAAATATACGCCGATACTGACATATCTGTGATAAGCTGATATTGGCTGATAGTATGTATATATATATTTATTATAAATATATTTCATTTTTGTTTTTCAGTTAAGCAACATCACACAAGAGGGAGTGCTGTTGTACTGAATATCATCACTGGTGTGATGCAGTTTCTGAAGATGATCACAACAACAACCTTGAGTGTAATATCGTGTTTATACGACAGCTCCACAAACTCTGTTTTCAAAATGAGTTGTTACTTGAAATTCAGGGTAAGAAGGGCAGGCAAAAACAGCTGAGGCTTCAGCCTGCACCTTTTCGGTCACGGCACTGTTTTTGGTTCAATGTACCGTAAGGAAAGGTCGTACTATGTCTGATTGTTTACTTTACATTTGTATTTGAATTCTACGAGTTGTAAATGACCGAAATAAACTAACTGGACTGAACTGAACTAGTTGACAGTAATGAGCAGAAACAGGTTATGATTTGTCTGTTAATTTAATAATTTATTTGGCTCTGCCAGCACAAATTGTTCCACAACTGGACTGGTACAGGACTGTTGCTAAGCAACACAAACAGTTAACATGTTCCTGCACATTAGCTCACTTTATAAGTTACAGCAGGGCCCACTACTACTTCTGTCCTTCTCTTAGTCCTTCTCTGAACATAATCTGGTGCAGTTTGTTATAAAATAACCTAGCAAGCGACAGTTAGAACCCCCGTTAAGTGGAGCGATACGTGAAGTAAAATGTTCCAGTGCTGCAGTACTCTATATCAGCACTCGTGGGATGCCTCCTGTCCAATCAAATTTTATATGTAGGAACCGACTGTTGTCTGATACTTACCGTCATAGTAGGAGAAGTTGTTGGAATAACTGCCTCATAGTACCTGTAGTAGTAGAACTGTTGTTTGTGAAAACTCTTTAGTGTTTCTGAAGGGGAAACTATTATTTTTTACGACTTATTTTGCAAGTAGATAATGAATTGCGCAAAAACCGTCTCATGCAGAGGAGGTGAGTTATCGATGAGGCTGAAGAATTTCCCCAGAGAACAACTTCTGCGAAGTGAAAAGAAGAAAGACATTTTGTGCTTCCAGCTCCTCCACTTTGAGCATTTGCTGCTTTTCTGTGTTTTATATTTACTGAGTGTTTTTGTGTTTTGGACTGTCGGCTGTTGACGGTAAAATGCGGTTTCAGTCGTGAACAGGATGAGAAACATCAGTGTTTTAATCATTCCAACCTTCATCTGCAGCGTCTGAAAACTGATGCTGAGACGTGAACATCTACTGCAGCTCTCAGCCCGTGAGTGTGTGTGCGTGTGTGTGCGTGTGTGTGTGTGTGTGTAGCTGAAGCCAAGTGTGTTACGCCTCCATATGATATCCTGGGAAACACAAAACCGCCGGTCACCATGGAAACGCAGGCAGATCTACTTACAGTGAAGGCAGAAACAGAAGGAGTGTGTGTTCAGTGTGGGTGGGTATCTCAGCTTCTGTGTGTGTGTGTGTGTGTGTGTGTGTGTGTGTGTGTGTGTTTGGTGCATAGACTTTATGAGAAACCTGCAGCAGCTGATCATCTCTGCATGCCTCCTGTGTGTCATGTGTGCTATTTTTTCTTTCTGCATAAACTTTAAGTGTTTAGTCTTAATTCCACTTATTTGCTGTAAATCTAGAATCTTGCAGATGTCGACATCTCAACGTGTCGTCCTTGACATTATTGGGACGTGGCCGCTGATGTGTGTCGACTTGTCCGGCCCTTGGCTGTGGCCCTGAGGTGTTTCTGGTAACTTTGTAAGCTCAGAATAACCACTGAGAGCCTCTTGAGGGGGAGGAGGAGGCGATGAAGGCCGTTGCTTCTCAGCAGAACGGACGATCAAACTTCAATACGTGTTCATCACCGACTGAATTAAATGTAGCTTTGAATTTCTCTCTCAGTCATCAAATGATTCCTGGTTCAAATGAAAGTTTTGCCAAGTTTTTTTTGCCACATAAACATTATAATTTAAGAAGTTTGGCTGCGACTGGCAATAACTTTCTCTAAAATCAATTTATTGTTTGAGCAAACTGAATTTATTGTTTGAGTGATCAGCTGTCAGCAAACTGAAAAGCGCAGAAATGTCATCAGAATTTTGTTTTGTTGCCCCCACAAGCTGAAACTCAAAGACATCCCGTTCATTTTGATGTAAGAGGAGCAAATGCAACAAATTCTCTGATGTAAGAAGCTGAAACCATCGGCTTTGTGCTGTTGTTCTGGGAAATCGACTTGTTTGTTTCTCGCTGTCTTCCTGAGATCCGTATCGCTGTCATGACTGTTGAGGAATTTGTTCCGTCACGGTATTTTAACCCACAAAGATCTCTGTCAATGAACCTGTAAAACAGACGAGATGGAGCTCAGATTCAGCTTTTCTCAGTTTTATATCAGTTAAAACAACAAATCTCTTATGTGGGAACTTGTAATGGAGATTTTAGAGACTATAAGCAATGTATTAATTAATATTGATTAAGAGTAATTGCCTGTTGTAGTTAATAATTGTAGAAATGCACTAAATCCAACAGCAGCCTGGTCAAAAGCATCAAATCAAAGGCAGTTTTTTTAAAGTCACCTTTTATTTTTGTCTCTTTGTAAATAAACTGAACTTTGAGAAGTTCATTATATGATGGTTTTTGTTTTTGTTTTGTTTTGAGTGTGTTGATTTTTTTGACTTCTGGAGAGAAGAAAACGTGCTGAAACTTGAAAGTGACGACGACTCACTCAGACCCTCAATAATTAGGACCAGGAACAGTGGAGGTCCCCCGCAGAGACACACACACACACACACACACACACACACACACACACAGAGAGGAGTGTATGTGTCTCACTTCCTGTTCGTAGGACCAGATGGTGGAATGCTGGGAATGTTGGTGTGTCTGTTTTTTTTTTTACGTGCGTATGTGAATGTTTGTAATTTTAAGAACATCAGAGAAAGTGATTTAAAAAAAATGGATTATTTTCATTACAAGGATCAACTTTACGCACGATTAATCATGAAAAAAACAAAAAAGAGGAAGAGTTACACCAACATAAACGATAACAACACAGTTTATTAAGATAAACAGAGGCGAGAGAGGAGATGAGGAAGTTGTAACATGTTGGCGTAAAGGGATGTTTGGCTGTGAGGTAAAAGTTGTGTCGTTTTCCCTTCCTAAATTCATCTTTAGCTCTCCAAAAACAGTCAAGTCAAATAGAAGCCGGTTATTTCTTACAGTGGACAGGAAAACACTCATTGCCTCTGAGGCGTTGGACTGCTTTTCCTCCAACATGGCCGCTGCCTGCTGGTGCTCTGACCTCACAGGAATGTCTGTGTGTGTCAGGAGACTGAGGCGGCGTGTCTGTGTGAAATTCACCACAGCAGCGACACAAGTTTGAACCCTGAACACACCAGGCAGCTCTGGCTTATTGTTGCATCTCATCTCTGAATGGCTGCAGTTGTGACTTCAGATGATGGAGTCATACAAATTGAAGTGGCAGTGTTTCAGGAAGCGTTTCATCCCCGAGGCGTTCGCTGCGAGCGGAGTCAGCGGTCTGAATCTGCTCCGGCTGGATGAATGGTGCGTTTGGTTCGGCGGCAGGGTCGCCCTGAGGGGCCGGGCCACGAGGAAGCCAGATGACGGAGGAAACACGATGTGACTCTCAGCACGCGGACGGGACAGAACGTGTTGTCATGTACAGACGCTGCAGAAATATTTGACCCATCTGTTGTCTGTTAGCTCTGACCTCTGACCTCTGACCTCTGCACTGATGGCTGCTTGTAATGTTAATGATTGAAAGGCAGAAGCTGCTCCCACTTCTTGTCATAATTCCCGACAAATCGGGATGTTTTTTACCAGTCAGGTGGAAGCTACATGTTTAAAATTAATTTATTTTTATCAGTCTGAAGTCAATGATGCGTCTTTAATTAACCTCATCGGCTTGCGGTGAAGTCATCTGTTTTTTTAAAAATTGGTGTTTCATGTTTCAGTCTTCTGTCTGCAGCTGTTTCAGGGTCCCATGAGTATTTGTTCCATGTATTGTCTTTGTGTCGTGACCTCTGAGCTTTCACCTCCTCTGTTGCTTGTGTGTCTGGTCCGTAATGCAGGAAGTGAAGCTGATTCTCCTCCACTCCGTTTTCTCTGTAATGTCCTCATTTTCCTCCTGAACCTCCCGTGTGTGTGTGTGTGTGTGTGTGTGTGTGTGTGTGGGTGTGTGTGTGGTGATGGACAGGAGGATCAAACAGGAAGTGCTGGCAGGACTTACACAGGAAGAACATCTCCACAACAGGCTCTAATATTAGAGCTCAGATATTCTCAGGATGTTTGGACGTCTGTGTGTGAACGATGAGCTCGGAGAATAAGTCCTGAGCCAAATATGCACACACACTCGCACACACACACTCCACCCTGTTTACTTTGCTTGGTTGGACTTGTCTCCTCTGCACACTCATTCTTATTTCTCGGTATTTTGTCATGAAGCAGCCGTGTTGCCTCAGTTTTAGGATGATGAAATAAAGCAGGATGGGTAGTTCTCATGATATCTCCTCGTGTATGTCCCTTGGCTTCATCTATGAATCATCCTTCACTGTTTTAGCAGGTAGAAAAGAAAAGAAAGTAAAACAGCAGCGCAGAGAGCATAAAGCCACAGAGGCTACAAAAACACACACTTACATTAAAAATGATAAAACATGAAGTTTTCCCGGCCGAGGTCGCAGCTCTTCTCTCCGCGTCTTTTCCGAGGCTGCAGTAACTTCTCATCAGACTGCAGGGTGGTTTTGTCTCTGTTTTGTGCTCTTGGTGTGTGTGATTTGTATGACAGTGTGCTCAGAAGTCACAGTGAATGCCGATGACTGTGGTCAGATATTCAAACTGCGTCAGACCAGAATCCAAAATACGTCTGACTTCCAATAACGTGGTGCACGTTAAGTAAGAAATTCAAGACAAAACTGATGTGTATTCAGTAGTGTTGTAGTCAAGACCACATTAACCGAGACCAAGACTTGACCAAGACCAGAGTGTGCCGAGACAGGACCAAGACTTTCGAGGGCGGAGACCGAGTCAAGACGAAGACCATTAAAGATTTTTCCTCTCATTTCAAGGTGGTGACAGAAGTTTAATGTTTTCCCAGCCGTCTCAGTAAGCAGTGCCTTGCAGAACCCGAACTCTGCTGAGTGTTTTCTCTTGTGTGTTGTTTTTCACATGAATTCTCTGTGATTATGGTCGCCAAACTCAGACAGATCAAAAAAATGGACCGAGACCTTCAAAAAATGGTCTTGAGACCAAGATCGATCTCGAGCACTGCAACACTAATATTCAAATGTTAGAAACTTGAGCTTCCATGGAGTTAGAGAAACTTCCTTTGTGTTTTTTCTCCACACAGGAAGGTAAAACCCTTGACATCATTTGCCATTTTCTTATTAAAAGAAAAGAAAAGGTAAAATAGAAGACAGAACAATTACAAACATTTATTACAATCGAATTTCGAAAATAAATCAAGCTAAATTCTTTAAAAAAATTCTGCTTCATCTGAGTAGAATAGAACTTAATTGTTGAGCTAAAGCAAAAACAAATAATTTTTGGTCTCACCAGAAAATATAAACACAAACATGTCCACAAGATTAAAAACACGTGACATTTTGTCGTAGAAGAAATCAAAATTTAGAGCGTTGCTGTTTGGCTCTCCAAATTTAAACATTGATAAACTGATTGATCAGCTCGTTAATCAATATCTTTGGTACACAGCTGTGGAACAATTGTATAAAGTTCTCTGTCTGATTTAATCTTCAGCGTGAACAGAAACAGACTCTCTCTCTCTCTCTTTCTCTGTTTGTCTTTCTCTCGCCCTCCTCCTGCTCCACCCCTTATGCTAATGAGTCAATGACATCACCTCTAAAAGGGAGCGCTGTGATTGGCTGCTGGGAGGAGTAGCTGCTCCTGCTGCCGGCCCCTCCCCCGTCAACTCTCCCTCTGTCTGAAAGGTGTTTTCAGTGTCTGTGAGCTGCGGCTGCTGCACGCTGGAGGACAAACCCACGCTTTCATTCTCTACCTCCCTCCATCTCTCTCTGCTTCCTGCACTCGCTCTCTCACTGCAGCGCGCTCTGTCCCACGTTCTCATTGTGCTCTTCAGGCAGAGGCTGAGCTTGAATGGAGGGTGAGTGGATTCCTCACTGAGGGGAAGGTGTGATTTCTGAAGACACTGACAGATGGATGGAGAGAAAACCGAAGCATGATGTTGCCACCGCCGTCGCCGCGGTGCGTCTGCTGAGCCAGCAACTTTTGCTTCCACACTGTTGAAACACAGAAAGAGAGAGAGGGACTCTGCGGTTCATCTCATATGTCACTTGACCTCCATCGCTCGGTCCTGCTGTCTTGGAAGTGTTGCTGTAGGGGCTACAGCTGAATGGGATGGTTTTCAACAAAACTGGAAGCTTCGGTGCTTTTGAAACTCAGGTTTACGTTCTTTGAGATTACTTTATTCTCTTTAAAGCTCATTTGTTGCTCTGGAACTCTGTTTAATTCTCTTAAAAACTGAAGTCTACTGGACACAAGCTCTTCTTGCTGGAAACTCAGCTCAAACTTTACACTGCCGCAGAGAAGCTCCAACTCTGGTTTCTTCATTTACATTCAGCTGGAAACTGAAAACTGAAGTTTCTGTGCTGAGTGCCCCCTCGATGCCTCAGTGGACTCGCCTCGTCTAAATCTTTCGTCCTCTCTGGAGTTTCATCATGGAGCTTCAGAGCGCCACCAGTGGCCTCCCTGGCCCTCTCTCCCCCGGTCCCCTCTCCCCAACCATGGACTATGCCGGCCCCTTGTCCCCATCGTCAGGTGGTCCCGGTCCATCTCACTCCAGCCCGGGCCGGGGTCCGAGCCCCAGCCTGAGCCCCATCAGGGGGCCCAGCCCAGGCCCTGGATTCTCGGGCCAGGCTGCCTTCAACTACAACCAACTGGAGGGAAGATTTAAACAGCTTCAAGGTAAGACGGGAGCTCACCATGGAAATCTGTAAACTTGTCTGGAGGAGGATCATGTGAGGAGAGAACTCCTCATCCTGCAGCACGTCTCAAATTTAATTGACTGAACGATGAGTTCCGCAAGTCCAGGCGACAGAAAGTCTGAATACACTTAAATGTTCCTCAAATGTTCTTCTATTTGATATTTTTAAACGTTCCTCTCTTGATGTAGTCTGAAGATAATCAGTTTGAAGGAAAGTGCAAACCTGCTGTAATCACGTGAACTCGTCAGTGCAGTGAAATCAGTTTTTTTTTCAGGTTCAGTCTCATCTAAAACAAAAGCAGGAACGTTTTTTTCATACTATAAATCTCTTCAGTGTTTTAATGTGAAATCAGTGTTGGTGTGCATGAGTCAGCAGTTGAGAACTTATCTTAACAAACTCTGAGCAGTGTGTGAGAGCCCCACCCTGCTTCACATACAGACCCACAGTGATAAACCTGATCAGCTGCACCGGGGCTGCTGGGTATTCAGTGCCTTGCTGAAGGGCCCCCGTTGAAAGATGACATGAGTCTCTGTCAGCTCACACACCCAGATTCTGTCAAGTCGTTGTGAACTGATGGCTGACTCTTCACTGTGTCCTCTTCTTATATTTAGTCATGTTATCAGTCAGCGGGGTGTTCCTGAGAAACGTCCAGTCGGTCATTAATCGTGTGTAATTAGTGAGGAATGAGTTTGCAAACATGCTCTGGTCTTTAAGAGCCACTTAATCTGTCTGACTGCATTCAGCAATAGTAGTCGGGACAATCGGCCAATCAACTAATCGTTTGTCAAAGAAAGGCTATCTCTCCGTAGAGGAATGATTGATGATGTATGTCTGTAGGCGTCGCACCGGTTCCCCTGGCGAAAATCCTGAAGGATTTTTTATGGGATTGTTGCTTATCGCTGAAAATAAGCTCGAACACGAGTTTATGATGCTTACAGGTTTCGTTCAGCATGATAATCTTCACAGATGAACACCACGTTTGTGTTTTTTGAAGCATGAATGAAATCACCAGAAGCTAAAAGCTATTGTAAGGCTATCACCAGCAAACTACATCATGGTCACTTGACTTATATGTCGCCACCCCGAAGCGTTCAGCTTCTGATTTGATACTTTCCTACAAAACTCTCTCATCTTAGCACGATCTGATCCAGCAGGTGGCTATGTCAATCTCTTATCTCACATCCTTTTTTTAGAGACGTTATATACTTTATTCACTTTTTCAAATGCTGACGTCAGACTTCCCCAGGAAACGCTGCAGTCTCATTTGGCCACTTGTCAGCAAAAGCTTTTTTTTTTTTAAATGCGTAGAACCTTAAAAAATTTTAAAAACTGGGTTTGCACTGGTGTATTTTATGTTGCAGAACAAAACGTCTGATTATCTTTAACCCTGTGTTTACCACAAACCATTTCTCAGACGTTTAACTAAAAACTTACTCAAAAAACACAGAGACTCTGAGACGAAGGAACCAGAAGTGAAAAAATCGTTTTTTAAGGATTCAGTACTTCACCTCTTAATGAGTTTTTCCTCAGTTGATGAATCCACATTTACAATAACACGAAACCCAGAAAAAGTATTTAAAAATCACACGTTTTTTTGTTTGTTTTTTTATAATTAGTGCAGCATACAGCACCCTCTACAACTCTTTATGTAAAAGCCCCAAATTTTCAGAGCAGGGTGACTTCCAGTCGTACCTGGATTACAAGAATATGAATTACTGCAAGGATCATGTACCTCTGTGTTTGTTAGAATAGATGCAGACACATTGCGTATCATATCTTAATTAGTGTTCATGCAGTAGAAAGAAGTCTGCTTTTGGCCAGTAACCTGTTAAAAGAGTTTTTTAACCACCTTCTCTCACCAGAAGAGGGCTCACCAGTGGAGTTTTCTCATCCGTTAATGGTTTTAATACAATGGAAGACTGTTAAGTCGATTTTTTTGTTGTTGTTGTTGTTGTTTAGAGGAATGCTGTGAATTTATCAGCAGGCTGAATTTAGCTGAAGGTTAATGGAGCCAGTTTAGAGACTGCAGCCTCATTGATGTGCTGATGCCCAGAAACCTTCCGTGTTGTCTGTGGTTTCTAAAAGTAGCTCGCTGGCAGGTTGTTCGTGTGTGTGTAAGCTCAGAGCTGCAATGTGGCTTTGAGCTGATATTTTGTTAAGAAGAGCCAGTGTGTGTTGTTTCCAACATCCCGATGAAGTTGATAAACGCCTAAAATATCATCATAAAAAGTCCCGTAAGCTGCGTCCTGAAAGTCTTCCTGATTCTGAAGCCTTCTGGATTGTCGCCGTCGTAAGTACGTGCGTTTTGTTCTGATTCCGCGGGGGAACAGCAGCAGACAAACTCCACCTTGCTGGAGGTTCACAGAAGTTTTGCATTGTGTCATCAAAGGTGATAAGGCAGCTTTGGCTGCTTTGAGTTTCTGTGTTGTTTGGGTAAAGGTGGATTACTGAGTTGTCCCTTAAGATAACACGGTGATGTGTTTCACTGCGGAGGTGAAGGCAGGTGTTGTTGTTCTGCAGTGACAGAGAGACGAGCTTCAGGATGTGCAGGTGTTCAACCGAGGAGGACCTGAGGTCACATCCACATTGCCGGATGTAATGTGGGTACTTGTGGATGTTTTTCCTTCCTCGACTGTCCGGCCAAACTACACGCATGTCACATGGCCGGTCAACGTCACACAGCACCTGTCCATTCAAAAAATGTTTTTCATTTCTGTTACCCGGTCTGTGGACATCAGCAAGCGGTTGTTTTACTTCAGTGTGTTTGCAGTCAGTAGCTTCCGGACACTGTGACATAACTCACCGATGATAAACTGTCACTTCAGACTCTGTAAACTGTGTTTTGATTGACTTGTCTGATGACAGAAACAACTCGTCAGGATAATCCAAACGCATTTGAGTCTTCACTCGTCACTTAAGTAAGGTTGATCCAGTGTGCAGGTCACCTTTTTAAAAACATCCACGAGCACCTGCGTCGTTGTCGTTCCCTCCATGCGGACACAGTTATTCGTCCAGGTCGATCGGAGCTGATCTGGAGTGACGTGAAAATTTCCTCACAATTCCTCTGGAACCAAAACTCTGTTGATAAAGTTGTCCGTCGACGTGGGGCTGTTAGCTCCGCTGAACACGGGAACGGTTGCAGTTCGCCGAATAACATTCTCACTCCTGTGCGTGTAAGCGGTAATAGCATGATGATAAAATGCTGAATGTAACAGCACGACAGCTGCTAGCAGAGACAACCAGGTCAGCAACGCCTGCAGTTTGTTACCCATGTTGAAATAACGCCGGATAGTCGAGGCTCACAGATACATAAAGGTTAAATACAGGTTTGGTTTCTTCTGCAAAATAGTTGCGTGACTCGGGCGCGACTAATTACAAAGGGTGTCCGTGCTGGCGTCTCCAAACCCCTTCGTCTTTCCCTGTCCATAGTGAGACGTCCTGCCAGGGGACTCGATCGTTTCTAAACTGCTCTGTCTTTTAGCTGCTAAGATGCTGGGTTTGTGAGGATCCGAGGCTCAAACATGCCGCGTCTTTGATTTCAGACAGCAATGTGGAAGCTTCAGAGTTAAGATAAAGCTATAAAACTATTTTGTCTGCCTCTGTGCAGTCCTTACTTTTTGGCTTAAATACTGAATCCTGAATAACCTCAGGATGACTTTAGACCATCTAAATTCATGTTGTCCTGTGTGTGGTTCAGAGCAGCGCCTCGCTACCCAAAAGACCTTGGGTTCAATTCCCAGTGGGGTGATGAATATAAAAGCAGTCTGTGATTATTGCACTGCAAGGAGCTTCAGATGTGAGAGGCAAGAGACAGAAGAGAGCTGAGGAGCAGCACTTCCTCCTCGTTAGGACGAGTGTAGAGCGAACATCCCCTGTTAGAAATCAAGCAATTATGGAGAGAAGCAAGTCATCAAATTGCCTCCTGAACTGACTCATGGGAGATTTTTACACACACACATCTTGTTAGATGATGACTGATGTGGAAATAAATCACTCAGGAGAGCGGCCGTTACTTCACTTACATCCTAGTAAAAAGAAACTTGTAAAGAAAAATAGTAATAATCTGACTTTATGATACTGGAACTGCTTAAAAGCACTTTGTCAAGACCTACAGCTGTTAACCCCACAGTCTGATGCACGTCCATCTTTTGGTTACAGCTTCCTCAGGTTGGTGGTTGGCGGTCAGAGCTGTGTGGTAGCTGGTGATGTTTTTAGGCAGTATTTTGATAGACGATACATATCGTGATATTTTTGATCTCCTCAAAACTTAGATGAAGTTTACGTCTGCTGTTCTACCTACAACACCTGTCCGTCAACTGGAGCATCCAATCCTTTCTTTTGAAATTTGAAGTGGGCGGAGTTACATGTTTGTTTACATTTGAACAATGGATTTAGGCCTGCAACTAATGATTATTTTCATTATCGATTAATCTGCTGATTATTTTTGTGATTAAAAGAATGTGTTTATTCCATGAAATGTCAAAAAAAGTGTGAAAAATGCTCGTCTTAATTTCCCAGAGCCCAGTGTGACGTCTTCAGATTGCCTCTTTTGTTCAAAAACCAGCCCAAAACACAAAGACTCCTCATTTGTTATCATTGACTGATACCAAAAGTAGCAGATCCTCACATTTAAGAGGCTAAACATGCAATTCTTTCCTCTTTTTTTTTTTGGTGGGAGAGGGGTATGACTGAAATGACCAATTGATTATCAATGTAATTGGGGATTCATTTTTTTTATCGATCGATCATTTGAGTAATTGTCATGGATCTCGATGGATTGTGACCAAAATGACCTTTTTAAAGCCTAATAAATCATTAATTGATTAACTGGGTCACATAAGCCTCCTCTAATGGAAACATCTCTCTCACACACACACACACACACCGTTGCTTACAAAACAACCATCATCTCTCTCTGCTCCCATCATCCCCCTTGTCCTGTGTTGTCTTGGGCCAGCCAATCAGCAGACACCTTGGTGGTTTGGGAGCCCCAGAGCTTTCTGTGTCTCTCTGTGTGTGTGTGTGTGTGTGTGTGTGTGTGTGTGTGTGTGTGTGTGTGTGTGTGTGTGTGTGTGTGTGTGTCGCAGTTCCTTACATGCACATGCAACAGCTGCAGGAAAGGATTTAACATCTGGATCCACCTTCTCTTTCTCTTTTTGGCTTCTCTCACACAAATGAAGCAAACATCCATTTTTATTTCTTGATATGGAGATTACTGAAATAAGAGGAAAGATGAAGACAGAGGGGATGAGGAGGAGAAGGAAGTGAAGATTATGGTCACTGTTGCATCATGTCTCTCCGTCTCTCTTTTAGTTCCTCTCTATTTTGAATTTGAGTGGAAGCTAGAAGAACTCATTCCTCTGCATCCCTCCTCTCTGTTCCTCTGCATCTTTTTTTTTACCTTCACGTACCCTCTAATTTTTACAATTTTCGTGCTCACATTTTTCACTCGTGCCTTCTTTGTGAACCCCCTGCTTCTTCCTCTGTCTGATGGCATGTTAAGTGTGGGTTGTAGCCCAGCGCCTGACCCACTGCCTGCAGACAAAGCTGCAGTTTTGTGACTTTCTCTCCTCTGCTCCTCCCTTCCTCCTGAGTCCCAGAGGCTGCAGCAGCTGGCTACACACATATTTCTCTCACTGTATGTCTTTCTATCACCTCGTTTCTGTGGCTTTCTCCTGCCTCCATTTCTCATTTTCTTATCTTCTTCTTCTCTCAAATGATCTCTTTGTCCTCAGTCGCACATCGCAGCCCTTTGCCACTGTTTGTCCAGTGAAATGTCAGCAGTCATATCTGCAGTTCATATACAGCAAGGGTCTTTTATTTTGTGGCCAGGGAGAGAAATGAGGCCACATTATGTGCATAATGTGGCCTCATTTCAAACAGTATCATATAACTGACTCAGTGTAAGTTGCTCTGGATAATAGCATCAACCAAATATCAGGAATGTAAAAAATGAAAAAGGGAAAAAAGTAAACCTCTTTCCCTTTGTTCATTAGTTTTCCCCGTGTGTGATGAGACAAAAAAGCAATGACATAACTGAAAATTTTAAACTAAAAAGAGGTTTAAGTACACCCCTCAAAAAACAACAATATAATACCATACAAGTTCAGAAAAGTTGTGTACTGCATTACATAGAATTAAGCATCAAATTTTGTTTTAAAGAGGTGAGTTTTAAGAGACTTGAGCAGCTGTTCCAGAGGTGTGGACTGGTTGTAGGGATGATTCTTCCTCCTGGGTGAAGGGGACAGGAGGCTGTTGTGTCGGACTGGAGCCTGCAGGAGGGCCTGTGGCAGTGGAGCTGATGTCTGGATGTGCCAGAGATTTTTAAGGATTTTGCAGATTATGTGTGTTACTGCAGTAGTTTCAGAGTTTCAGCAGCAGAGGATGAGAATGAGTGGAAACAGGCTGCATTTTTCTAGCAGAAAAGGGCATTTTTTGCCCTGTAATTTGCATTGTGTTTGAATGGGGAATGACTTTATCCCCACTTGATTTGTTTCTGGAAAATGAGAAAGAGCCAGGAGCAGCTTGCGTAAATGCAGGTGTGGTTTCCATGTATTGAAGTTGTCAAATAAGAAGCTTTTTAACATAAAAAGGTGATCATTTCAAAGCGGAGCTGCAATATTCTTTGATTAATCGATTAGTTGTCATGTCAAGACAAGTCACTTTTGGTTATATAGCACCAAAACGAACATAAGTTGTCCCAAGGCACTTTAGGTACAAAGCAAGTCTAGACAACACTGTAATTTACTGATAACTAACAACTGGGAGCAATCCCCACATGAGCAAGCACTCAGAAAGAGAAAAAACCTCCGTCTAACAGGCATAAGTCTGAAAACAGATCCTGTCTTTGAGGTGGGCGGCCATCTAACACAGGTAGAGAGAGTCAGTTGTCAACTGTAAATGAACGGAAACTATTTTAACAAACAATTAAACCCTTGACTCTTTTCATTAGAATAAATGTTTACATTTTCCAAATCCAGCTTCTCTAGTATATGATTTTTTTCTGTTTTCTATTTTTTTCCTTCATGACAGTCAACTAATGTTTTTGGGATGAAGACAAAACAAGATGTTTGAAGATGTTTCTTTAGGCTTGGGGTAAATAAATACTGTGTGTGTTTTGTTTGTTGTTGTTTTCTCTTTTAGATGATTGTCTTGAACACTCATCTACCTTTGTGGAGCAGCCAATAGGAACATATGCTCTCTGAAATGACCCATGATTGGACAAAAAGAGTTTGTCACAACCTTTATTTTCTAAAGCCTGTCTTGTCAAAGAAAAACTTTATTTGTTTACCTTTTTCTTAAAGCAGAGAATAAAACATTATTATTATTTTTATTATTATTATTTTAATATTCTTATTATATTATTGTACAGCAGCAAAAAATACTGTAGGTGAAGCTTATTCTTTGGCCTTGTTAGCCAAAGTGTATGTGTGTGTGTGTGTGTGTGTGTGTGTGTGTGTGTGCGTGTGTGTGTGCGTGTGTGTGTGTGTGTGTGTGAGTGTGTGTGTGTGTGTGTGTGTGTGTGTGTGTGTGTGCGCACTGA
>JAQLOL010000003.1:28113645-28125192 GCA_029783665.1 Naso thynnoides
TGTGCAGAGAATTTTTTTCTCTTTTTATTTATTCCTGCCATGTTTTGAGTCAGTTCAGTTTGAAGCTGTGAGTTGCCTTCCTACACTTGTGAGTCCACTGGGAGAGGAAGCGTAGGATGGTTTATTAACCGATGACCTTGAGTTTGCAATAGAAATATCAGCAGTCTTTGTCATCAGAGGTTTGTGATAACCTCCTAAGATTTTGTATCTTTGTTTCAAGAACTGATCAACTGTCTCAATAAATCTGGTAAAATAAGAGAGTTTACCTCCAGTGAGGATTAGAAACAACAGCAACCTTCCTGGCAGCCTAAGGGAGACTAGGAACACTATTGTGCGAATAGATATTTGAGACCTTCATGTTCCATGGAAGGACTTTCTGTGTTTGACCTGTTAGGAACCTTCATTTGTTTAAGTATCTTCATTCATCTTGTTACTGAAAAACTCAATTAGCCAGTCAGCCTCTGCCTCCGACACTACCAAACAGCCATACCTCTCTTTCTATTCTTTCTATCTCTTTCCTCCTCCACCCATCAACACCTACATCACCTGTCGCTACGCACTTCTGTCCAAGCCATTTTTCCACCTTGCTGCCTTTGATCCTCCTCCCTTGGTTAGTCTCCAGCTTACGCCCTACCTGCCAGAGTCTGCCAGGTTGAACTCAAAAGAATTTTTTATCTGTAGGTGCAGAAACTTTTTTACTCACCCTGCTCTGGTAGTGCCTGCTTGATAAGGCTTTGAAAAGGATGCATGAGTAATAGTGTTTGGACCACAGAGCACCTTAAAGTTTTTGGTACGAACCTCCAGCTGCAGAAAGCTAGTAGCAAGCTGGTTGAGAGAAAACATGACATAAATCTGAAATTAATGCATTAGCTTTGTTGACTTCTCGCTTTTTAAATGCTTGTTAATGTGAAAACGTTTGTTTCCAGTTGTTAACTATGTTTTGTATTTACCAGCCTCAATCATTTACTAAACCATGTACCCATCCAGCTATCCAGCCAGCTGCAGTGGGTGTGTTTCGGTGTGAGCCTGTATTAATATAGAAGCTGGGCCCCTGATGCAATTTAATGGATATTCCCAGCTGCAAAATCCTCCCCGAGCCATACACATGTGAACCGTGAAGGTAAAAAAGAGAGAATATGATCTGAGGGTGGATTTGAAAAATGCGATAGGCGGAGGCAGAATATGAGGTGCATCATGTTGGCAGCAGTAGCGCGTAGTGCACCATATCTAGAGGCCACAGCTGCCTGTGCACACTCATCTGCATATGGCTGCTGGCAATATCGGACCATCATCGCCATGCGCCACGTCTGTGTCCTTTATGGCTGTGCACAAAAACAGGGCACATTCCTGGATGGTGGGACAAAAATATTCTCCATGGTGATGTTTTTACTGTCAATCAAGCCTTGGTTGTTAGATGTTTAATTAGGTCTCATCAGGGAGAGTGGCCACATTTTCAACCATGCCAGCGGCATAGCTGTGTAAATGGCAGCATGGGCCTGTCGGCACCACCTTGGTTATGAAATTTGGTGCGAGCTCCTTGATAACTAGAGAATAAATCCTAATGACCTTGATCCTCCAGCACCACCATGAGGTTGACATTTGTGGTGTTGTGCAAAAAACTACTATTTGTTGGATTGTTATGGCAACATGTCTATGTTCCATATTCTAATTATGTTACCATATGCTGCAATTTTTTTTGCACTATTTGTGCCTATTACAAAATGTTACCATGCTAACAGGCTACACTGCACCTAACATTTTAGCATCTACCTGCTAATGATCAGTATGTTTGCACTGTAAGCATATTAGCATGGTAACAACAAATATAGCATTTTTTTTTAAATTGTATTTATTAAATGCTACTCATGCTATGGCTAAGGATTAGAATGACTTACTAGCTTTTTGCAAGGTTAGACATTCTCAAAACTACACGATAGCCTATACTAGCCTACTATTAGCCTACTATGTATTAGCCTACTGCTAAAACTGGTAACAGTATTTATGATTTCATGAAAGATGTTCGGCATGTAGGGTGACCCAGTGGCACCAACAGGATTATATTTGATAGTACACATAAGAACTATCCGTCCACCTAGGTTACCATTTAATGCCAAAGCTCCTGCTTTGCACTTTACTCAGTGAGCAAGCAAAAGAGAGAGGCATCTTTTTCATGTTACCTGCACAACGCTACCATAAAACACTGATCAGCCGCCTGCATAAATTTCTACAAACAACCAACAGAACTATAAAACTACAGCCAGCAAATTAACAGGATACAGTATGAATATAGCCCAATGAAACGTGTAGTAAGTCTGCAAAGTAAACAACAAAATTCTTCCCTTAGCAACATCATCACACAGCAACAGCATCGCTAGTAAGACATAGAAATATAGCCTACAGCAACAACAATATGCAACACCAAACCCAAACCAAGTACAATAAAGGTTAAAAAGCCAGATGGGAAATTTAAATGTAGCAGTATTCTGTCCTATTTGAAGCTCATTCTGCATCTCCCTATGTTCATTGGTGCAAGTTCACTCAGTCGTTTGTCATTTATTGTATATACATAGATATGTCTTGAAACGACATAAACAGCTGAAGGAGTGCTAGGTGCTGCTAGCCTGTGTTGTTGTAACGTTAAAGCTATCAGCAGAAACATTAGCAGACTCAGTGCCTGTACTGCTGCGCTCTGCCCAATCTCTGCTGCTGAAGCTTGTTTGTTTTCTGAGCATTGCTTAAAAAATGCTCAGCTGTTTGGGCTACTTTCACTTGCTAAAACACTCAAGATAAGCCACACCAAGCATTGCTAACATCATAAGTGAGCGCCAGAAATATTTACAACACACTGACCTCTGGCGCTTGTCTAAACCAATTATCATCCATCAAATGTACCTGTGTCAAGTTAGTGGACTCTGCCAAAAAATGCATCTAATGCATATTAGTCAATAAAAAAGAATCCAAACACACAATCTGCTGCTTTTGTTACTGTTTTATTTTCAAGATAATGTGATAATCATTAAAAAAAATGTACGCACAGTGCACTGCCGGTGCCACTGGGCTGACCTGCCAAAACAATTATCATTTGGCTGAAATGGGACACAACATATGACCTGTTTCAGCTCCCTTCTTGCATGCCTGTTTAGGATGTAATTTTTAAAGTGGGTTACCATGCTCCTTGTGTTGTATGATACACATTAAAATTTGGAGCTTAAGAAGTAAATCCTATCTGACCTAAGGCGTAAACAGCACGGATAATGAAGTTAATCTTGAGAGAGAAAACAAACGTTTTATTTTCTTCACTGAGATAATTCCATGTCGCACAGTACCGACAATATTGTTTAAAAATGAAAAACATCAATGACATTCAGACCCAGAGCTTATGTAGTTAGGAGAAAAAAGATCTGAATTCTCTTGTTTGAGTTTAGAACTTGTTTTGTCACAACAAGCAAAAACTTTATTCTCGGTGTAAAGGTGCAAATGTTCATTAAAAAAAAAAACTTTTTCACAAGCTCAGATTCTTCCGGCTGCCTTTTCAAACCTCTGCTGTCTCTCCCCATGCTGCCCACTACTCTCACATACAAATAGCAAGATGAAAGAAGGATGGATTTTTGACTTAGTCTCTGTTTGCTGAATTGCCCCTTTTCAAAAGACAATCCAGCTTAAACCTATTGTACTGTACTTTCATAAGACCCATGGTATTTTATTTTTTTAAATATTCATAAGTATTTGCTTGCAGTTGTTTGCTGCTGGAATGAAGCCGCTCCAGCTGAAGCTGTATTTATTAAGAGGGCTGCCTCTGTGGGTGGAGTTTGTTTGAGGAAAGGAGAAAGTGGTAATTTTACTTCTGAGACTAGTTGTGCTATGAAATTTACTTAAGAAACTGATCACTGAGTTGAAAATCTTTCGCAGATTGGCCGGTTTTGAGATACACTTTGTTTTTGCAAATTAAAAATAAAAGATTTATTTTTTCAAATAAATAAATCTTGAATGTGTCTAGTAATAGCAATAGCAAGGGCTTCAAAAAGATTAACATTAAGAGCTAGCTGAACTGCTATATGAACTATCACTCATTTTTAGATGAATTGAGATTGAAAAATGCATGGCAATGATAATTAAACAAACTAAATGTTTTGTAATTTATAAATTTAAATTGAAAAATAGCAAAATAAAAAGTGTGATACTAACAAAGACATTGCATTTAATTAAATAGAAATGTGCAGGTTTGCTGTATACATTCACTTAGCTTAATTAAAGATACCCTGCAGCTTTTTCTTGTAAACAGACAAAAGTTATGTACAGTATGTTTTGTTTCACACCCAAAGGCATTGTGTATTTTCTTAAGATCTAACAAAAATACTGAATTTATTTTCATCCTCAAAAGAGTTGCAGTGCCTGAATTTTTCTATTTTATATCATACCTTATTTACATCAGTGTCTGCATTATTTATCCTCATTGCCTTTGTAAGCGCATTGTTACTCTTGTTTATGTTGCAGCCACCCACTGTTGTTCATTGCAATACCGTGAATGTTAAGGGGGGCACCTCATTAAAACATCGCTCTACTACGACTAGTGGTCAGAGCCTCCGCAGAGTACAAAGAAAAGAAAAATGTGTCCAAATTCAAAAACTAGTACTCAGTTAGGCTATATATTCACCTGTTGTGCCTTTTATTTTGAAAGTAATTGATGTTATCCCCTAGTGTCAGAGAACAGAAGGAGCAAATCCTGACAACAGTGTAAATGGCACAGAACAGCTCAGTTGTGACATAAACATCAAGTACACTGAAAGCTTTATGTACAAATAAAATCAAGTGATAAGCCACCGTGTCACTGACATTGAACCCACAGAAGGTGTACAAGCCAATCCCTTACTATTTATCACAGGCCAGAGGAATCGACCGAGTCCAGAGATATGAGGAGCAAAGCTACAAGTGACATGAAGATTTTATCAGCAGAGCAGAGGACAGGAGGCGCGCCGCCTCAACAAATCCCTTCCCCGTTCTCAGGGATGAAGCAACATTCATTTCTCACTTCAGAAGCTGAAGTTTACGCTCCAACTTGAAGCGCTGGTTTTCTCATTGAGTGCTGCATTGCTGATAATGCAGATCTTCTATTTCGTGCATTGATTTCCCTCTCAATGGGTTTACCATTATTAGTAGCCGGCACAGACAACAAATTGGATTTATGTCTTTGACTGGAAGACTGCACTGCTGATGCGGCCCACATGACGAGACAACTCGCGCTTCCCCGGTATATATAGAATGTGGTGGCATCAAATACAGCAATTTCACATCTAAGGCTAAGCGTGTGTGTGTGCGTGTGTGTGTGTGTGTGTGCGTGTGTGCGTGTGTGTGTGTGTGTGTGTGTGTGTGAGAGTGAGAGAGAGAGTCTATATGAACTACAGTGTGTGCGTTCGTCGTGATGTCAACCAGTAAACAGTGTTGTTTTATGAGGCTCTATGACACAAAGGAGGAAGATACTTCAGATTGTGATACACGCAGTACTTGCTAGTAGATGTATTTTTTAGTTTTTTGGGATTTGTTGACAATAAAAATGCAGAATATCATCAGCATTAAGGATTTGTGTAAACACCACGCTGCATGGTCTAACTAAAGGTATGTTCAGGCTGCTCCGATTTAAAAATCCAGCGTGTTTAAAATCCTCGCTGGTTAATGGTTTTCAGAAAAGAAGCACTAAAAGCACCAAAGGACTGAAGCATCGCGTGTCCATACACAACTTACACAGCGTGACAGTCAAGTCTAAAAACAGCTCGAACCCTCTGAAGGGGGAATTTCTCGCTCCAGATCTGAGACGGACTGTTGGTGGGGGGTAAAATCCCGGACCTACGCTGTGTGAACGCAGCGACACCAGATCTGTGTGCGGTGTGCTGGAATCAGTTCCACCTGCAGACAACAGTCCAAAATATCTCTGGTCTGAGTCCAGAGCCTGAATCACTGAGTGACTTTTCTCTGGCGGCTGTTTATGTGTCTGTGTGAGGAAAAGCAAAGAGAGCCGTGTTGTTGTTGGCTGGAGTTTGGATGGTCAGTGCTGGACAGAGGACATGTGCTGTGGACGAGCTGCAGGATGTAACGCTGCTGCTCTGACACACGAGACGTTTATTTTATGAGGGTTGTTTATTATTTCTGCATTTTGTTTGTGTTTCAAGATATGTCATAGTCATTCATGGTGCGTATTTTTTCAACCAATCTTTTGGAGAGATACAAAGTTCTTTTAAAAAGAAAGAGACAAAAATTAAAAAGCAAGAGCTGTGGCAGAGTTTCAGCTGATATAAAGACTGCTGTAATTTGAAACATCAGATCTTCTCCAGCGGATCAACTCACCGTATGTTTCCTGTTTGATTTAATAATCAGCTACAGCGTCTGGTAGTTCCCCTCCCTCTCTCTCTCTCGATGATGTTTGCCTTTCTGTCACACACTCACTTGAGTTTTCTGTTGTTTGTTTGGTGTTTGTTGTGTAACCGCAGAGCTGTCAAACATCTGTCCGATGCTGGCTGAGGCTCTGCAGTGAAGTGGGTTATCACACTGTTGAATCACGCTGAAATCTCTCCGTCGTTTTAACTTCTGACTCGTCTTCATTCATCTTCTTTCATTCAGTCCGTTTCCTGGAAAACTCGCAGACACTCGGAGGTGATGTCGTCACTGTCATCACAGAAGTATCACAGGGATCTTTCTTTCTTTCTTACTTTGAATAATTTCACGAAGACTTGATCATAAGTCATCACGGTCTGTACGTTACAGATGGAAACAAGTTTTCACTCTGTGATTCACAGCACAAACCTCCTCAGTCGGCCCAGTTCTTATTCGAACGGTAAAACTGTTGAGTTTTTTGGGGGAAAAACATGCCGGAAAATTGCTCCATGGTTTAGTTTTGATTAATACATGTGCAAGTTATTGTTTTTTTCATATTGACATTTATTGCTTTAAGCGTTAACATGTTTCCTGTTTTGGGATGTTTCTTTAGGAAATCCTCTGATTTATGGTTTAGAAAGTGAAGTAAAAGTTTCACTCGGCGATGAAAACTATCAAAACAAAAAGTGTCGGTTTTGAAACCGTTCAGCTGGTTCTGCAGCTGCTCTCCTCTTCTTCCTCATGTTTGTTTGGCGGTTTGAAGCAGTTCACAGTTCCTGGTTTTGGAGGGTGGTAGATAAATTCAGCTTTTTCTTGTTTTAGCCCAAACCCACCAAGGGTCGGATGCGGATCCACTGTCTGGAGAACGTGGACAAGGCTCTGCAGTTCCTGAAGGAGCAGAGGGTCCACCTGGAGAACATGGGCTCCCACGACATCGTTGACGGAAACCACCGCCTCACCCTGGGACTCATCTGGACCATCATCCTCCGCTTCCAGGTAAGAGGCAGCTGCGCACGCTGGGCATCCCAGGGTGAGGAAAAGTTCCTCAGTCACATCAGCCGAAGTCAGAACACTGATTCCGTCACCTTTAGTTCTGGTCCATTGTGCAATCCTGCATCCCAGCATGAGTCAGACAGAGTCAGTCTGCTCGTGTCTGGGCCCTGTTTAGTTCAGGATCTCCTAGAACTCCTAGAAGTTTTAAAACAAATAAACATTTGAAAATCTGGAACTTAAATGCGACACAAATTGTTTTCATCGCTGTTGACCGTTGTGCTTCCCAAATAGTTCAATAAACTTTTTGTTATCTAAAAATCAGCCTGGTCAAGAGTTTTCCTCTTCAGTAACACCTAGTTTCCTTAAGAGTTTGTTTGTATTTTGTTTCCCTAAGTACACAAATAGTACATAGATACTTTTAAAGTAAAATTTATGTGCGAAAAGTTGTTTTCTTTTTGTAAACACACCTTCCAAACCTAGCCCGTCCTCCTCGGCTCAAAAGAGTTTGCGGGCAGAAACTGAAATTTTCAGAAGGTGAATGCAGGTTTAAAGCACTGAATTTACCGTTCAGAAATATGTGCTGGTTTGAGCGCAAGCTTCATGTGTACTAACACTGCAGGCCAATATTGATTTTGAAGATGCAAAGGAAAAACCGTTCTGCTCCCGTGTAAATGTGGCCTAAGAGCAGAGGACAGAGTCCCTGCAAAGAAAGACGTCCCCACAACCTTTAACGGGGTCACAAGAAATGACAGAGTGTTTACTCTTGTATGAGTCTAGTGAAAACATGAAAAAATTCACACATAGCTTCCTATGTGGGAGTAAACCTTCCCTTCTGTGTCTCAAGTGAAGGAGTCACTTTCTCAAAAATGGTGCAAAGTAGCACAAATACAAAAACATGAATATATTTGATGACATGTTTAAGCAGCGTTGGTACATACATATAAGATGAAACAGAACCACAGCCTCACAGTGACAGTCAGGTATGAAGTGTGCCTAATAAACTGGCCACACTTTGTCTCAGCTGGAAGACTGAATTCAGAGCAAACTGTTAAACACGGACCATGAATTGAATCATCGTGAATGTTTTCATTAAAAGATAAAGCTCCACGTTGTTTCTGTAATGTTACACTCTTTATGATCCTAAAATGTGACTTTGATTGATCATTAATCATTTGCTTAAAGCTGAGGCGTTGTCTGTTAGATGACTTCATATTTTCCTGTTATTATCGGATTTTTCTGATTCATTTCTCCTCCGTCCCTCAACAGTCAGTCCCGAGCTTCTTTATCAGCTTTGGCCACGTTGGTGTTAATGAAGGAGACGCCATTTAATGACTGAAGTCACACTTGGAACATGCGGCACTTCAGTGTGTGTTGACGGGTTGTTGTGTCACTCGGGTGGTGATGTCATCGTGAGGGACAGCGAACAGTTGGGAAAATGGGTGAAAAGGATTTAGCTTTTATAAGCCGTGAGGATTAAAAAACTCTTTTTAGTGGTTTTAATTCCTGCTGTGGAGGAATGAGGGTGAAATAAAGCCGAGTGCAGATTGACAGAGGGACTACTGCGTGTGTGTGTGTGTGTGTGTGTGCGTTTGTGTGTGTGTGTGTCATATGCTCTGACGGTGTTGATGTTGCTGATTTGTGGCTCAGATGCAACTCACGCTTCTGTCAGACTGAACCTGATGGATGTTAATCAATGAAGGTGAGGTGTGTGTGTGTGTTTGTGTGTGTGTGTGTGTGTGTGTGTGCAAGTGTGCATGTTTGGGTGTTTGTGTGTGCTTTATCTTAGGACTGACGGTATTTGTTTGTTTTTGGAAAGAGGACATTTTTAAAGATAACCATATTTTTTTTAGAAAACTGGGACATTTTTCCGAGGTGAGGACATTTTAAGAACGTCAGGACTTCAAGAGCTGCTTTTACGGTTACGTAAGAAAAACACAGAAGTGTAGCTCTCAGAAACTCTTGATTACAGATGTGTGTGTAGTTGATGTGAGGAATGACAGCGACAGCGAGGACGTTTGTGCAAAATGAGGCCGAGGGCTCTCTGATTGGTTGTCACAATCCTTCAGCTTGCTGTTTCAACGCTTGGATTTAAGTTGTGAGATTGAGGTTAGACTGAAGTCACATGTTACTCTGCAGACAGGAAGCGCTTCATGTCAGTGCGAACGTTCACTGATGTATCACACGTGCATGCTGCTTGTGGAGGAGTGTAAAATCGTGAACACGCGTGTGTCTTGATGTGTTTGATCGTCTTGTGTGTTGGTCTGTGTTGGTCTGTGTTGACAAATTGATTACTGCATTAGAAGCTCTTAAGCATTCTGCGCACCCATTGAATTCACTATTTTATGGCTTAAGAGTTTGTTTGTTTGTTTGTTTTTTCAAAATAAACCCTCTCATGTCAAACAAAACATAAAGATTCATTAAAAATAACATTAAAAATTCTTCTTTAAGAGCAGCAGTGAAGATTTTTATGGATGATACTTTTGCATCCTTTTCTGTTGCTGAACAAGGAAGTCAAGGTGGTGACATCGTGTTTGTAAATGGACTCATTTTTTTTCCTTTTCCATGTTACATTTCATTGAATTTAGTTTTTTCTGTAAATGTGTCTGCAGTTTGCATTGTGTTCAGTATTTGTGGAGTAATTGATTTAGTAACCTAATGATCTCAAGAGAAAGTTGAAAGTGCTGCATGAAGGCGTTGAATCAGCCGTCAAACACTGACTGACTCTGTGTGTGTGTGTGTGTGTGTGTGTGTGTGTGTGTGTGTGTGTGTGTGTCTTAGATCCAGGACATCAGTGTGGAGACAGAGGACAACAAGGAGAAGAAGTCAGCTAAAGATGCTCTGCTGCTCTGGTGTCAGATGAAGACGGCAGGGTGAGAACCGAAAAGAAATCTGCTCGTTGCTGTTGTTTCTGCAAAGTTCAGACTACATTTCCCATCAGTCCCATGACCTCATGTTCTTCTCTCTAAAGTGAATCAACAATTCCAATTTTACATTGATGTTTCCTGAAATCTCTGACGGCTTTACTTCTGTTTGGTGTGGAAGAAAAGACAAAATTTATCGCTTATTCGAGGCTCACGATGTGGCTCTGTCTGACGGTCCCAGTAGATTAACGACACTAACATCACTTAATGAATGTGATGTGATGTGACGAGGCAAAGCTGTGCGCCACTAAAAACGGTTTTCAGCTGCTTCAGTCGTTCATGAGCAGCTGATGAGCTGTGATTTCTTCTTCCTGTCCAGATATCCAAATGTCAACATCCACAACTTCACCACCAGCTGGAGAGACGGGATGGCTTTCAACGCTCTCATCCACAAACACAGGTACACACACACACACACACACACACACACACACACACACAGCAGCTCATCACAGGATCCACAGCAGAGGTGGGAATTAACAGGGTAGAAATACTTTGTTTCTGTACTTGAGTAGATTTTTTCAGGTATCTGTACTTGGAGTATTTTTTTTTCAGATTCTTTTTACTTTTCCCCTCTACATTTGAACACAAATATCTGAACTTTGTCCTTCTCGCATTTTCCAAACAAGTTCGCTGCTTTAGCTGAAATGCTTCTGCCCTTCCGGCTGTGCTCAGGACGCTTCACAAACCCAAAATGTCGCTATTGGTCATTTCCCAGCACCACAACATCCTCATGTTTGTGCTCACAGTCTGTCCTCAGTAGCTGCAGAGCCTCAGCTGATCAGTCAGCAGACTTTTTCCTTCAAACCACATTTGAACTTGAAACGTTTCTTTATGTGAAACATAAAGAAAACTATGTTAAACCAACGAAAGATGATATTCAGAGGAGTCACGCAGCAGAGAGGCCGACGCCTTGTGTTCAAGTGTGTTTGTGTCCAGTGTGTTTGTGTTCAGTGTGTTTGTGTTCAGTGTGTTTGTATCCAGTGTGTTTGTGTTCAGTTTGTTTGTGTTCAGTGTGTTTGTGTTCAGTGTGTTTGTGTCCAGTGTTTGTGTTCAGTGTGTTTGTGTTCAGTGTGTTTGTGTCCAGTGTGTTTGTGTTTAGTGTGTTTGTGTTCAGTGTGTTTGTGTCCAGTGTGTTTGTGTTCAGTGTGTTTGTGTCCAGTGTGTTTGTGTTCAGTGTGTTTGTGTTCAGTGTGTTTGTGTTCAGTGTGTTTGTGTTCAGTGTGTTTGTGTTTAGTGTGTTTGTGTTCAGTGTGTTTGTGTTCAG
>JAQLOL010000003.1:28141378-28154621 GCA_029783665.1 Naso thynnoides
GTATGTAAGGGGGAGAGAGAGAGAGAGATGAAGAGTTAGACGGAAATCATTAGCAGAGTGTTAGATGTGTTAAAGCAGAGTGAGAGCGAGACGGGACTCCTCTCCTCTTCCTCTCTGCTCTGTTTGTGATCCAGACTCCACCTGATTTTTTCCTTTTTTTTCACTCTCCTGTGACGCTTTTCAGATTGTTATTAAACTATCTGGCTGCAGGACATGATCATCACTTTTTTTTTTTTTTTTAATTACAGTCTGTGCTTTTTTTTTTCTTTTCTTTTTTTTTACATCAGCGAAGAAAAGACAGATCTGTACTGGGCCAAAAAAGGACGACGAGACGAAGGCTCTGACAGATCTTTAATCTCGTAATCATAATTTTTAGTTTTATTGTGGGAACCAAACGTGTGACTGTTTCCAAACAGTTTGCTTCATGAGTTTAAAATGTAGTTTTCTTCTCTTTTTGGTTTATCATTCACGTTTGGGTTTAGCCAAAGACCTTTTCTCTTTATATTCTTCTCATCAAATTCATTTTATTTATTTATTTTATTGAAATGAAAATGGCTAGCTCATGGTCAGCTTTCTATATTTTTTCCAGAGCTTTCAGCTGCATTTTAATGCTCTCTTCAGTGATGAGAGTCAGCTCAGTTGTCATGGAAACAGCTCATCTGATAAAAGTGAAAACAAAGCCAACTCCATCCTCTGAGGAAGACAGTGAGTCATGGTTGAAAGCTCTGGAAATGGTAGTTAAGTGGAGCTGCGAAGACGTCTTTTTTCACTGAAGTCCAGCCATTTTATTGTGATGTCATTGTTTCTGATTTAGCTGTTTTCTTTACTATTTGCAGATTAAATGACCCTATTTGCATTTTTTTAAACCTTATTTCTTTGTGTTTTTACAAACATGTGTCAGTAGTCGAGTTACTTTCTTCCTCCCTGTCTGAGTTGTAACCTGTGCTCCTGCAGATCCTGGAGAGCCAGGTGGAGGTGCGTCAGAAAGAGGTGGAGGAGCTGCAGAGCCAATCGCAGGCCCTCAGTCAGGAGGGGAAAGGCTCTGAGGAGGTGGACGGCCAGCGGATCAGCGTGGAACACAAGTTCCAGCATCTCATGGCACCACTGAAGAACAGGCGAGACAACCTCATGGCCTCCCGTGAGATCCACCAGTTCAACAGAGACGTGGAGGACGAGATCGTGAGTAGAGCATCAGTCCAAACACTGCACAGGAAGTGTCATTTACTGTTATTGTCTGGTTTGGACAGATAATAATGAGTAA
Organism: Naso thynnoides; assembly: GCA_029783665.1. Lineage (NCBI taxonomy): Eukaryota > Metazoa > Chordata > Actinopteri > Acanthuriformes > Acanthuridae > Naso > Naso thynnoides. The sequence continues at coordinate 28,142,640 of JAQLOL010000003.1, forward strand.
AACTGAAATGTGTCAGTCATCTGCATGTTTCCCATAAAATAACTTTCACTTACTAAAAACTGAGAGGGGAACTGGAAGCACGAGTGGTCACAGTGAAAGTGCAGCTGTTTAGTAGCAGCAGTAGTGGTGGTTTTATTACCCATAGTGGTGTCAAAAGTGAAAGTAGGGCTTCTAGTAACTGCAGCAGGTTAAAAAAAAAAAAAAAGTCCCTCAAACCAAATCCAGTTTCCACAAAATCAACCCTCTGTGGATACAAGCAGCAGTTTGTATTAGAAACAATAGTCTAACATTTTTTTCTCATTATTGGAAGCCGTGATCGAAACTGTAATGTGCCTGACATGTGAAAACTGCACTGCACCACAACAACATAATCTGTCTCTCTGTCTGTCTGCCTGCCTGTCTGCCTGCCTGTCTGTCTGTCTGTCTGTCTGTCTGTCTGTCTGTCTGTCTCCAGCTCTGGGTTGAGGAGCGGATGCCTCTGGCCTCATCAACTGACCACGGACACAACCTCCAGACTGTACAGCTGCTCATCAAGAAGAACCAGGTGAGACACACACACACACACACACACAGAGTATTTGGGCACTCTGGACAAATAGCCTGTAACACATAATCCATAATGTCAGCTGGTTAAAGCAGCTCCAGACAGACACGTGTTCAGTTTATAACACTGTGATGTGATGAAGGTTGCAGTAGTTGAATGTTGCTCTCCTCCTTAACACCTCGCCGTGACCTTTGACCCTGCAGACTCTGCAGAAGGAGATCCAGGGCCATCAGCCGCGCTATGACGACATCTTCGAGCGCAGCCAGCACGTCCTGAAGGCGGACAGCCCGACGACGGAGCTGATTCGCCAGCGGCTTGCTGACCTCCAGTCGCTATGGGAACAGATCAAGAAGGAGACGGAAAAGCGTCACTCCCGCCTCAGCGAGGCCCACGAGGCCCAGCAGTACTACTTTGACGCGGCAGAGGCCGAGGCCTGGATGAGCGAACAGGAGCTGTACATGATGTCAGAGGAGAAGGCCAAGGTGAGCTCAGAGGTCAAAGGTCAGAGCTCACAGGTTAGCTTGAGGCATGAAACAGCCGGTGATTTTGTGTAAGGCAGCGATGACCAGATGAGGTTAAAGCATTCAGATGAAGCTGTGATGTGATTTGATGTTTGTGGACGTTCTGCTGGTTCGAGCTGCCTGTTTTTTGTTTGGTGAGATCAGAAGTTAAAGAGTTAAAGGAAGCTTAAAGATCCATTCAGGTCAAAAACTTCCTGTTTCTTTGGCTTCAGTTCACCTGTCAGTTCCTCAGTCTGTCGGTTTCCATTACAGCAGCTTGGTTGGTGTCCGACTCTCTCTGTGTCTCTGCTGGTCAGTTTTTCATTTAATGCTCTGATTTAAAACTCTGTTTTCTGGAGATGAAAATGCTTTCAGTGTTATTGTCTGTTTAAACTGATCTGAGAGTTTTGTTAGTTTTGTTGTTTACTGTGATTCTCCGTCGTGTTAGTCTCAAACCTCTGAAACATTTAAACGGGCTCTTTACAAAATGAGGTTAAGTCTTTACATCAGCATTAATTTAACCAGCTCAGGTTTTCAGTTGATCAGTTAAGTTGAGAAGTAAATTCTGCTTTTGAGTTTGTGTTTCAGGGGAATTTCTTATAAATGTTTCTTTTGTCCTTATGTCTGAATTTTTGTTCATCCTTCTCTCTGTTCCTAAACTTTTACTTTTTCTTTCCGCTTCCTCTTTATCATCTCCTGAGTTTGTCTCTTTTTCTTCTTTTTCATGTTTTCTTGTCAGAAAATCTTGTCATTTTGTTTCCTTCCCTCTCTGTCTTGTTCCCATTGGATCACAATAAGACGAGAACTGTCTGTGTGTGTCTCAGGACGAGCAGAGTGCGGTGGCCATGCTGAAGAAGCATCAGATCCTGGAGCAGGCGGTGGAGGATTACGCCGACGCCGTCCACCAGCTGTCCAGCACCAGCCGCGGCCTGGTGGCTGCAGGACACCCCGACAGGTCAGAGAAGAGGGAAAGAACTGATAAGAACTGTTTTCTCTGCTTTCTCTTTATGTTAGTTTTAACTTCAAACAGAAAGCATTCCCTCCATGAAGGAAAGAGGACATGAAGCTCGAAAGGAAGGCCAAAAATAAAAGTAAAGAAATTAAGGATAAAGAAAGAAGAGGTTGTGTTTGTGAAAGGAAACTGAAGGAGTAGTGAAAAGGGAGTAGAGACGGGAGCAAATGAGGTAGAAAGAGTCATGATTCATCACCTTCTCTCCTCCTCCTCCTCCTCCTGCAGCGAGCGTATCGGGATGCGTCAGTCTCAGGTGGATAAGCTCTACGCTGGGCTGAAGGATTTGTCAGAGGAGCGTCGGGGGAAGCTGGACGAGCGTTTCCGTCTCTTCCAGCTCAACCGGGAGGTGGATGACCTGGAGCAGTGGATTGCTGAGAGGGAGGTGGTGGCCGGATCCCACGAGCTGGGACAAGACTACGAGCACGTCACGGTTCGTACAACACACACACTGATGATAACTGATGAGTGTTTGATGTGTTTAATGGAGGCAGTTTTCTTTTCAATGTGGAGTGATGAAAAGTTAAATCAACCTCTTTTTGTGTAGAAATATGAAGAGAAGAACTTGTATATTTAATCATTTTAAAATTACTTTTTGTTTTGATTCCTCACACTTTTTGTGTTGGAAAAACTTTTCAGTAACTTTGAATCAATCCGGCTGATTGGCGTTTACGTCTTTGTTGTTAATACTGACTTTTGTCCTTCCTCAGATGCTGCAGGAGCGTTTCAGGGAATTTGCCCGAGACACCGGGAACATCGGCCAGGAGCGCGTAGACACCGTCAACCGGCAGGCGGACGAGCTGATCAACAGCGGCCATGGCGACGCGGCCACCATCGCGGAGTGGAAGGACGGCCTGAACGAGGCTTGGGCCGACCTGCTGGAGCTCATCGACACCCGTACGCAGATCCTCGCCGCCTCCTACGAACTGCACAAGTTCTACCATGACGCCAAGGAGATCCTCAACCGCATCCTGGACAAACACAAGAAGCTTCCGGAGGAGTTGGGCCGGGACCAGAACACAGTGGAGACCCTGCAGAGGATGCACACCACCTTCGAACACGACATCCAGGCACTGGGAACACAGGTACAGGCTATACATAGCACGTCGGGAGGGTTACAGGGAGTTAAAAGCTGCACACTCAGCTGTCTGATGCATCAAATCATCTTTAAAAAAATTTTCATTAATTGTGTAGCTTTTGATTCTCTGCCTTTGTAAGAAACTCTCAGAACAAAACTTGAAAAACGAAAAACCTTTTATTCTTAATGATGTGAAATTTTTATCTGAAAGTCCAAAATGCGAACTGGAGCTTTCATGTGATCCACCTGTTTGTGACGCTGACGTTTTAATGGTTCGACGTGTTCTCAACGTGGTCATCTGTGTGTTTCCAGGTGCGGCAGCTTCAGGAAGACGCCGTCCGCCTGCAGTCTGCGTACGCTGGAGACAAAGCCGACGACATTCAGAAGAGAGAAGGAGAGGTGAGCGTCAGGCAGCAGCCACATCAGGACTGGCCTCAGTTTGCTTTGAGTTCAGTCACTCAATCTGAGTCTCAATATCTCTGAACCTGAGATGGAAAATCAGTTGATTTATCTGACATATTTGGACTCTACATATTTAATTGCAAACAAACACCCATACTTTATTCCTCTTATGTCTGACATGAAAACTTTAGTAAACCTCCTTAATTTACTGATTGAATTGAAAATGAACTGGACCAGCACTGATGTCCGTGCAGTCTCAGGTAAAGGCTGTTTGTCCTGCATGCTGCACTGCTGCTGCTCTAACTTTGCGCTCTGTGTGAAAGATAAAACCGTATTAATTACAGGTGGTCGTTTAGAGCCCCAAGAGAAGAATCATGAATGAGATGAGGGTTCGTTAAAGATGGTAAACATTGATTCTGGTATTTAAATTACGAAAACTGATTTTATTCATTATCGTACTACAAACTGTAGATCATAAGCACATAAATAGTCTTACAGGGTTTGGTCAAAATACAGGAAACACCATGACTGAAGGGCCGATGACACAGAGAAGTGTTGTACCAGACACGACCTCTCCAAGAACACCTTGGAAACGTGTTTGTAGAAAAACTACAGCCGGTGTTACCTTCTCGTCCGTGTTCGCCATTATCCTATTGTTTCAAGTACTGTTCCCATGGCAACAAAACAGGAAGAATGTGAGGAGTAAAGCCTGCCTACTGTGCAATTTAATTGGCTGCTTCAGCCAGAAGTGACATTGATGAGCGGTGCGACCCGCCCCTTGAGCTGAAAAGTTGAAATAATTCTAACTTTCAGGCACGCTCAAAAATCACTAGAAAAATTCTTCGCACAGCAGCAAGAGAGGAGCGCCCGGCAGGCGCGCCGTACCAGAGGAAAGCGATGGATTTGCTGGCGACACTTTTTGGCAGCATTTCTCAGTGTGATCAGCTTTTAATTCTCCTCTCCAATGATTCAGTAAACCAAAAGAGAGGACATTACTGTTGATGTTATGGACGCACTGAGAGCTCAGAATCAGAAACATTACTGATGTTTACAAGGACTTTTTTCCTCGAACCAGATTAAAAACTAAATATTCAATCTGCAGTCAAAGTTGGATTTTTATATTTGAAAAAAGGAAATTGTCAGTATTATGAAGACTAAGATTTGAAAACTCATTGAGCCTGACTGGAAAGTTTTTCTTCGATCTTTTCTGCTTTTTTTTTTTATGTGAATCAGGGCTGGGCGATAAATCAGTAATATGTCGTATCGTGATATGAGACGAGATATCGTGACAGATTTTGGATATCGTTACATTGTGATATGGCGTAAGTTTGTTCTTCTCCTGCTTGAAAAGGCTTCATTACAGTAAAATGATGTGATTTTCTAAACTTACCGCAATGTTCACGTTGTTCTGTTGTTGACTCTTTACCCACTCATCCACATTATTGATGAATATTCATCAAAGCAGTGTCATTGGGTGAATATTTTGTGAAATCACCAGTAGTCATCCTTACAATACTGTCTCAGTGTCGAGGTATTTGGTCAAAAATATTCTGAGATTTACTTGTTTTATTACCTTAGCCACTCCTACCCCTCAGAATGCACAACAAGTCTTCAGTCACAACCGACGGAATCAATAATTATCAATACTGAATCAAAGAGCAGCTGAGAGGATTTTTTTGTTTTTTTTGCTGCTTCAGCTGATCATTTCCACCTGATGGTGTGTTATATTCTGAAAGCACTGAAGTCTCGCTGAATGGATTCTTGTATTAGAGAGCAAAACTTTTTGTCTGACAAAGTAAATTACTGAATGTGTGTGCAGACATCACATGACATGAATTCAGAAAGCAGCTTGACTGTGTTCAGAGTCAGTGGAAGACCAAGACTAGTGACTGCAGAGAGACACAACGTCTCTGCAGAAGGTGAAAACTGAAGCAAAGATATGATGAGAAGATGATTCAACTTGTATAAAAACTTGGTGCTTGTCCGGGTCTGAAGTTGTGAATCTGAAGATTAGCGGTTAGTCACGTAAATTCACGTGTTCTGCCTGAACGCACTGGACAGTGACTTGTTCTTCCAGGTCAGATCAGAGAGATTTTAGTGTTATAATATTTGGTGTTGAGGTTTTTAAATCTGAGTCAAATCTGTGGTTTTGCAACATTTGCTGAGATGTTTAACAGAACAGCGCAGTGTTACTGAACATCTTTCAGTTTCCCTGCATCAGTTTCCATTAATCGTCCAGGATGTAATTAGCCTAGCTTAGCGCAAAGACTGAAAGCAGGGGGAAACTGTTAGCCTAGCTTCCTGTAAAGTGTTTAAAATCATTTAAAATAACTTCGAAATTTTTCATTGAAATTTGTTCAGAAACTGAATGCAAAGCAGCTGCACTGCTCAGCCTTATTTCTTGGAATTAGTAAGTGATTCATGAGTAGTTTGTCCTCCTGCAGCAACTGTCTCTGAAGGCTGTGAGGCTGGATTTACTGTCCGTGCAAAAGGAGACGACTGCTAAAACCTTTTTTTTTCTAACATTCTGCTGTTGTCTTCACTCTTAATAAACTCTAAGAGAGAGAAAAACACAAGTTCTTGCACAGCGTTAAGATCTTTGAGGAGGCTAAGCATTAGCCTGTGTTGTAGCCTCAGAGCCGACACGCAAAGCTCAGCTCAACCCTTCAGGTGTGTTTCACTCTAACAGAGTTACTGCAGAGTAAAACCTGCAGCTCTGCCATGATGACAGGACGCAGCACATTCAGTGAACTGTGACGTTCTCAAGCCAAACATCTGTCTTAGTTCTACTCTCTCCTGTTGACAATTATGTCTCCTACTCACGTCTTCAACAATCCGAGTAAACTCTGTTTTCATCATCAAGTACTCATATTACTCATTCTGCAAACTCAGGTCTCACCCTAAAATCTATTTAAAAATTGTTTATTAACAACAGAAGCCTAAATTTAAAATGGGATTTCACTTCAGTACCACTCTGACGTGCCCGAGCTTGTCGTTTTCTGACAGTCAGCTGTTGTTAATGATAAGCACTGAGTGTTTTGATGGCGTTGTGTTTTGACCGTTCCCTGTATGTCCGTTTCCCTGCATTTCCTCCCTGTCCGCCCAGAAGAGAAAGGGAGAGGTGAGACTCCGTTTACCCAAACATTGGCTTTGCATCAATGTTCATTTTGGCTGCAGTTTTAGACTTTCTTTCTGTATAATCGACTAAAATGTTGATCAATTTCAGCAGCATTTTAGTCATTTTCATGTAGTTTAGTTCTGGTCTAGTCTCCGCTGCAGACCCGGTGATTTAAAAAACACTTGCAGGATTTGTTTTATATCATTCTCAGATCGCTGTGTGGGTGAATTTTTGCACAGAAGACAACACAAAGTTTTTCTAACTGCTGCAATCCACCTGAGCCTCTGAGGAGGTTAAAACAAGTGCTGCTTGTAGGTTGTAAACACAGTTTGGATCTGGTCAGTCAGTAGAAATGTAAAATTCAGGCCTCTAGTGTGAAGCTTCTCTTAAATCAGTTAAAGATGCATTTGAAATGTCTCATGGCTGCACACAGTGGTGCAATCTTATTTTATTTGCATTTGCTTAAATGTAGTTGCTTGTTAGCTGGCAAAATCTCGCCGCTTGCAGTCGTCTGCAGCCATGTTCCCATCAACTGTCCTAACAATGTCTCCGTGTCAGGTAGGTCTGAAAATGTTGCTGAGAGGGATGAAAAGATTCCGTGCAAGTCACTGGAAATCTGCGGGTTTTTAGTCATTTCTGAATGCAGGCCTGCAGAGAAATGTAGACCTACAAACAGCAGACAGACAGACAGACACACAGCTCCCACACTGACGACCTCTGTGTGAGCGGCGTTCAGCCTCCACTTTCTCTGGTTCTGACCTCTGCTTTGTGCCGTCTCGCCCTCTTCAGGTTTTGGAAGCCTGGAAGAACCTGCTGGAGGCAGCGGAGGGTCGGCGGGCGAAGCTGGTCGACACCGGAGACAAGTTCCGCTTCTTCAGCATGGTGCGCGACCTGATGCTGTGGATGGAGGACGTCATCCGCCTGATCGAGGCCCAGGAGAAACCCAGGTGAGAACAACAAGCTTTCAACCACAGGAGCTCTGCACTTAACCGTTTTATGTCCCGTTGGCTGTTTCCAAACACGAGTTTCATTAGAATTCATCCGGTGTGTTTTATATTTAAAAAGCTGTGGTGATGTTTTCCTCTTGATAAACGTTGTTGATATGGCTTGTCTGTGTGTTTTCTTGCCTGTTTTCAGGGACGTGTCATCAGTGGAGCTGCTGATGAACAACCATCAGGGCATCAAGGCAGAAATTGATGCCCGCAACGACAGCTTCACCGCCTGCATCGAGCTGGGCAAAGCCCTGCTGGCCCGGAAGCACTACGCTTCAGAAGAGGTGAAGACGAAACCATAATGTTCAGAATACCTGAATACAGTTTCACATGACATGAATATACTGCATTTAAAGCTCAACAAATATCTTCTGAGTCATTTGATTTTAAATGTTTTTTGAAGAGTTTTCGTGCTTGTTTCTTTCCCCAGATTTTTTTTTCACTCACCCTTCATGTTCAACTAAATGCATTTGAGCTTCATCTCCCATATCAAGTCATTTCTCACTGTATTTTTTCACCTCTTTTTGTTTTTACTTTCCAGATGTTAAGTCAGCTGTAAAGAAAAGGCTCTGCAGACACTCATGATGCAGCATTAATAAAAAATTAAAATGTTTTCTCTCCTCAGATTAAAGAAAAGTTGTTACAGTTGACGGACAAGAGGAAAGACATGATCGACAAGTGGGAGGACCGATGGGAGTGGCTTAGACTGAGTAAGATCATCAACATTAACTCAGGGCAAACTCTTTGACAGCCAGCATGTGAACTGAATTAGCTGAATACATCCGATTCAATGTCTGTGTGTGTGTTCAGTCCTGGAGGTGCACCAGTTCTCCCGGGACGCCGGCGTGGCCGAGGCGTGGCTGCTGGGTCAGGAGCCGTACCTGTCCAGCAGGGAGATCGGCCAGAACGTGGACGAGGTGGAGAAACTCATCAAACGCCACGAGGCCTTCGAGAAGTCGGCCGCCACCTGGGAGGAACGCTTCGCTGCGTTGGAGAGGCTAACCACGGTGAGACACGCAGTGCTGGCGTTCTGTCGCCATGGTAACATTAAAAAAAAAACGAACAGAACAGGCAGAGAGCTGCTTGTTGGAGAATTCTTAAATCCTCATGAAACCTTTTGGCTTTTTTCTGAGGTTTGTTCCAGTTTGACCTAAAGCTCTTTCCAGCCTGTGAACATCACCTGTTCATGAGAGGCTGCACGCTTGTGACATTTAACCAGCACTGAACTGAAATAACTGTATGAAGCAGCTTTAAAAACTTCATGTCTCAATGCAGAGCTCCCTTAGAAAACACTTAACAATTAAGAAGCTCTGCAAGGACGGTGATCAGAGTAAAGGACCAAAAACAATAAGAAAATACCGATACAGCCTCCAGTAACAAAGCGGCGCGTGTGTGTGTGTGTGTGTGTGTGTGTGTGTTTTCAGATGGAGTTATTGGAAGTGAGAAGAGCGCAAGAGGAAGAAGAGAAGAAGAGGCAACCCCCGTCCACTGAGGCTCAGCCAGGCGATGCTGCAGCTCAGCACAGGTCTGACTGTGTTTCTGATGAACTGCGTGTTTTTGTGTCAGTGAACGCCTCGACTGCCCGTCAGCAGTAACAGCTTTGAGTTTCCACTGACTGTCAGAAACAAATTTTACTACCTTTGGTGTTTTCTGGCAGCATGTTTTATTTCTTTGAGTCTCTTCTGGTTGTTGATGTTCAGGAGAATTTTTGTTATTTTTTCAGCTCTTGGCAGAGGAACAAAAGCAAAATAATGTATCTAATAATGTATAATGAAAGCAGCTGTCAGTCGCAGCTGTTGTGTGTCTGTACAAGTCTGGAGTCTGGGTGTGTGTCTTACTCTTTGTGCACTTTGTGTGTTTGCAGGGAGGGTGAGCCGGTGTCTCAGAACGGGCTGCCGTCGGACCAGGAGTCTCCCAGGGTTAGTTACCGCTCTCCTGCCTACCAGAAATACAGCAGCTCCCTGCAGAGCCGCAGGCCCACCGCCACACCCTGAGACACACACACACACATACACACACACACACACTAACACGCTAACCTTTGACCTCATACAGTACAATGACAAGAGTTTGTTGTTAACAGGTGTGTTAGCAACAGTAGCATTCCTGTATTTATCATCTGTCCTCATTAGTTGTTTGCTTCTCCTTTTTCCTTAATAATGATTTATTTTTCAAAATTTAACATTAACGTGTCACTTGAGTAATTTTACCTTTGTTTAAAAATGTTGGTATGATTCAGTTTAACCAAATGGGATCTCTTGTTTGAGAGGCCTCTAGGTCCCCTCTAATTACCTCTAAGTACGAGGGTTGACTGATAAGTTTGTGGCCTGAGATAGAAGCAGATGAGTCACCCAGCTTTTCTTACATGCAGTTCAGCTGTTTGAGTAATTAAGAAGGAGAAAGTTTAAAGATAAAAACTTGTTTTTTTCTATTTTGGGTGATTGAAACTTGCAGATGGACAACAGCGTCCTTCCCTCAGTTCTTAATTTACTAAACATTCCATTTTGTACTTGATTAGTTCACTGAAAGAAATTAGAAATAGAAGTGGCAGATGACAGTAAAAATGTTTTATTTTACATTTTAAAGACCAAACAGAGCAGCAGCACATGATGAGCAACGTCAGCAGAAAGTCATTTGAAAGGTTAAAACATTTCAATGTTTGCATTTTTAAATATTAATTGAAAAAGGTATGAATTTCTGTTTTATATGAGTGTGAGTGTGACTGCATGAGTGACGTGTGGGACCACAGAACACACACACACACACGCACACACACACACACACACGCACACACACACACACACACACGCACACAGCTGTGTTTCATTCCTCCCTTCACGTTTCTCTTCCCTCCCTCCTTCCTCCCTCTGTCTCTCTCAGCTCGACACTCCTGTCATCCTCTCCCCTCAGCTGCTCATGTTTCTGCTCATTTACGTCATCATTTATAAGCTCACGTCTGGATTATGAAAACCTGAGAAGACCACTAACAAAACACACACACACACACACACACATACACAAATCAGGGTTTGAAGCCACAAACAGTCACTCTCAAATCTGTTAGTCACGTTCAATTTTTTGAGCATTTATCAGATTTTTGTAGATGATATTTATTCCTGAATATGAACTTTGGTGTCATCAGCAAAAGAGATGCACAGAATAAAATAAACATAAAAAAAAAACACATTAAACATAAAGCATGCTATCATAAATACTAAGAAATCAACGGGCAACATTGTCGAGTTTATTTTCCAAAACATGTTAAGGTCAAGTTCAGGTCAAGTTTTTCTTCCTCCCGCTGTCTTAAAATAAAGACTTTAGCTTGATCACTAAAACTTTGCAAAGTATCTGTTATATTGTGTAAAAAAAAACCAAACAAAAAACCATTTTGTCAGAGACATTTTAAAACATTCTTCAACAATACTACAAGAAGTTACTTAAAGAGATGAGCTCAGACTATATCTACCTGCCCCAGGTGTGTTTACATCCCACCATCTTCACAGAATGCAGCATGTGTGCCACCATGTTTCCATCACACACGTGACCAACAGCAAACTTTATGTAACTGTCGGTTACGGCGTATTAGTGCTTCATGTTGAACGTTTCTGCAGCTTTCTTCTCAGAGTTCAGTTTGTTTTGAAAATGGTCCAAAAGTTATGAGAAAATTATTAAATGAACTATTTGAAAATATTATTTAAAAAAAAAAAATCATTCTACTGCTTAACTCAGTTAAAAAAAAAAGAATGAAATAGAACCTGAGCAGCTTCTGAAGCAGAGAGATAAAAACTCAACAAGTAAAGAAGTTAATGTTCATATTGAGGTTTATTTTTTTCAGTAATTCTCAATTCTGCATCTTCACTCTTACCCTAACTTTTGACCTTTTTGATGTGTCGTTAGTGTTTAACAAAGCAACGACAAATCAGTCTTAAACATTTTAATTTTAGGATTTCACATAAATGTTTCTTGTCCTGCTAGTTTCATGATCCTAAGATCACTCAGATTTACTTTAAAGTCACGTTAATAAGTAATTAAAAATTAAAATTTTTAAGAAATTCAACCAACTTCTTCTCATTCCAGAAAAATAAAGTTTGCACTTTAACATGTTTTTTATAACAGTAACACCGTTTTTTGTTATAATCATTGTACATGCTGACAATGTTTTGAATCCATTTTGAAAATCATTCCACAGCTTCATGTAAAAACTGATTCTCCATGAATGTAGAAACATTTAGACACGTCCCACTGTGTGAGTGTGTGTGTGAGTGTGTGTGTGTGTGTGAGTGTGTGTGTGTGTGTGTGTGTGTGTGTGTGTGTGTGTGTGTGTGTGTGTGTGTGTGTG
>JAQLOL010000003.1:28162217-28176357 GCA_029783665.1 Naso thynnoides
TAAGACCTACCCACCATAATAAGCTTCAGTGAGTATAACTTTCTTTACCTGAAATCTAACGATATGTACACTTAACAAATCCAAATGAAGGAGCTGTCGAGTCGGTGCAGCCAACTCGACAGGGGAATAAATAACTAAGACCAGTAAGAATGTTTGTTAACTCAAACTTTAAAGCTTCCAGTAAGTTTTATTTTACTCTTTTTACATTTTTGAGACATTTTCTTTTGCCCTTAGTTATTTGGAATATGTTTCTGTTTCCTCCAGTATGTATTTTCTGTTCCACAGTTAAACTATGTCTAAGGTTTATTTAGTCTGACAAGTATGGAGACGTAGATGTACTATAAAAACAAAGTTACTGTAAGCATTGCTGTTAAGTGGGCGAGTTGGTTCTAAAAAGCATTTACTGGAAGTGAGTTATATTGCAGAATAATGGTCGCTTGCTTGTTGGCTTCAGCATTCCATTTTTTTTTTTTTTCAAAGATTTCAGACTTTTTCAGCCATCACAGTGAAGTCTGTTGAGTTGCTCGTCTCTGTAGAAGTTCTTCAATGACATAATTCACAGGAGGAAATGTGAGATGAAATTTGAAAGCATGATCATGTTATTGAGCCAACTTCCTGTCACGTGATATTTCTAAATAAGCACTCTGTAGGTTTGGTATTAGAAGATTTACCTTGTGGGCTGAAACATTAAAACACTAACTTTTGTTAGTTGACTGAAAACCTGCTAATACTTAAACATTAATGAGTGTCAGAATATCAGAAACAAGCTGTTGCGGGGCAGGTTTGTGGCCCCACACAGATACTGTCCAATGCCCAAATTTAACCCTGAATTTGTTGGTAATTTTTGAATCAGGGAGAATTTTCATCATAACTGATAACTGCCTGACAAACAGTGTTCTGGCTGTTGAATAGTGACAACCAGCATTGGACATTTTCTATGGAAGCCACATTGCAAATATAAATAAATGAATGAATAAATAAATAAATAAAATGTGATTGAGATGAGTTTATATCTGAAAAGGAACTACGAATCAAAACATTGCCCTTGAGCTTGAATTTGTTTTTATTTTTGCTCACTCATAGTTTTGTCATTCATGAACTTCTGTACACGGCAGTGGGAATCAGCCCAGCAAATGGTGGGCGTGTTTGTTTTTCCACAGCTGGTGGTGGGGTTGGTCGGGTGGGGCTCAGGCTTGATGTCGGTGGAACACCTGAAGTAACTGAAACGCTTCACTCTGATTGGTCCTGAAATAGTCCCTGTTTTGTTTTTTTTGGTTTTTGTTTTTCTCTTCATGCTACATTCTCTGACAATTTGATAAATATAGTGTGCATTCCTCTGTCACTGTAACCATGGTAACAAGATATTTCTTCATATTGCACAATCAACAATGCCACGATGGGGGTGGGTGGGGTCGGATGGGGTGGGCGGGGCCGGGTTTGTAGGTGAGGTAATCAGTGTGATGTGGACTGGGGGTCACTGCTAGTTGGTTCTGCACCCGTAGACTCTTCTCCCCATCTCTGTTAAATATGTGCAAAAAGCCATTAAAATGCTTTTAAAATGAACCAAACGTGTGTGAGACGTTCATTCAGAACTTCCTCCCAACACTCCTCAAAGATACACCCACACATTTAAAGCCTGACAGAAGTATGTGGCACGTGTGTTAGGAACATAAACTCTTCTGGCCAACAAAATAGTTTGTAATAATTTGTAATAAACAGAATAATATGTATCTGATAATGTTTCCACATCGTGGTAACATTACTAAGTTCACAATGTAAACTTTATTTTCTCCACCTTTGATCTCAGATGAGGTCAGACAATCTGCTGATTTATTTCAATCTGTTGTTGTCGCAGACGTCGCAGAGCTTCAAAACTCATCAGACTCAACTTTACTTCAGACCAAAGTGTGTGTGTGTGTGTGTGTGTTACACTGCAGGGAGCAGGGATTTGTCGGGATTACAAACCATGCAGACTGTTTAATTAAACTCACTGTACAGACTCTACAGTATTTTTTTTTGGAAATTCTCTAAGCAGGGCTTTTTTACAGAAGCATTTTGCTTTTCTCATATCTCATGTAGAGACAGACAATTCAAACTCAACCAGGTACCAATATGTTTTTAAAAATATATTTTAATATTTTAATATTTTCTGTGCATTCCAGTCAGACATCAGTTAAAGAGACGAGGTTAACCAGAGATTCAATCTTAGCTTGTGAAGCTCGACTGTTGCCGGGTTGCTCAACTTATCTTGGCTATGCTGCCACCTTCTGGTAAGAAGATTTATTTCATCTTTTTTTTTACATTACTCCCAGGAGGGGAGGAAAATCAAAAAAGCATCAGCCAGCAAGAATTAGTCCATATTAATGTCAGTTCATGCATTTGGTAGACAAAACTAAGATAATTAGTTCTTATTAATAATAAGAATAAATAAAAAATAGTGACAGACACCACAAGCGTTTTCTGTGTAATACCTCCACCTGCCATATGATAAGCATTTTAACCAGTACTCATGAGATGTATTACTACACAGCTGTAAGGAGAAGGTCAGCTTTTCCATTTCCTATATTTGTTTCACAATCACTGTCCACTCTGTTTTTGCTGGTAGTTCCTTTTCTAGACATTTCTCAGCTATTGCGTTTTTGCTGGCAACAAGTTGTGTTTTGGGAAGATATTTGGCCCAGGCATTAAGTTCAGTTGATACATTGCCAAAATATAAAGTGCAAAAATGATAGTCCATCTCCAAAACCCAAATAAATGTTATTTGTTTCTATCTCTAGCCAGTAGGACTGGACCACGGGGCAGTTCCACCATATATGATAGTCATCAGCCATTTTGTTATGACACTGCCTCCATCAGCTCCCAGATTCTGTCCTGCCGCTCTGAAAGTATTTTCTTCTTGGAGTAATTTAAAAAAATTAATAAAATTATTCCATGAAAATTCTCTCTGTTGGTCAGAACTTGTAGTGGAGGAATTTCTCTGACATATATTTAACCTCTCCTCTTCTGTCCAGGTCACATGTGCTCCTTTCTACTAGTCAGCTTTAACATACAGGGTAGAACGTTTCTTGGATTGTTGTATACGTGTGTATATTCTAAGTATCAGTTTCTGGCGTGTCAATAAAAATGTTAAATAAAAATGTTGATAAGACCCATATCAGTTTCCTCATCGATTCAAATATTCCTTTCAAAGTGATGCCTGAGTTGTAGAAATCCTGTTTATCTAGATCAGAAACATCAAAACTCTTCAGTATCTGTCAAACTTTGTCAGAAGTCTCGCACAGATCGTGTACATTCAGTGTCTTTTTGTATTTCGGCAACACGACGGCGCAGGATGACCAACAGAAAGCAGATGACTGAGGCGCTGGACACTTTGTGAGTAACAGCAACATGAAGTGAGTCGCAAAGACACGAACACAACAAACTTTATTTACACTTTGCACTCGTACAAGCCACAGTGTAACAATCACACGCCTGTTCTCTGATATAACATCATCTTTTAACTTTGCAACAACCCTTCTACATCCTGAGCATTTTACATTTGTGGCTCTGTTTTCTAATTGTTTAATCTGCAGCAGTGCTTCACTCTGTGTTTTAATAGATGACACTGAATGTTTCAAACGCAAATCTTAATCAGCGAAGTAAAAAGAACAATATTTGCCTCTGAAATATCTGGAATCTGAAGCAGCATTAAGTGGAAATGCTCAATTAATGTACAAGTCTTCTACTTACAGTAGCCTACATGAGTAAATGTTGGCCTGCTTGTTCCATTTCTTCGACAAACGTGAAAATGGAGAGTAAATGTGAGGAGAGTACTTCCTGTGCTGGCAGTGTCTAATCTCATGTGTGGTGTGTGATTGTAGGCAGCAGTGTTGTTGAGGAGTTAACCCTGAGCTCTCTGGTTTAAGCGCAGAAGGTTTTGTGCTTTTACACACACTGACTCTTTTATGGGCTGTTTTAGATCCTAGTTTCTGTTCTAGTTGTATTTATAGTTGCGGCTTCGCTTGTTTTAAAAATCCATTTTTGTGCCGGCGCTGGTGCCAAACTAACACCAAATTTAAATCACATTCGGCTGAATAATTTTATTTAAAATAAGCTGTAAATTTCTCTCCCACAGTTTCATTTCAGCTCTTCTCACTTCAGCACCACAGACAGCTCTTCCACCGCCGCTGCTGGTATTTGTAGTTTTTCCTTTCTTTCTTTTTTTTTTTCCTCTGACTTCTTCGCTGATTAAAACACGGGAATGATGATGAACAGAAAAAAAGAAAAACAAAAACACAGAGTCCCACAATCCTTTGCCGGCGTGCGTCCTTTACGCAGGGGTGTTTTCTCTCCGTGCGTCACGGTTACCTCCTGAGACCGTGCTGCAACAAGCGCCTGACAAGCCAAGACAATGAGACCGGAAATGTAAAGATATGACCTCCAAAATAAAACTCATAACTTAGCTGAGTATGTTGAGCAGCAGTATATGAAGAGGACGTGATATGTTTGGATGCTATGTTGTTGTATTAAAACAGAGAGATTAGACAAATTTACACATATTTGAGCGTATTTTATTTTACTGATGTTAAGGCCACCGGGCCTACAGGCTGATGGGAGTGGCCTAAACATTCATTAAGAAATAAACCTGAAAAAATGAAAATCATTTGTTTCTCTGTAAACAGGAGAAGAGCTTGAAGTTAAAATGAAAACTTGCTGTGAAAAATAAACAAAGGACACAAACAAACACACAAAAGAAAAAAAACAGTAATGCACAGCAGACAAAGAGAATCAATGTAGACCCTAAAACACTTCACTGAAATGTGGAGGCTGCTAAAATATTCTTCCCAGAGCAAAACCTGAGGGGTCGTCAGACGAGGGGGAGAGAAAGGAGGAAAACAACAACAAAAAAATGTTTTGTTTTTAAAGGGCAAATGCTCCAAATGTCTCTGTAGAATGCAGTGGAGTCAAAGTGTCAAACAAGCAGGCTAACTTTAGACTGAAGTTAACCTACCAAAGTGCAGGCTTGGCCACTCTCCATCAGTGACTCCCGTGACTTGTTGGCATCCTCGCGGGACCGTACATCATCCAGCCTCCGACCTTTAGGCGGTTTCCTCACCGGAAACGCTGCGTAATGATCTGCTCTGCGGTAACTTGATGCTGCTGCTTGTCAGTCTGGGAGCGGGCGAGAAAACATCACTGTGATGAGACTCGGCGGTCAGGGAGCGTCCCCGTCAGGCGTCCAAAGTCCGCTTTACTGATCAGCGGAGTCTGTCTGTCTGTTCTCCTGCCTGTCCGTCTGTCCGCCTGGCTGTCTGTGGGTGGAGGGGCTCGGCTGCAGCGGGAGGATGCGCTCCTCCTGCCGGGAATCAGCACTTTGCTCTCCCGTCATCCGGCCGGGATGCTGCGGTGTGAACCCGGGGCTTCCTCCCTCCTCTGCCCGCTGAAGTTGGATCATTCGCGGTATCTGAACACTTGTTTTCCTCGCTCTCTCTCCCTCTTCCTCTTCGGCTCTCTCCGAAAGTGACCGATCATTTTACCGTGGAAATAATCCGCCTCTTTATTCTGAGATTGTGGATTATTCTCCTACATCCTATAGTCCTCCTGACTCCGGTGGATTGTACTCACGCACAGATTTGTGAATGGGTTTGTGAGCCGCCGCACGTTTCCTCCAGCGGCTCGTCTCCACCTCCCGCGCCGTGCGTTATCCTGCGGAGGGATGATGTGAACACGCAGCGGATGCGGGAGGAAAACACGCCCGTGCTGTGGTGACCGTGGCTGGTACCGAGGTCGAGGATTAGTGTGAGAGGGGATTATATTTTCCAGGAGCAGAATCCTCCATCAGTTGTGTTGCCGTTTTTTTTTTTTTTGTCTCTTTGGATTATTTAGGCTGTTTATTTATTTATTTATTTATGAACACGTCGAGAACTTTCCAGCTGCGCCAGGACAATTCATTTCTCTTCCTTAACTGTTTTATTTCTTTCTGGAAAAGTAAACAGCCTACTCCTCACTGTGCGCAGGTGGAGGGAGAAAACACTGGATGAGGAGGAAACTCCCGAAGATGGAAAAAGCAAAACTAACCAAATCATAAACAAAGAAACGTGCGTCTAACGTCTTTATCAGACCTACAGCTGTTAGATAACACAAAGCATGATGGGATCGTTACCAACTTTCAATAGAGAACAATGAAAACACTGCTAGTCTTCTCAGGAGTTTATAGGACATAATAATTAAATTAGAGCAGATCAAAAAGTCAGCAGAAACTCTCTGTAGGCTTTAAAGGATGAAGATGGTAGTGATGATGATGATGATGATGATGGTAGTTAAACAGTAAAGTCTGATTGTGTCCTTATTGCTCATCTGGAAGCTGTCATCTAATTCACTTGAAGAGTTTATGATTTTATTTTGAAAACAAAACAATGTAAATGTTAAAAAAAAAGTGAGAAGTGTTGAAATTACTCTGAAATTCTGCAGATACACACAAAAAGTTTGTGTTTCTGTGGTAAAATTATATGACAGAGTTACACTAAATTCACTATTTACAGTCAGAGGCACTTTTTTAAGGAGCCATAACCCTCGAAATTCAGTCTGCAGTCGTTTCATTTCACTCTTGACGGCTTGAAACCGTTCATGGAAAAACCGAAATAACGTGTCATCACGTGCACTGAGATCAATCTGAAGTGACCGATGAGCATCAGACCATAAACCTGCACGAAGGAACTTTACATCAGTTCTCAGCCTCCATGTTCCTCTTATTCAAACAAGGAAAAATTAGCACATAAAAAAGTTGATTATTCAGCATTTCCGTTTGGGCTGATGAGTGAATTTGTCTGTATATATAACTTTACTTCTGTTAATTGTCGGAGGAGAATGAACTGCAAGGAGATAAAGGATGAATGATTCAACATTCACAAACAAATGAAAACAACAGTTTTATACAATAAACCCAACCACATTTCCTGTTAACAGAGGCCCTACAAGAATAAAAGCATCAGCAGGTTGTCAGCAGGTAAACCACCTGGGCACAGTGAAGTTTCAGTCAGTAGGCAAATAAATCCGCTGTTCTGTGCTGGAGGATCGTTAACCCGAGGAGAAGCAGGAGTCAGGAGACCCGCCCTCCTGTCAGATGAGTGAACATGTCGGACCGGAGCGCCCCGGGCAGCCGGCTCAGACTCGACTGGGTCTACGGGTACCGGGGCCACCAGTGCCGCAATAACCTGTTCTACACCGCCGGGAAGGAGGTGGTGTACTTTGTGGCCGGGGTGGGCGTGGTTTACAACACCAGAGAGCACAGCCAGAGGTTTTACCTGGGACACAACGATGACATCATCAGGTAAGACCGCTGCAACGCCTGGACCTGACAAGTCACTTCACACTGCCAACAAAAAAACATCATAGAGAACGCACAGAAGTTCATTAAAACATTATTCTCCTTTTTAATGTGCTAGTTAAGCGTTCATTGATCACCAGATAAAACAATGTCAACATTTAGTCCTCTAGAGGCTGCAGCATTTTCTGCAACCACAATATGAATAAACGCATAGTCAGTGATTGAGGAATGACATTCATTGATTCTAACTGGTCCTGATCAAGCCGTGAAGCTATGTGAAGAGTTGCGAGTGAGAACGACTTTAAAGAAGAAGTGTGTGCTCTCTCTCTCAGCTCATTTCCACCAACATGGAACTGCCTCCATTCCAGGTTTGTGCACCTTATTTCAAACCATTCTCTGACCATTTCGACCCAAATTGAAATGGTTTGGAACCCAAAAAGTGGGTTCCCTAGCTGGAACCTAAAAATAGCTAGCCTGGGCCCAGACCAGAGACTCCGCCCACTCCACTGAGTGGACTTGATTCCCTTGGTCTGGCATTGTGCTGTGAAACTGTGATTCTCCCGGCTGAAAAAAAGCGATCATCCAATGAGCGCCCGGGGGTGAGGAGCCACGGGAAGGACTAAGCTGTCTGTTGGAAAATATCTGACATTTCGACAGACAAAGTTGTCTTACAGGACAGTGTCTTTCATATGCGTTTTGAAAAATGCCATATTTTGGGCGCCGATAGCTCAGTTGGTAGAGCAGGCGCCACATATACAGAGGCTTTGTTCTCGCTGCAGCGGCCACGGGTTCAGTTCCACCCTGTGGCCCTTTGCTGCGTGGCATTCCCTCGCTCTCTCCCGTTTCCTGTCCACTTTTCAGCTCTCCTATTATAAAATAAAGACACAAAAGCCCAAGAAATATCTTTTAAAAAAGCCGGATTTGTTGAAAAGAAGCTGCTATCTGTGTGTTTGTGCTGATGCTTTGCCTCTTTCCACGATGAATGATGGGTCAGAATCTCAATCACAACACAATATAACAGCACCTATGTAATAATTAAACAGCTTTTGGAGACATTTTAGGGTTTCGTTTGTCTCGCTTTGCCCGACTTCTTTCAGACTTCCACGTCATATTTGCTCCACAGTAGACGAAACGTCCCCCTGGCAGTGTCATGACCTTTCACGTGGATTACATTTAAAAAGGCAACGACCAATGAAGAAGGGTGAGGGAAAATCTGATCCCTTCTCTCTCAGAATCGGCCAAAGTGGAGGCAATGCCAGACCAAGAGACTCCAGTCCACTCAGTGGAGTGGGCGGAGTCTCGTGTCTGGGCCCAGCCTAAAAAAAAAGCAGGTTTTCCTTGGGAACAGGAGTGGGCGTGTCAAGT
Source organism: Naso thynnoides (assembly GCA_029783665.1). NCBI lineage: Eukaryota > Metazoa > Chordata > Actinopteri > Acanthuriformes > Acanthuridae > Naso > Naso thynnoides. The sequence goes on from JAQLOL010000003.1 coordinate 28,170,889, forward strand.
TCTACAGATCCTTGTGTATTGGGCAACGCCCTCTGTTGATGACGTGTCCTCGGTCAGTTCTGCTTGAAACTGGTAGAAGCGCAGGCTGGTAAGCACCAAGGTTCCACGAATCTCGAACAGAACCAGTTGAAGTAGCCGAGCCAGTTTGTTGATAAAGACCCTTCGGATTCCTCAGGCTCCTGCTGAAGCTGAGGGAGAAATGAATAAGATGTGTGACAGGAAGTAACTCAACAGGAACAAATCTTCATCATATTAACACCTCAAAGCATTTGCTGGGTAAATTATCAGCCTGACAAACAAAAGACTTTCATCACTGTCAAAATAAAAGGCATCAATTTGTGATGTGGTCATTTGTGGAGGATATTAGTCACGATCTGAATCAGAGATCCCTCACAAGGAAAATAAAATCAGATTAAGGCCTCATAATTTTTATTACTCCTTACCAGACGTGTTCCTGTGAGCAGCCATACAGACGTATAACAGAAGCCTCACGGTGAAGCTCACAGTGTTTTAATATCAGAGCTGATGAATATTGTGGTTCGATGTTTGTGTGTTGACTCGGCCGGAGGGACAAACACAGAATGAACGCTTCAGTCGTGCCCGGCAGCACAAAAGCTGATTTGTGCATCATCTGTGTGTCTTACCTTCATACTCTGATAACCGTCAGATTTTGTCTCAGTGTGACTGTTCCATTTCTGCGACTCATCTCTGATGTTTTGTCTGTTTTTCATTTGGGTGAAGATGTTTTTTAGAAACCCTGCCGGGGTTTTATCTCTCCCACACACTCTGGTTTATCCTCTAGTTTGACAGAAGCTCAAATCTGAACAGAAACAAGGTCGTTTCTGTGCCAGAAAGCAGCTTTTTAGGCTTTGAGGAGGCTTCAATTGTTGGTTTATTAAGCACATGACTGGTTTGTAAGTGGGTAGATGTTTGCAATGAAGAAGTGATGATATATACATTTTTACATTCAGACCAGCATGTGTTTTGTTGCTTCTTGCAGTTCATCAATCCAAGCTGTTTGTCTCAGGTCTGATGTGTCACACAGAAGTTTCACCATGAGCCTGGTTTGTCAGGAAACATGTGAGGCACTCACGGTGACTCATCGCCAGTATAAATATTTAACATTATTTCACATAAACTGGGAACATGACATGTATTTTCTGCATCACTTGAACACAGCATGACCAAAGAGGTTACACAGGGTAAAGATGGTAGACACATCAAGATAAATGTATTTTTAATTTTACCTGATGACACACCACTGTCTGCCTATCATAACACACTGTATAATGTAATAACTGCTGGAAAAAGTCTGCATGTTTCCAAATCTAATAAAACAAGACGACCAGGAGGCTCAGCTGAGATGAACTCATGATGAGCTGCTCAGAACTGATTCTGTTAAAGGCGCCTGAAGCATTTTCAGTTGATGAATTTCATCATTTTCAAACAAAATAAACTTAGCAGCAAAGTTAGTTCACGTAATGTCATCAGAGGAAATTGTATTAAACAATTGAAAAAAACCAAAACAATATTGGGTGCCATGAGCTGGTCTCTGCAATGTGTCCAAAACAACCTTGAAATCCTGGAAAACACCTTTAAAGCCTTCATGATTAATGAAACAGTTGTTCAGAATGTGCCAAACTGTTTCACAAACACCCAAAACATTTAATCTGCCATTATCTGACAGCTGCATAAAGTAGATAACTGACTGTGGGAGAAGTCTGTCACAGCGTCGAACACACAGCGAATCGTCTCCGCCAGTGCAGCTCTGTGGAGCATTTTAGCTCTTTTAGCTGCTAATTTTGGTTTTTGATTCAGTCTCAGGCAGACACAATTGGAGAGCAGCTAATTCTAGACTAAGCTTCTTTCAAGCCGCCACTGGTGTCAGCTGATAAAAGCTAACATTATTAACAATATTCAGTCAACATCAATACACCTCCCGTTGTAACCTGCAGTGTTAAATGCTTGCTGTTGTTAAAAGCTGGGGTCGGCAACGTCTGGAAATCAAGCTAGCTGTAGCCTGAGAAAAAAGGTCTTTTCACACCGCCACATGGTTACTACCCTAAAAACCGCCGCCGCTACTGCTGTGGTCCAAGGCGGCAATGACAGTGAGATGCTTTTGGTGAAAGTCTTGGTGTTGGGACAGTAGTACACACAAGGCTCAAGTAACCGACAATTTCTACATATTTTGGGTTATTTAACTGCTTTGCATTTGCTAAGGTTAGCTAGCACCCACTTGCTAAATACTGGGGGTCGGCTTCGCCCAACCCCTTGAATTTGATTGGCTGCTAAATGGCAGCTACCACCAGAGGTTCAACTCGGTGAACTCTGAGTGGTAGGGCAATATTGTGTGCGTTCACATGGGTGGCAACCGCCTCTTGGTCCTACTGCTGTGGCTGAAACCACCTCCTCTCTGCCGCCCCTCACTGAAATGACTGGAGGCGGCGAGTAGCCCCGCGACGTTGTGAAAAGACCTTAAGGAAGCAACTGTGATGCACCCCCCATCCATTGTTCCAGCTCCCGTTTTATTTAGTTTGTTTTCGCTCTCTCTCAAGTCCAGTTTGCACCAAAGATTCATGAAACAGTTGAAAGAAAAGTTGCATCTTTGTAAACTGAACCATCAGCTGGCTGATGGTGTCGTCTTTCAGTTAAACGTGCTGTACGTGATTTACACTTTGTTAAATTAAAAATAAATGTAGCTCCTCATTCTGACAGCCAACACTGATAATAGAGTTTGGTCAGTAATGAGGGTCTCAAAGTCTGTCCGTTCTGCAGTAAACCAAGAATACGTTTCTGGAATCCTCTCTCCTGATTGGCTGAGAGTGAGAGCGAGATACCAGAAAATGTCTTTTCTATGTAGACTACGGCAGAGCGGAGGACCCATGTTACTGACAAAACACTCGATGTAAGTGATGTCTGCCTGAGTGTGGAGCTATGTAACACTTTCCTGGATTGTGGAGTAAATTTCTCCAAATGTTTGATTCATATTTTGAATTCATGGTAAAAAGTTCAAGGGAGCAGCAGAGGGATTTTCTGCGTTGATTAGAGTGCTTTGAAGAGGAAGATGATTCAGTGAGGTCGCTCATTCATCCCAACACGGTCACACACACACACACACACACACACACACACACACACACACACACACGCACCTGGTGTATCCACTGACACTGAACAGCCTATGAGTCATCAGAGCAGCGGGCATGTTTGGACAGTTCATACAACAGGCCAGTCAGCTGCAGCCTGTGGTACTCTGTGTGTGTGTGTGTGTGTGTGTGTGTGTGTGTGTGTGTGTCACATTAATTGAAAAGCTGGATGCTGCCTCAGTCAGGCAGCGCTCGCTAATACGAGTGTTAGATTTGTGTTTGTGCCAAATTATCCCTCACAGCTGACTGCAGGTTCACAGCTGAAGGGATGTTACAATTTAATAAGCTGTATTTCTATCACTGAACACAGTGTGTGATGGCCCGCTTCTGTCTCACTGTGCTGATTAAACTGTTAAGGTGCAGTGTAAAGGTTTGTGCCCAAAAAAACAATTTGTGTTACATAAAGAGAAATTTAAAGTGTGATGTTAGCTGATTATTTGGCTTGAAATGCTGCACAAACTCCTCCCTGTTGGGTAGAAATTCACCTGAAAGGTTTGTAACTTGCCCCTCTGCAGATGTTTGTATTCGGTCTCCAGATGTTCTCAGCAACCATGACGTCACCAAATACCGCAGACTCCTCTTAAAACCTCATTTTTACACTTCAGTTTGTGTTCCGGTAAGTTAATTTGGTAAGATTCAGGCGTGGAAGGCGGAGCTCGAGACATACTTAGACAGTTTGTCAGTAATGAAGACGTGCAGTTTGAACAGAGTCAGTATCTGGATTAGTGCTGGCTGCAGGAAATGTCACTGTCACCGGTCCAGTCTGATGCACTGGCCTTTTCATCAGCCAGTGCTGTTACAGCTAAAAAGCTGCCAGCACCATTAACATCCAAACAGATGGGGAGGAGTTCGGGTCTCTGTTTAGGAGCAAAAACTGAAAAAGTGTTTCAAGTGTCAGGGAGAGAAGTCACTGCTGCTCACCAACAACACGTTTTTATGTCTCATGAAGGTTTTCTGGATAAAAGTGAAGCAGTTCATGGTCACTGGGAGGGGAAGTGGCCTCTGTCTGTTTCCTTCAGCCTGTGATAGTGTTGGCGAGCAGCAGATGTGCAGAATGTGTCCAAACAGTTAGTAGAAAGCTCCTGACACAAGAAGAAAGATACAGGTTCACTTCAAAGCAATAAAACATCTTTCTGTTATTGATGTTGAGGCTTTGTGCTCCTACTGAACACTGAACACATAGAAGTTGTCAAACTCAGTAAGAGTCCAAAAAATTATTTTTCTTAGGTAAGTTTTTATTTCTTTCCGTTTTGTCACCTGTGTCCAAAACAAATCTGCAGTGTGCTACATTATGTAAGCTAACGTTAGCCTGCTAAGTTCCATGATGATTGAAATGCTGATGGGACATTTTATACATTTTGGGGCTGTGGTTGTCATGTGACAGTTGCGATGATGTTATTGCTCCTGTAGGCACTTCCTGGAGGTCCAAGATGACAATTTCTACAAAGAGGGGTTCCACATGCTCCATTTTATTAAACCAAATAAGCAAGAAAAACAAAAACAAAAAAACAACTACCAGAATGATCCAATGAAATGTGAATTTTCAGGTTTTTTATTTTCACTTGGTGGTGCTGGATTTGGATTTTTTCTTTCCCTTCTGCAGCAGCTTGTGTTGGAAGCTTAAGATCATAACTGCACTCGTCTCCCTCTCGGCCTGATGGATTACTTTAGTAATTGCAGACTCTGTGTTGACGCATTAAATCCATGTCGAGTTTTTCTAAAAGGGAGAGAGTGGAACTGTCTTTTCTTTCATTGGCTCTCTCATGGCCGAGGCCTCGGGGGAGCTATCAGCCTTTATGTTCCTCTGCAGCAAAGCATCGGGCTGCTGCTGCTGAATAGCAGCAATTATTCTGAAGGCTGGAAGCTGCTGAAGAGCTCATTTCAGACGTGTTCACGCAAGTTCACATCTACGCACTGTGCTCAGTTTCATGTTTTTTCACGGGTCTAAATATACTGAGTCAAATTAATCTGAATTTTCACTTTATAATTTTTTACTGAGAAACTCAAAAAATGAACTGAACCCCAGACCTACTTTTAATATCTAGAGTAAGACGTTTTCTGTGCATTTTTTAAAATGTGAAATAAAATCCTTCATCACATGAGAATGAGCTTACAAATGGGGTCGTGTTTACGTGTTGTTAAGTGTTGGCTGACATCTTCAGAAATGGCGGAGCCTCTAGTGGCGTGCACAGGACCAAAAGGAGCTATTACGGGGCGCCCCATATACAGAGACTATGTCCTCGCCGCAGCGGACCCGGGTTCGATTCCACCTGTGGTCCTTTGCTGCATGTCATTCCCCCTCTCTCTCCCCTGTTTCCTGTCC
>JAQLOL010000003.1:28176457-28190628 GCA_029783665.1 Naso thynnoides
GGCAGCTAGCAGGCTCATTGGCTGGCAGGTTGAGGAGGAGATTCGATGTTGAAGTGTGTGTGTTTGTGTGTGTGTGTATGTGTGTGTGTGCGCACAGAGCAGACAGCATCCCGAGGATCAATGGATCTCTGTGGCTGACACACCTGTTCTATTTCTGTTCGATTGTACACACAAACACAAACGCACAGAACACACTTTTCTGTGACTTTTTTACTTTCTGTCTCAAACACCACCAGACTGTGGAAAGGACAGAATTATCCCACTGGACCTGACTGAAGTCAGAGAGAAACAAAAGCCAAGGTCACTGCAGTGACCACACACACACACACACACACACACACGCATTCGAGCATCCGGGATCATTAGACCATCTTCAGAGCGGAGATGAGTCTGTTTGTGTGTGTGAGTTGATAATGATGCCATTAAGCAGTGAGTGTATTTATAGCAGTTTCTCTGTGAAGGAGACACACACTGACCCTGTGACAGAGACGTGAAGAGGGAAGAGAAGACGTGGAAAAAACTAAAGTTAGATTTAATAGGATGGACACGTGTCAACAAGTTAGCAACAAATTCATTAAAACATCCATTTTAATCCAAGTCCACTCCCTAAATCAGTGCTATTCCCTTGGAATGTCTCTACACTGAGCTGTTGTTGGTTTTACTAATGTCATGGGTCTGAACATGTTGATGCAACCCCAGCTCAGCCGAATAAATGAAGTTTTGGTCAGATACCTGAATCACTCAGCACATCCCTCCTTTTTCCTCTCCCTTGCCTCTGTCTCTATCTCTCCCCCATCATTCAACTGTCCTCTTCTTTTTCTACTCCCCCGTTCTCCCCCGTCCTCCTCTTTCCTCCCTCCTCAGCCTGGCGTTGCATCCGGAGCGCTCCCTGGTGGCGACCGGTCAGGTGGGGAAGGATCCCTACGTGTGTGTGTGGGACTCCTTCACCGTCCAGACCGTCTCTCTGCTGCGCGATGGACACACACATGGAATCGCCTGCCTCGCGTTCAGCGCTGACGGACAGGTGACACACGCACACGCTGCACACACGCAGTGAGCATGATTAATGATGCATCATATCATTCCAGCAGCAGACCTGTGTGGCTGTGTGTGTCCAACAGATGGTTTTTGTCATTAAAGGACGCCCATGCATCAAGCTAAAGGTCATAAAGAGAAAAGAAGGTTTACACACACGCACACAGTGAGGGCAGGACAAAAACAGGGGAGGAGAGGAAGAGCAGGAGTGATGGAAAAGGAATAATCATTATCATCATTTTAATTCAGAGACTTGAACAGTGAATGTTGAAAAGGATCGAGACTCAGCAAACCCCAGATGCAGCAAACTATTTTGGATTAAGACTGTTCATTTAGGCAGAGACAGAAAAGTACTGATGAAATGTTTTCATCAGAATTATGAAGCTGTTCGTTTGCCTTTGCTTTGATGAATCTCAATCACTGTGGAACTTGAAGCTTGAGTCTCATTTCCTCTCGTAGTTCGACACAAACGAACATGGAAGTGCTCTGAAACATTTGAAACACAACAGACTTGAGCAAGAGACGCTGCTGTTCGTTTCCTGTCCACAGGCAAAAGGCAGCGCGGATTATTTGCAACTGTTAGCATAAAAATGACTGAGCATCCTGAAATGTTTTCAGAGTTATTCATGAAAACACACGTCAACGAAGTAATAAATTTACATCGGTATTAAAAAGAAGCTTTCATGCCAAAAGAATTAGAAACAGAAAGAACCTGCAGAGACGGAAACATTAGCCATTAAACCAGATTTTAAATGGTTTCTGAGATCATAGCTGAGGTAGAAAGCATTTAAGCTCAGACTTTTAAAATTTGCAATAAAATATGTGGAGTTTTGTTTTCTTTGACTCTGATTCTGACGGAATATTAACACTGTTTAAAATGAGAGAAGCAAAATGAGAGCGAGTGGTGAAGTGACTGTAAATCATTAACGGTGTTTCATTTGCAGCTTTTGCTTCTGGCCTGGACTTCGATCACGATGACTTAACAACTCAGAGTAAATCAGAGTCAACAGAGAATCTATTAAAAAAAATCATAAATCCAACTTTACAATAAATCAAGTGCCCAGGCTTTGGTGCAGCTGGTTTATAATGAAGTCAGACCAGAGTCTGAATATTCCTCTGAACCTGAAACACTTTACATGATGTTTTCTGCACAGCTCCTGCACAGTGCAGAAAGTTCAGCAGTGTCTGAAACCGTAAAGGAGTCGAGTCAAGATCTGATTTTCTTCTCACCTTAAATTCATGTGGGAAAAGAAGAGCGGAGCAAAAAGTTTACGCAATCGTTTTCAACACAGTGCCATCAGAATATATACACACAAGTTTCACTGCTGAAAACTTTTTCTCTTCATGTTTTCTGTAACTTTTTTCCTTTGGATGATCTCTCTCTGTCTCTCTCTCTCTCCTCTGTAGCGGTTAGCCTCGGTCGGCCTGGATGCCAAGAACACGGTGTGTATCTGGGAGTGGAAGAGAGGGAAAATCCTGGCAACAGCCACCGGACACTCAGACAGGGTGAGTGTGTGTGTGTGTGTGTGTGTGTGTGTGTGTGTAGAAGTAGAAACTAAAATGATCAAAGACAATGACCATAATTTAGTTCTGGATGTGTGTTACAGTGTCTTTGTGTGTGTTTTAACGTCTCTTCTTCCCTCCAGATCTTCGACATCTGCTGGGATCCGTTTCAGCAGAACCGTCTGGTGAGCTGCGGAGTCAAACACATCAAGGTGACGAACAACACAAACACTCAGGATGCTGTTTCTCAGGTTTTTGAAGGAACTCAACAGCTTTTTCTTTCTTGAAAGGAAGGACTGTTCCATCTGTTGTCGTAAAAATTATAAGATATTCTCATTTTCATATTCAAGCTATACAATCCATAGATCCTAAAAGGAGGAAGAAAGATCAATGAGGTGTGAGTCCAGTTAGCAATCTATTAATCTATCACCCACTCCCGACACACACAAAGACCACGGCTTTAAGATGACTCACCATATAATTAATGGAAAAAATAATAGAGTATTAGAGACAAAATTAGTAAAAATCCCTCAAACAAACATGAGTTTTTCACAATTTTTCTGTTTCAAATTTGCATCCAAATTTAAAACATAATTTGCATTCATGCTAAGCGGATTAATCAATACATATTAAGCAAAACCCTTTTGATGCAGGCCAGCAGGGATTAAACAAAAGACTCAAATTCCTCTAATACTTTTACACTGACAGATATTATAGAACAGCGGCGGAAAACGGGTTCTAATGAAGTTCAATGATGATATTTATGTGAAAATGTATCAGTGTGAGTTCACAGTGAGAAACAAGTATGATTAAAGTTTCAACAGCAGAAAAGGTTTCTTAACATCATCCGGGATGCAGCCTGAGAGAGAACAGTGTTTCCATGGGAACACTCTCTTCGTCTGAATGACTTTAATTTAACAGACAAATGAAGCCAGGAATGTGAAGTATTCCCTGTGTGAAAGGGCTCACGTGTCCCTTCTCTCTCTCTGTAGTTCTGGTCTCTGTGTGGTAATGCTCTCACTCCAAAGAGGGGGATTTTCGGGAAGACGGGCGACTTGCAGACCATCCTGTGCGTCGCGTCTGCTAAAGATGACATCACATATTCGGGGGCGCTCAACGGAGACATTTATGTCTGGAAAGGACTCAACCTGGTGCGAACAGTTCAGGCCGCCCACGGGGTGAGTCTCATGGCCGCTGACTCCATCAGAAGTTCTTACCCTCAGAGGACGGAGAGCTGCAGCATCAGACGTCCATGTTGTGTGTTTGTGCGCAGGCTGGCATCTTCAGCATGTTTTCCTGTGAGGAGGGTTTTGCCACCGGAGGCAGAGACGGATGCGTCCGACTGTGGGACGTTGACTTCAAACCGATCACCAAGATCGACCTGCGAGAGGCCGAGCAGGGATACAAAGGTGCAAAACACAGCAAACCTGGTCAATATATCAGCAAGACAAAAAAAAGACATTTGCACAGGAAAAGAAAGATTAAGATTAAGCCTCCTATCAGCATGTATTTAGGAGCCTCTCTACTGACTCTGATTACCTTTTTACAATATCAAGAACAATATCAAGGTAAATTCAGTTCACATTTCAAAAGGAGATGGAGTTAAAATGGTTCAGCTCTGCTGAGTGAGGAGAGATGAGGACAGTTAAGGACAGAGACGTGAAATTCACTACAAACTCTGTCTTCCAGGTTCACAAACTAAACCTGAATGACTGTTTAAACCTTTTCTTCAGTCGTCATTGAACTTAAATAAACTCTGAGTTTAAATATCTCTCTTCTGAAACTGCTCCTCAGCTCCCACCTGTCTCCTTGAGAACAGAATAAAAGGCAGATGAACGGTCATTTTGAATTCAAAGACTCTTTTTTCAGCTGAAGCCTCAGCAAGGGCCACATCCTCACTCTGTTTGTTTTTTAGGCGGGGGGAGGGACAAGTGTGGTGTTGGGGGTAAATGATATTAAATGATATTTAAGATTGAAAGCAGAATACTGATTTTAAAAACTAGTTTAAAAATGTATGCCTCCAACTTTTATATATGATGATCTTGACAAAAGTTATGAGTTTACACTTATGACAAATACATTAATAAGTACGCACAGATTTTGATATGCCTTTTATGTGCAGTACATTCTTATAATATTACTCACCCCTTCGTTAAAGACGTATCTAACTGTACTCGGGAATAAGGGAGGGAATAATGGCCTTTATCCAGACTTATTTTGAGCCTTAGCCTTACTTTAGCTGTTTGGAAATGATTTCTAGTCTGTCTAAAGCTTCAGTGACCAACTCATTTACCTACAATTAAAGTTGAATATTGTTTTGAATTGTTTGAATTTATCCCTGTTGTCCAGATTTTTTCCCAGGGTACTATAACTCTATATATAACTCTATATACTCTTCTTTTTTGTAAATCTCATCTCAGTAGTTCATTCATGGCTTTATTTCGGTGGTGTTTAACAATAATCCACCTCGTCTACCTGTAGCTGCAAACCCCGGTGAGTGTTACCGGAGACAGATCGTAGCCAGCTTCATGAAACATTAGGTCTCCCCCAAAACAGACGGGGACCTCAGAACAACAGCTGCTATGGAGGTCGGCTGCTCGCCATACACGCGTTAAAAACTTTGTGTCTCAACACGTAGAAACTCTGAAACTGTGAACTTTAACACGCAACAGTCTGCCGACAACATTGTTCGGCTGTTTGAGTAACAGTGTCTCGCTCGTGCTCACCTCACACCAGCATCTCATCAGTCAGCTTTCCTCTGTCCACTGTCCTCTTCGTTACTCCTCCCTTTACTGCCTGAAGGGGGGCACACACATACACACACTACACCGTGTGCTACGCGTGCACACACACACAGAATATCTTTTTTTTTGGTTCTTTTGTGATATGCCAGATTAGTACAATGCTGCCACCGTTCCACCAAGTATAATCCAACACACAGAAGTTACTGAAACAGTGCAGTTTCCTGAGCTTGATTCTGTATCTACAGATGACAATTTTGGCGGGGAGTCAGATTTCCCCCTTTTGTACGTTTGAGGGGGGGCGTGTCCCTAGTCCCCCGTGGCAGTCACGCCCGAGTGCCTCAGTGTCGTCTGAGTTCAGTCTTGGGTTTTAACCAGTAAAAAAAATGAAAGATTGGTTCCTTCACCTCTATTTCAGTCCCTCTGTTTTCCGTCTGAAGATATTTGTGGAGCTGAATTGTCAGCTTCTGTTTTTAGATAAAGAAGAGACTGACCTGATTTGCCGTCTTTCTTTATCTCTGACAGCTTTTGAGAAGTTTTTAGTATGAGGAGAGCAAAGGTGTAAAAGTTTGTCATCTTGTATCTTTAGCAGGAGAAATGAACTGACCTAAATTTAGGAAAAGCCCAGAAGTGCTGAATGTTTGAATCCCTCTCCTCCTTTTCACTTCAGAATGTCATTTGCCAGCAGGAGGTAGAGATGTATTCCTTTAGGAAAAGCTGTAGGGGTGAGCCGTGACGCCCCCTGCCCCATCTGCTCTTTGGAGACTTCTGAAGTGAAAGTTAGAAAAGAAAAGATGAAAGGAAGGAGGTAAAGGTTTGGCCGCCTGGCCTCCTTTTTGAAAAGTGTGAGGAGGTGGAAGGTCAACTCTTTTAGCTCTTCTGACACTTCAGCAGATGTTCTGATAGTTTCTTAGTGCTGAGTGGATCCTCTTCATCCTTGTCTTCTTCTTCCAGGTTTGTCTATTCGCAGCGTCTGCTGGCGAGCTGATCGGATTCTGGCAGGAACGCAGGACAGTGAGATCTTTGAGGTGAGAAGAGGGAAAACCAAAGGAAACAGAAGCCCAGACCCACTTTGTATCCTCAGAGAACTGCCCCCTGCTTCTGTTTCTTATTCTGCTGTGTTCCAGCTGTTTCTGGGGGTCAAAATCTTTGCTCAGTGGGTGATTAACCCCAATCCAATAACTGCACACAGGGTGTGTGGGCAGGACTCTACACTATGGCCAATTTTGAATGATGTGTTTACCAACAGGAACTGGCAAATCTTCCTCACTCCACCTTTCAAAAAAGTGATCAGCATGTCAGTGCAGTTCCTGCTTCAATGTGAAGCTTTAGCCAGCGACACATCAAATCATTAAAACATATATTTATTACAGGATGCACTCATGTTTCAGTCTGCTTCTAGTTTAAAAAATGCTGCTTTAAACTGTAAACCATCAAGTTTAATCTCAGTTTGAAGTTGTATCAGACTCGAACTTGTGTCCAGGTGATGGTGAGGGATCGAGACAAGCCGCTGCTCATCATGCAGGGACACAGCGAGGGTGAGCTCTGGGCGCTGGACGTTCACCCCAAAAAACCTCTGGCTGTCACTGGCAGTGACGACCGCTCTGTCAGGTCAGTGCAGGGACCCACAGACTGGGAACTGCCCAGCACGACCACAGACTGTTACAGGTAGATCTCAGGTTCTCTGCCTCGCAGCTCTGTGAAGGTGAATGAACAGGAGAGTTGAGTTTGGTGTGATGGTCGTGGCTCATCTTCTGCAGAAGCTCACTGTTTTCTTTCAGTGCTGCACTACATTTATCATAGACCAATCGGAGATTTTATAATTATATGCACACACACAGTCAGCTGAACGTAAGTGATAATGAAACCACAGAAAAGAAAGATGCTGACATGATGCTGGTTGTTGCTTTTGTTGCTTTTGACTGACTGTGTTTGACTTTTGGGTTTGTTATAAATTTGACTTCCACTCTGTAAAGTAGAAAGCAGGGCAGAACTTTAAACAGGATCTTAAAAATTTAAATTACAGGAATGAAAGATCTGCAACAATGTATCTTACTAAAAGTAGCTTCGTCTGACTCTGTGTCAGGTTGTGGAGTCTCGTGGATCACGCTCTCATCGCTCGCTGTAACATGGAGGAGGCGGTGCGAAGTGTGGCCTTCAGTGTGGACGGATACCAGCTGGCTTTGGGCATGAAGGACGGATCCTTCACTGTGCTGAGAGTCCGGTAGCCTAAAACACGCACACACACACAGACGAAGAAGTGAAATACACGATGCTGTAGTTTCTAACATCGCATGAACAGAGTGTATTTTTCTCTGTCGGGCTCAGAGACATGACGGAGGTCGTTCATATCAAAGACAGGAAGGAGGTGATCCATGAGATGAAGTTTTCTCCAGACGGAGCGTACTTAGCTGTCGGCTCCAACGATGGACTTGTGGACATTTACGCTGTTGCTCAGAGATACAAAAAGGTACGGATGTAGGAACAGGAGCAGGTTAGAGAAGATACACAAAACAAGTTAGAAAACAGCCTTCAAGGTCCCAAAAACACATCTGATATTGCAGCTAAAATGCGCATTGTAAGATTTCATCAAGAAAAAGCATTTCTTTGACTACCTGTAGATAGACTCGTCCTCTCATAATTTGACTGGTTATTTGTTCTACCGTGTGCAGGTGGGAGAATGCAGTAAATCCACTAGTTTCATCACACACCTGGACTGGTCCCTCGACAGCAAAATCCTGCAGACCAACGATGGAGCTGGAGAACGCCTCCTCTACCGAATGCCCAGTAAATCTCTGCAGTCACGCCTTCAGCCTTAACTCTCTTACACGCTGATGAAGTTTATTTGATCACGTAAAGGCGATGGGCTCTTTACTGCTTTTTATTTCTTTGAAAGATGAAGTCTGAACGATGCAAATATACAGCAAAGCATTTCCTTAGATGACAGCACAAGCAGAAACCACACACACACACAAGACTGAAAGACTGTGTGTGTGTGTGTGTGTGTGTGTGTGTGTGTGTGTGTGTGTTCAGTGCTGTTCATTGTCTTAACACAAGACTTCTCACACAGAGAATCCAGCTCTGCAGTTTGCCTCAGAACAGATTTCAGCATTCAAGATAAACATCTGCACCATTCATGCGTTTTCTTTTCTCGCTTCTGTCTGACTGTTACAGGATGACGAGCACTGATAAAAATGTGCAAATAGACATTCTTATCACAAGCATACGCACAGAGATAAACTGGTGCGCACGAACACATGAAATGTTTTATTGAGATTGATTATCTTATCACTGCCCTTCTTCGTCCTCCTGCAGTGGGGAAGCCGGTTGTCAGTCTGGACGAGGTGAAAGGTCAGTGCTGGGCATCCTGGAGTGGCGTCCTGGGCTCCGAGGTCAGCGGCATCTGGCCTAAATACTCCAACCTGACCGAAATCAACGCCGTGGATGCCAATCATGCTGCCGCAGTGCTGGTTACTGGAGACGACCTCGGCCTTGTTAAGCTCTACAGATTCCCCTGTCTGAGGAAAGGTCTCTAGCATTTTGTCTTTCTCTGTCTTTTGGACTCTAATCTCTGTTTTTTTTGTTTGTTTGTTTGTTTGTTTGTTTTGCTAAATGTGCCATCTGCTCTCTGCAAGGAGCCAAATTCAAGAAATACATTGGTCACTCTGCCCATGTGACCAATGTTCGCTGGTCGCATGACCTGCAGTGGGTGCTGACCACGGGTGGGGCTGACCACGCCCTCTTCCAGTGGAGGTTTCTGCCAGAGTCGGTCATGAACGGAGGAGTGGAAATCAACGTGCAAGGTAGGGAAACAGATTCAAATGTGAGGAACAAAATGGAGTCGTCAAAGTTGAGCGTGCGATGCTTCTCCAGTTGATTTGCAAAATGTTTTGCACGTTTAAGTGGTATCAAGCTTTGTTGAGTAAACTTTAGATGTTTTCAGGCAAGTTCAAAGGGTCAATAAAAGGTATTAATGGGTTTTTCCCTCTGAAGGCTTCAAAGATCTCTGTGTGAGGTGTGACATTATGAGGATCTCATAAGTGACAACAAATTTTCTTTAGTTGTTTGTAGGAGTCAGTGTGAGAGCTCCTGTGGTCCTTTAAGTGTTTGCAGGTTTTCTCGAGGCTGCAGAGGTCCTCCTGAAAGTTTGAATAATTTAAAAAAAAATTAAGCTCAGTTCAGACCAAAGGTTTAGGACAAGACGAGTCTAAAATTGCAACTACTTGCAATAGGGCTTGTGTTGTGTTGCATTATGGGGAGTATCGGCCATGATGGCTGCTACGTTGATGTAAACAACAAACACTATGTTGTTATTGTCATCTTCAAGTGGAGGACAAAATGCTTTACAAATAGAGATCCGACAAGAAAAGGAGAAGGGGATGTATTGGGACAGTTTGTAAAAGAGAGCAGGAACCAGTATTTGGAGAAGCTGAGTCTGATAAATGATTTGGATCCCTGCAAAGTTCCAAACACACAGTGGACCTAACGTTACCCCTGCTACACAATGCTAATGCCCTCCAACGTTCACTACCTCACTACTGTTTTATGCGATCTTGATATTTTGTAATGTTTGATAGTTTTTTATGTTTTATGTTTACTTTTACAGTTCCAGTTGTTTACCGTGTTAACATGAAGCCTTTCATCACGTTAATGTGTATAACTGCACCTGCTCCAGATTCTTTACATACTTTTGTCTCTCTGTGTCTCCACTGCAGACAGCCATGGGGACTCCAACAGCGAGCAGTCGGACAGCGATGTGTCGGATGTCCCGGAGCTCGACTCTGACATTGAGCAGGAAACACAGATCAACTACGACAGACAGGTACGACCTGCATGTCGGATGGGACTATGTGGGATGTTTCCATGGCGATCCACAGTCCCTGAGCAAGATACTGTAAATGTTTTTGTGGGTGAGTGTGTTTTAATTGAGCCTCTGTTGTATCAGCTCCTTGTTCATATTCCTATCAGCTGCAACGCAGCAGGACTTGGTGCGGTTGCCATGGTGATCCTAAAAAATACCTTATCTGCAATGCCAGACGGTGCCTTGCAGATGTCCCTGTGACTACTGTTTGTTGCTGCCGGTGTCGCAACAATGTTCTGGTTGCAAGTAGAGCTCTGAGTGTGTTCAGACAAAGAAAAGAACTGCACATGTGTTTGTTTTTCTTAAGAAGCTCCAACATTTAATTGGAAGGAGCAGGAAAGCACGGCTTGGTATTATTATTATTGTATTTTCACTAGCAGGGACTATGCCGTTACGATTCAGTTTAACAACTTTTAATGAAGGTAGTTTTGATGAAAGGATGAATGTCATCGTGCATTCTGTGGGAGGATGTGTCCATCAGGCAGAGGGAGACTCAGTGTGGGTGTTCTGTCTCAGCATTTACTGTGCCTGAGCTGGTTAGCGACCCGTACCTGTAATGAGCTGTAGTGGAGGTGTGCACTGGATTAATCTGGAAGAATGAGAGAAGAGAGAGAAGAGGGCAGGTGGGTCAAGAGATCTGACACAAACAGGGCTGAATGGGTTGACCAGGTGTAAGTAGACTTGTCAGGTGAATGGACGTGTCTCTGCTGCTGAACCTGAGCTAATGAATTAACCTCATTTCTTTCTTCCTTCTTTTTTTTGGCTGTTTGCTTTCCTCCTGTATGTCTTCTCTTCAGTTTACTCCAGTTCTTTTTTTTTTGTTCTGGCATTCCCGTTTATTCATACTCTCTAATTTCCATGTCTTCATGGCTTCATGGCTTTACATTCTGCTGGTTTGTCCTGGGCTGAAATATCTCAACAACCATTAGATTATATTTCCACTGGAAGCTTTCTGCTCTGCCTAAAACACAAGCACAGAGCGTATTTCTGTTGTTCTTAATGAATGACTGTTACAATCAATGTTTCACTGCCACTTTGTAACTCCAGAGAAGACAGGATATGTTTTGATCATTTACCTCAGCTAAGAAGAAAACAAATCAAGCATGAAAGGTAAACGGTTGAAAGAGGAGATGTGTCAAATGTCTTCAGCCGTCAATGTTTTGCTCATGTCGACCGAAGAGGGAGGAGAAAATACAAATTATAATTTGATCATTTCTTTAGATAGTTAACACAGAGAAGAGAAAACAGGAAGAGATTCCAGTCACAGTGAAATGGTCTGTAACTCACAGAACTGATCCGCTGTGACTGTTTTGTAGATGAAAAGCAGTCTGAAAGTGAATCGCTGCCAGTCTCAAACCTCCTGGGAGCGAAGTCTCTCCCTGTGAAACTCTCAGACGACTGAAACACGCCAACTCACCCTCGGCAGAATAATTTGCATAAACAATGGACAGACGGTGAAAACACTGCAGAATTTGTTCAGTTTCCTTCTGTCACCAGTGGAGAGAGGCACAGGATTGTTATGTTGAGATTTTGTAGTGATGGTTGTGTTTCAGTTATCTGAAGATGATTTAAGATTTCATTTTCACAATATAAAGACATTTACAGTTCAGTAAAGTAGTATTACAGTTCAGTAAAATTTTCATTTGACGAGTCTGTCCAGTCTTCGGCCACACTGGCACATGTTGATATGAGCTTTTGAGACTCTGTCAAAAAGAACAGGAAAAAATTATGCATTAATTTTGTCATCCGCTATCCATTATCTTTCTAATTTTTTGGATAATCAGGCTCTAAGTTTTAAAACTGCAGAGCCCATAATGGTTTAAGAAGCATGAAGAGAAGATATAATGTTGCTAAGGACTCAGAGTTAGCTGGTGTGCATATATTTGCTGATTTTGGCAAATTACGCCATTAAGAGTGCCAAGTTAGCCAGTGGCAGTTCATGACTGTTGTACTTATGAGTGCACAGACAACTATAGCTGGATTACTGTTCTGATAAAGAACATTTAAAATGTTGTGATCCTCAGGGAAGTTATGCAGTCAACAAAGGGTCTTTTTCCTTTTTTAAATCTATGATCTCTGAGTGGATTTATGTACATTAACTCAATACAGATATTTTAATATCTTTGGTTAGTTTAATTCACTGGGTTAAATTAGCTGCTTAATCAACAATAACTGTCTGATGTTTTAGGATCAACTGCATGCTTTTCACGCTATTTAGCTTCATCGTCTCACATTTTTTTCCTTCCCCACCCTCTCTTCAACTCTCCTGCACCTCTCTGGATGAATGTTACAGTCAAAAAATCCCAACAGCAGTAAAAAAAAACAACTGTCAAATATGCTCTTAATGTTTGTGGTCCTCAAGTGGATCATTTCACACAAAGCTCCACACACCCCTGTGCTAACCAGCACCTTCCTGACTAGCGCCAGATCGCTCGGTAACAAAATGGACAAACTGGAGTTGATCATCAAGGCACAAAAATCTGGATAAAACTTCCTAAATGTAGTGATAACCAAGACTTGGCATCACACGGGTATCCCTGGGCTGATAGGAACAGTGAGTCCAGTATTAGCAAAGAAGGACTACCATGCATCTACTCTAATAACGTTACAAAGTCAGTGATGTACAAATGTATGAATCATTGAAAGGTACTGGTTACCAGATTTAGCCATTTTACCCGCCCCGAGAGTTTGCAGTTGTTATTGCCATGAGGGGAGTCTGACCCACCAGATGTGCTCTGTGGCTATGAGACTGCTGTTGGCTGAGTAGGTGCCGAGAGAGCAGCCCGGCATTCACCAACCCTTCAGCTTTCTGCTTGTTACGGTTTCAAAGTTCCCACTGCAATGCTAAACAGTAATGATATCCTCCGAGCCAGCAGCCTACACGCTGGAAAAGGCAAGTTTTGATGACGGGGATTTAGACATTTTAACTCCAGGGCTCTTTTACGCATGTCTAAATCTTTAACCAAAACGAGTTTTCCCACCGACACTATTTTGCAGAGACATAGTCTCAGTATCCAGGGCTTTGCGTCGCCCATGACAGTTGTGATTGGTTTAGAGAAGAACAAACCAGGCAGAGCGTTTTTTCCCTCTATACCAGAATGTGTATGTGTGGAGTCAGACTTGTTCCCAGTGCCGGGTGCTGTGGAAAGAGGTCTGGCTATGCAAGACTACCATGGTGGTACACATCCATCTGGTGCTGGCGTCAACATAGCACTGATCATCTTACTGACAACCATCAGTAAGCTGCGACCGTTCACCCTGAGGGGATTTTTATCATGGCTGGGGACTTTAACCATGAAAATCTAATAACCGTCCTCCGTAAATTCTCCAGGCATGTTACATGTCTGACAAGAGGTCAAAATACACTGAATCATCTTCACAACAACTTTAGGGAAGAAAAAGTCTCCATCCATCTTCACTCAGGCCAGTCTTACCATCTGAACCCCAGCATACAGACTTCTCATCAGGAAACTACGCCTAGTGCGAGCAAACAAAGATTTGGCTTACGAGTGCCTCCACTCAAGTCTAGGACTGTTTGGAGCGCACTCACCAGAATCTCTTTCCACAGAAGGACAGACTGTAGATTCACTGTCCTGTTTTACATCCAGGACTGTCACGACCGAATGAGGATTAGGACCCAATTGCACGACACAAAACGAGGTTCAAAAGAAGCGTCTTTAATTACAAAGTGTCAAAGAAAAAAAACACTCCAACGGAGGACAAAACCTTTTCAGAAATTAAAGATTCACTAAACTAAAAATTACAATAAATCTTAGAAACAAAAATCACTCCTTGGAGGAAAAACTACTTAGAAAAAGAACAGATCAAACAAAGCATCAAATAAATACAAGTCAAATGCAAAAGCGAGGCAAAGTATCAACAAAAAGGCAAAACCTGACTTGAAAAGAAGATGACGAGGAGATGACGAGGACACGACAAGGAACATGACAAGGAACATGGACAAGACGAACTGGCACAGAACAAAGGGAAATGCAGACTTAAATACACAAGGTAATGGGGAACAGGTGGAA
>JAQLOL010000003.1:28190728-28203462 GCA_029783665.1 Naso thynnoides
AATATATATAACTATATAATATCTATGGTGCAAAAAACACGTATACGTTGTTGTTAATTATAGCATGATGATTTTGTGCGGTTAAGTGCAATGACCCCCATGTTAATAGACCAAACTTTTAACAGACTAAGCGTTTTTCTGCAGTGTGAGTGACATGCTTGGGATTGACATTTGTGGATGCTTGTCACTTTAACACATAGGCATACATTGTTATTTATGAAAGTTATGTGCTGCTACAGTTACCACTTGGTGACTTACACCACTTGTTATTCCAGACTGCTGATAATATAGCCCATTGAATAGAAAACTAATCTGCCTAGATCACACTCACATAAAACTTAAGCCCTCATCCTAACTACTGTGTTCTAAAATAAAAGACCCCCAGTACAGTTTCCGGCTCATCACAGCGGACCTCCTTCCCTCCAGGCAATTTCTTGTTGTGGAGACCCAATCATCAACACAGGTAACCAGTTAGTAAATTTTAAAGGTGGCCAAAGATCTGGGTTTTCCTGTAGCCTTTAAAAGATATAAACCAACTACTTTTCTTTCATATCTATAAGAAAACATGATGTTATTAATAAAAATTGCCCTACAGCTGCAACATTATTCAATTTGATTTTAAAAAGAAAAGATCTCAGTGTAGAACAGCCCAAAATATAAGCAGGAAACTGCTCTTTATCCTAAATTGTCTGAAAACTAATGTGCATGCATTATTCAGAAACAGTGACTAATGCCTTGCCAAGACTCCTCTGACTTGCATACCTTAAGACATACTCAGTGTTGTTACTTCACAGTATGTCAACTACTTAGACACTGTTTTACAACATAATATCAAGCTTCAACTTGCTTGCACAGATGTTTACTTGTGCATAATTGCTCACTTTGGGGAAACTCTCTCTTGTGACCTTAAATGGTAACTCATCTCCACAGGTACCGAAACTCTTTCAAGGCAACTGGACAACAGTAATTAATATTTGAATTAATAAAATTAAATTTAATACATTAAATTACACTCAATTAAATCAAATTAATGAAATAAACACTTTGCGCCTAAGTTTTTCATGCAGTCAAACTGCTCTCTAAAGTGATTTTTGATGGACATGAACTTCTTATCCTCACATCATGCAGCCATTTTTTCTAACCTGGTGAGTACTACTTAGATCATAAGTTGTTTTCAGCACTTATTTTGTCCTGTACTTACTTACATTGAAAATTTAATGCATCCAGCCACACCTGTGCTGGAAAATGCCGGGATACAAATGAGCATGTATTAAATAACACATCCGCAAAATAATTGCCTTAACTGCAACCCCACTTTCAAAGATGAATGAATAAAGTGTTATCACTACACGTCTATGTGCCTTTTCTGTTCACATTATGAATACTAGGTCAGTCAAGTCAGCTGAGTTGTAAAGCAGATGGATGACACTATTCCTGATTCAACCCTCAACACTCAAACCAAGATACAAGTACAACGTTATCATCACATGCTTTATTTAATAAAAGTGACAGTCTTTGACAGTTGTAAGTCATCATTCAGAACACTGACTTTGCCCTCAAAAACAGTCTAATTAGCATCAAACAGTACTCAACACAACACAGAGAGTTCTTTGAGTCACCACCAAGCAAGCTTAAATGTGTTTCACATAGATTAAGAGGCATCCCATGTTGGTTTAACTGCTCCTGCAGGGACACAACAAATTCCAGCACTTTAAACTGTGCTGCCTGCCTGAGCAACCACAATGATTTGAAGTGAATTTTTGCATACTAATATTACAACCATCCTCATTTTACAGAATAATCAGTAATTCCCAGTGCCATCTATGAAGAATGAAGTTGGAGCCGATTAACTGCCATCACACCATCATCTGCCCAGTCTCACCAAAAAAACAAAAAGTCAGAGGTGACACCTAATCTCCTAAGATGTCACAATCACAAATTCTCATCTGGTTATTATAAAAATTTTCTCATAAATGTCTCTCACTTTACTGTCTTATTCCTTTCATAACATAACTAACTGGCATATTGAGATTTTCAAATAAGGAGACTAGTTTAGACGACCAGTATGGAATAATTAAAAATATATATTGTGTAGCCTACAGTGTAACCAAATTGTCAAACTCTTTCACACAGGGATCACTGCTTATATGGTTAAACAGAAACACCTTGGCAGACTCCCACCATGATGTGCTTAGAATGCCCCTGTGAGGACGCTGACATGCCAACAACAGCTCACGCACATCGCACCCCCTACTGAAAACAGGAAGTGAGTCTATCATTAAAGTTATAGTGTTATTTTCACAAAAACTATCGTGTTGTAGAGCGCGCTCATTGTCGCTACGTGCTTTTAGCCCAACTAAGGCCCTCCCTGACAGGGTCGGGTGTGCGAGTGTCACGACCGAACGAGGATTAGGACCCGGTTGCACGACACAAAACAAGGTTCAAAAGAAATGTCTTTAATAACAAAGTATATTAAAAAAAACACTCCAACGGAGAACAAAACCTTTACAGAAATTTAAGATACACTAAATTAAATTACAATAAATCCTAGAAACAAAAATCACTCCTCAGAGGAAAAACTACTTGGAAAAAAAACAGATCAAACAAAATATCAAATAAATACAAGTCAAATGCAAAGGCGAGGCAAAGTATCAAAAAAAAAGCAAAACCTGACTTGACAAGAAGATGAGGAGGACACGACAAGGAACATGACAGGGAGCATGGACAAAGCAAATGGACAAGACGAACTGGCACAGAACAAAGGGAAACGCAGACTTAAATACACAGGTAATGGGGAACAGGTGGAAACAATCAGGGCAATCAAGAAAGGAGGGAAAACAAGGAGGCACAGGAAACACAAAGGCAGAACAGACACAAGAGGATAAAACTTCCAAAATAAAACAGGAAACAACGAAATCAAGCCCAAACCATGACGAGAACTGTCTTGATAACATCACTGTCGACAAACAGACCAGATGCTATCAGAACAACAAACCATGGATGACCAGGGATGTCAAGCTGCTGCTGAAAGACCGCAATACAGCAATTAGGTCTGAAAATAAGGAATTGTAAAGAGTTGCCAGATCCAACCTAAGCAAAGGCATTTTAAAGGCAAAAGCAGCCCATGGGAGGAAGATTGAGAGACACTTCAGCTGGAGGGACCCTCGGTGCGTACTTGCAGTTGTGACCTGCTTGCTGAGGAGCTCGACCACTTCTTTGCTCATTTTGAGGTGACTGAGGCAGAAACGGCGCCTGCAGCACTTCCATCTGCCACCATTGTGCCTGTGTCTAAGAAACCACCCATCAGCAGCCTAACTGACTACAGACCTGTGGCTGTTACCTCTACTGTGATGAAGTGCTTTGAAAGGCTGGTCCTAGAACACATTAAATTTTCTCTCCCTCCCACTTTGGACCGACACCAATTTCCATCCAGAGCTCACAGGCTGACAGGAGACTCCATCAGCACAGCTTTCCACACTGCACCGAGTTACTCAGAACACCCTGGCTCATATGTAAGAATGCTGTTTGTTCATCTTAGTTCTGCATTTAACACCATCAAGCCCAAAAGAATGGTGTCCAGACTTCACAACCTGGGTGTCAGTCAGTACACGTGCAGATGAACTTAAGACTTTTTAAAAAAATGCACACCAACCCACATCACAAACACAATCATCAAGCTTGTGAATGACACAACTGTGGTGGGACTGATATAAAACAATGATGAGTCCACCTACAGGGATGACTGCATGGTGCTCTGTCAACAACTTGGCACTCAACCCCTCCAAAACAAAAGAACTGATAACCGACTTCAGGAGAAAGAGCGAGGAACCTGCTCCTCTGCACATCAGAGGGGGCAGCGACTGCACATTCCTGGACACACAAAGGAAAGCGCTGCAGAGTTATTAAAACAGGAAATCACACACAGCAAACACAAACACAGAGCCCGATACCTGTGCTGCGCCGCAAACATATCCAGGACTCATCCCACCCAAGCAACCACCTGTTCACTCTACTGCCCTCTGGGAGGCGCTATAGTTCTATTAGACTGCTGAACGTTTTTTATCCGTGTGGCATAAAAGAAGTGAACTCTCGTTATTTCATCCCCTGACTGTGCAATATCTATTCATTTACTGCTGCTACCAGTTTATTCTTATATGTGCGAGCTGTTGGGTCAGTCGTTTTTATCTTTTATCGTGTGATTTCATTATTGTGTGTACCACAGAGAGGAGTTGCACTTAAATTTCAGTGTACAGTTGTTCAATGACAATAAAGGAATTGTAATTCTAATTCTAACTTAAATTGACCCTCTGACCATGTGAATAAATTTTCACTTTACGCAAGAGATGAAATAATAAAGAGGGCATTTGGTTGAAATTCCCCAATCATGTTACTGTTCCCCAGTGAATGAATGCTTTAAATTTTGACCTTCACAGTGAACTAAACATTTTAGCTTCACTGCTGCTGAGGCTCTAAAATACAAAATAATCAGTATGCTGTTTTTTCACACTTTCCTGTTGACTTCTGTTTATGAAACAGCCTTTTATATTGAAGGTGTGGGAAATCAATGCTTCTGTGTGTGTTTGTGCTTCTGTTCGTTAGGTGTATAAAGAGGACCTGCCACAGTTAAGACAGCAGAGCAGAGAGAAGAAGCAGCAGGTTGGATCTCTGAAGAGACAGAGAGGACCAGACCAAGGCCTCAGACTGCAGTTTGTACACGGGTAACATGTCACTCTGTGTGTGTGTGTGTGTGTGTGTGTGTGTGTGTGTGTGTGCGCCCAAAAAAGACAAACACCTCTAAGCAAACGTGATGATGAAGTGCTAAAGTGCTAACTGACTATGTGACAAAGTGCTTATGCAAGATGATTTATTATATTTTACTTCCAGTTAAATTCAATTTTGACATCCAACCATTATGAAACAAAATAATCGGTTAATAATAATAAAACAATTATGCTGCATATTTGTTTTACAATTAAAATAATTTTGTCTTGTGTTGAAAAATCAGATCACACATTCACATTATAGCAGTGAGCCCTGCTAGACCATAAAAGCCCAAAGCTCCCTCAGGCTTTTTTTCCTGCCCGTGTGCTCAGAACACGGTTTTCTCCTCTCAGGCCACAGTATTGATCTTCTGAGGAGAGAGATTTTGCTTGCAAGTATGGTTCTGTGTGCTCGGGGCTCATTTGCGCTAACGTGGGTCTTATGCATGCATGCAAGCAATCACATTTGCGTGTGAGCAGAGATGTTCTGCTTGCAGTTTCTGACAGTGATATGCCTTCATAGTGGATCAACCATCGAGGGAAGTCCTTCTGGCCAAGTGAAAAAAAAAAGCGACTCAGGATTTCACAAACATTTCCTCCCATTTTTTTGTGTCTTTATATTTGTTGATGAGTTCATGTGTTGATTGTTTGTCATGGGGGGGCAGGCACAGCGCTGTGTGCAAAGAGCGGCATGCGTGTGAATGGCCATGTAGGGAAGTCCAGCACACATTGACGTCAGTGTAACAACACAGTTTAAAAAAAAATCAAAACAAAAAACCTTCCTGAAACACATTGTGCAGAACCAACCAAACAGCCTGCAGGGCTCACCTCCACATACACGTACCTCATTATGTGATGCTTTTACATCGTTTAACACGAGCGTCCGACATTTTAACAACATTTATAGGTCAGAAAAGATGGAAAAGCATAGTAGCCCTCCTTTAAATAAATTTCTCTAATGTGTAACTCTAATGGTGAATGCTCTGTTACTTCTGCTTGGGTGCACAGGTACCGTGGGTATGACTGCAGGAACAACCTGTTCTACACTCAGGGGGGGGAGGTGCTGTACCACGTGGCGGCAGTGGGCGTGGTCTATAACCGGCAGCTGCACAGTCAGCGCTTCTACCTTGGCCACGATGACGACATCCTGAGCCTCAGCATCCACCCGCTGAAGGACTACGCCGCCACAGGACAGGTACGCACACACAGATTCCTTTATGGAGGAATTGTGAATATTCGAATCCTGCATACTTGAATGCAGCAGTGGATCACAGAGCATTTGATGTGTGTGTGCAGGTGGGGAGGGACCCCGCCATCCATGTGTGGGACGTTCAGACCCTGAAGTGTCTGTCCCTGCTGAAGGGTTTCCACCAGAGAGGAGTGTGTGCTCTGGACTTCACAGGTATCTTCTGTGTGTGTGCATGTGTGTGTGTGAGGACTTCAGAGTTCATTCTCTCGCCCAGATTTCTCATTTCTCAGCCTCGGTGTCAGTATGTCTGTCCACCAGTTTGATCCTCACTGAAACATGACTGATGTTGGGGTTTTCATAGAAAGGGATGTAATTTTTTTCCACACGCACGACACACTAACAAAGTGCCTTACTTTTTTAGTTTTCTTATTTCATCTACAGCTTGTAGATGATAGACACTGACAGACAATCACCTTAAGATTCTCGTTTTCAAGACCAACGTGAACAAAAATCAGTTGTAGCAGGTTTAAAAACAATGCAGAACATGAATGTCTCAGATCAGGCTTGAGAGGCTTTGCTGTGTCTTTGTGTTTATCTTGTTGCGTTAAGTATGTTTCTTTAAACTCAGCTGCCTCAGAAGTTTACACCACTCGGTCCTCCAACTGGAGTTTTCCTTCCAGGGCTGTTAAATGTTGCTGCTCTGTGAAAACCTAAAAACTTTGTCCAGGCACATTTTCTCTCTGTGTGTTTTTGATGAAGCTGATGGAAAGAGTCTGGTGTCAGTGGGAGTCGATGACGGACATTCAATCGTGGTCTGGGACTGGAAGAGAGGAGAGAAACTTGCCACTGCCAGGTTCTGTACAACACTAATATGACTGTATACTACTGCATGGTTGGCCCACTGTAAGAAAAAAACAAACAAAAAAACATTTTAAAGTACTTTTACTCACTTCGCTCTTACTTTTACAATCATTAACACTGTTACTACAGTACAGCTAGTTCTAATATAACTTAGATTGTATTATTATTTGCTGTCAGTGTAGTAGTAGAAGTACAACTATTACTGATGTTACACCTGCTGACACCACTGAAACTACAGCTGCCACTTCTACTAATACTGATGTCACTGTCATTACTGGCACTATTGCTACGACGAGTACCACTAACTATTGGCTGCGTCTTGTGAAAGTCGGTGTGTTTGTCATCTCGCAGGCGTTGAGCATATTCTTGTGTCTCTTTGTCTGCAGGGGTCATAAGGAGAAGATATTTGTGTTGAAGTGTAATCCCATGCTGATGGACAAACTGGTCACTGTGGGAATCAAACACATCCAGTTTTGGCAACATGCAGGTGAAACTGTGACTTCAGTGCGTCAAAGTGGTTTTGTGTGCTCATGCTTTTTGTCTCACCTGCCCAGAGGTCCAGAGGTGGTTTGGTGAGACATAGGGACTACAATTTTCTGATATGTGTGTGTGTGTGTGTGTGTGATGTCTGGGAAATGGGCAGGAAATGTTAATATTTTTATGCAGATATTAAAGTTTTTGATCGGTCAAATCACATTACAGGTGAGGTGGGAGATGATAACATTTTTAAACTTTTTTTTAAAAAATCTGCATTTACATCATCAACCAGAAGCTTTGGAGTCTGCATGCCAAGCCAGTAACTGTCAGTGTAACTTTGTTTTGACATACCACATGAGCTGCCAGATTTGTTTACTTCCTGTTGCTGTTTATCCTTACCAGAGCCATAAATTAAAGAGATTCTGCCATAGTGGGTGCACTGCGGAGTATTAAATTGGAGTTTGGTAATGGCTGTTGAGAAATTTACTGACTTCCTCCAGCATCAGCTTTAGCTTGGTCACAGCTTTCACAGGCCTTTCACTTAGTTTTAAAAAGATTTCACTCTGGACCCAGTTTCAAAAGTTTTTGGTTTTAGAGGAGCCAGCACACAGTCGTCATGTAAAATAAAGGCCGAACCTCAGCAAAGTTTACCATTTGATGCACAAACTTGCCGGGGGTTCTGGAAAATGTGAAAGTATGACCTGAGAGATTGAAATGACGGTGGCTCCAGAGGAAAAGGCCATTAAAACCACAGGGGCAGTTTACACCACAAGTTTATGCTAGTTCCTATGAAGGCACTGAGGAAGTGACATCAGCTGTTTCATCTTTAAAGTTTTTGTGGTTTAGTTAAGGAGCCCAGGTTTTGGGGGCTAAATTCCTCTTTTCTCACCTGCAGTCTACACCTACTATTTCCGCTGCTCTACTTGCCTTTTGTGTTTTATCTAGTCCCCAATATTCTCACAGAAAAGAAAAGAAAATACATAAATAAAGGGTACTTTCAAACATCAGTTTACCGAGAAGGTTGTCTGATAGAGTGCTTCTCTGTTTGTCCTCCAGGTGGCGGTCTGACCTTTAGGCGTGGTGTGTTCAGGAAAGTCAGCAGACCGGAGACTATGATGTCAGTGTGCTACGGCCGCAGCGAGGCGCTAGTGTTCTCTGGTGCTGCCACGGGAGATGTTTACATCTGGAAGGAACCGCTGCTTCTGAAAACAGTCAAAGCCCATGATGGACCGGTGTTCGCCATGTTCTCTCTGGACAAGGTGAGGAGGCGAGGTGTGTGTGTGTGTGTGAGAGGGATGTATAAATATTCCTACAGGTCAACACAGGTGCCTCTGTATTCTTTAATTCACTGGCGCACGCATGACGTGTGGGGAGCTTTGTCATCTTATTCTAAAGAGGAAAAAAATCATCTTTTCTCATCCTTCTGCTCACCGCTAAAATCAGTGAAACCAAAGCAAACAAGCTACTGCTGTTTGTCTGTCTGATGAACGTTACAGAAACGAATCCACATAAATCTACAAAGAATCTCCCTGATCTCTTTGGTCTGCTCAGTCTGTCTGTGTCCTGATTGCTCAGATTAGTCAGAAACCTTGTTGTTGTTGTTGTTCAATTCTACTGTTTCCAAATCAGCAATATTGCCAAAGGTAAAGCAAAAATAAAATCGTGTCTTTTGAGGGCTTTGTGACGGGCGGGAAGGACGGCGTGGTGGAACTGTGGGACGACATGTTTGAGCGCTGTCTGAAGACCTACGCCATCAAGAGAGCAGCACTGTCCCCAGGGTCAAAAGGTACAGACAAACATCATCACTACCTGCACCTGAGCCTAAACTCAACCGAACTTCAGCTTAAAGCATTCTTCACACAAAGTGGATGCTCCTTTGCCCGCCGCTGTCTTCAGGTGACGCATTTGTCTGTCTGTGAAACTATAAATACCTGTTTTTAAAAGTGCCTCTCCGTGTGTGCAGGCCTGCTGCTGGAGGACAACCCGTCCATCAGAGCCATCAGTCTGGGTCACGGTCACATCCTGGTGGGAACCAAAAACGGAGAAGTTCTGGAGATCGACAAGACTGGACCGATGACCTTGCTGGTGCAGGTATGTTACGAGTGTTTGTGTTTGGTACACCGCGTGTGACGAGGACTTTAAATTCTGTTTTGAAGCTTTTAAGTTAATTAAGTGATTGCATTACGTTCATGAACGTCAGCACAAGACTGTGTGTGTGGATTTATCAGGTATTTTTAAATGTCTGGTAGTGTGGTATGCATCTGGTGCTGTGGTGGGAAGGGCTGTCTGCCACAGACTGATTAGTAGTTGCACACACACACACATGAACACACACGCTCATTGACACTGTCCACTGTCTTCAGTCTGTAGTAGATGAACTTCATTTACTTTGTGTGTTTTCATATTTCTCTGAGTGTGTGTCATGTTTTCTGCCCAAGTGTGTTTACATTGGCATAGTGAGATGATTAAAAAGTGTGTCCTGATGTGTGTGTGTGTGTTTGAGAATGTCTTGTGTGTTTGTGAATGTGTCTTTAATGAGGGTTTATGTTTGGTTTCAAAACTGAGGGGAAAAAAAGAAATGCTTTTTAAACCTCTGAATTGTTAATGCTTTGCTCCATGTATTATTGCTGCTGAATTCTTGCTTCTTTTTAGTGGAATGTCACTGAAAGTAAAAAAATGTTCAAAAAAATATTTTCTGATGCGCAGAAGTTTCCTCTCAGCCATGAGCCATCTGCAGGTTTTCCTTCTGGGTTTCAACAGTGAATTAGATCCACCTGTTTGTAGCCTTACAGGCAAACTCAGGGCAAAACAGATCGGAAGACACGCTCTTTTGCTGGTTTAGACCCAGTGCTTAATGTCGGGAGCACAGAGTAAAAACTGATGACTTAGATACCCGCAGCAGACATTTTATCAGCTCCTTATTCTCAAAAACAGGACAAAAGATTTAAGTTCTCCTAATTATTAATGTGTGTGCGTGTGTGCGTGTGTGCGTGTGTGCGTGTGTGTGTGTGTGCGTGCAGGGTCATATGGAGGGTGAGGTTTGGGGTCTGGCTCCTCACCCCCTCCTCCCTGTTTGTGCCACCGTCAGTGATGATAAAACCCTGCGACTGTGGGAGACGTCGGCTAATCACCGCATGGTTGCCGTCCGCAAGCTGAAGAGAGGTCAGAAACACGGCCAGCAAAATTTTTACATTTTGCTTCATAAACAACAACAGGTGACATCCCTGCTAATTATTTTACAGGTTAACATCAGTTTGTAGATGATTTCTTTCCTTCTAGGCAGGTTCTTGGTTCCAGTTCATTTCTATGAAAGTCACTTTGCAGAGACTTGAAACTTGCTTTAGAGTTTTTTTAAGTTCAGTTTCTCAGGAGCTGTACTAAAGTACAAATATCAGGTACTCGTTCTCAAGTCGTGCTTGTCCACTAGATTTCAAATGGACATTTTGTACTTTTTACTGCACATGTTTCTGGCAGCTTTGGGCGCTACTCACTGTTTGACCACTTGGACTTTTTAAAATGTTCTTGAGCAAACCTGCTCATTTGCTGCAATGCCCTTTTAAAAGTTTAGTACAACAGTGGACGCAAAACAGTGAAGACAGTCAGTCAAGCAGTCACAGGCAAACAGAATGTTTTTGAGAACAGTTTGAAGTGACTGAGCGTGTGTGTGCGTGTGTGTGTGTGTTTTCAGGGGGTCGCTGCTGTGCCTTCTCTCCTGATGGGAAGGCGCTGGCGGTCGGTCTGAGCGACGGTGGAGTGCTGGTGGTAAATGCTGACACACTGGAGGATCTGCGGAGCTTCCATCATCGCCGCGATGCCATCTCTGATGTCCGCTTCACCCCAGGTACACACACACACACAAACCACCAATATGACTGTGTCTCTGCTTAAAAGTATATCTACACGTCCTCACTGTCTCGACTTTTCTGGCTCACACATGGTGTCAGACTCAGGTAAATTCCTGGCTGTGGCGTCACATGACAGTTTTGTGGACATCTACCACGTGCTGAGCAGCAAGAGAGTGGGGATCTGCAAAGGAGCGTCCAGTTACATCACACACATCGACTGGGACACTCGAGGTGACACACAGCGCTCTCTCTCTTTGTCTGCTGCTCACTCAGACATGTTTCTGTCCCTGTGCAGAACTAAGGCTGTGCAGGCATTTCACATCCATCTGCTGAAGGTAGAAAGTTTCTCTGAGCTCACCTTCAGTCACCTGGATGCACCCACAGGACTTATGACATGTAAAGTAGTTTGTAGCCAATCAGGGTTTAGTATGTAACTTACACAAGTGTGATGTGGAAACTTCTCTAGGTCACATCCATTAAGGATGGAGACATCATCTGCAGCAGCTGAACTTTTGCAATAAAAAATCAGCAGTGAGGAGGAGATGTCATTGCCTGTGTACACAAGTGTAATTGATGACGGGGGGGTTCAGCAACACCGGCACAGTGACACCGTGTTGTGTTGTTGAACAGCAACCTCTAGAGGCAACAGGAAGCAACACCAGACCAAGTAAAGCTGTGGAGAAGTTGTTGAAGAGAGTGAGGATGTGTTGTGAGCTCATGAATTACATTTGTAAGAAAAAGATTTGTTCTTTTAGATGTGTGTGTGTGTGTGTGTGTGTGTGTGTGTGTGTACTGGTGTTTGTTACCTATTTAGGATGTTTTCTGGCATAAACGCTGATTGCATGAGGACCAGTAGTCCTCATGGGGTCCTCAGGTCCTGGTTAAGTGCATGGGTAAGGTATGAAGGTATGAACTGAGGTTAGGCTAAGCCATAAACTAGTTAGGGTCAGGGTTTAGGTTAGGCTGTACAAATGAACAAAAGTCGATGTAAAGTCCTAACAATAACATCTGCGCAAACCTGTGTGTGTGTGTGTGTGTGTGTGTGTGTGTGTGTTGTAGGTAAACTGTTGCAGGTGAACACAGGAGCCAAAGAGCAACTTTTTTTTGAAGCCCCAAGAGGAAAAAGACAAACCATCAGAAACTCTGAGGTCTGTGTGTTTGTGTTAGACGTGTATAAACTTGTCAGAACATTGTGTGTTTATTTTTGTTAAGTTTGTATCTGATATAATTCATGTGTGTCAGAACGGAGCATCTGTGGGGGCTGCAGCTCCCCCTGCTGGCCAAAGTGAAGCAGAGTGAAAGCATAAATTTAACTTCTTGGGATAATCTTTGATTTAAAAAATGATAATTCAGCCTCTTCTGATGTATTTGGGGATGCACGGCCAAGGTATGAAGAAAAATGTAAACCTGACAGAAAGTCACATGAAGCTGCTCAACAACACTTTCAAATTAATGGTGCAGAAAATAAAAAATAACATATTTCCCAGCCTAAAATAATCTCATACCACTTAAATTGGTATGATATTAGTCTTACTTATAAAATATGTTATTGATATATGTATCATCAATATGTAATTTTGTTTGTCACGGCATTATTTTCTT
>JAQLOL010000003.1:28246622-28257312 GCA_029783665.1 Naso thynnoides
GGCAACAACAGTTGTCACTCAGGAAACGCCCAAAACAGGTTTGCTTTTGTCTGCGAGAAGGTCAATGACACACACACACACACACACACACACACACACACACACACAAACACACACACATAAACACACACACATAAACACACACAGACACACACATAAACACACATTCACACGTAAACACACACACTCACACACACACACACACAGACACACACAGACACATGAAATGTGTGTGTGTGTGTGTGTGTGTGTGAGTATTCCACCTGTTGATTCTAAAATATTTCAGACATCTTTTCATTATAACCAAGCTTTCTTTGCTCATACGGAACAAGATCAGGTCCAACCATTCAGACACAGGAGATCCCGTCGCGTAAAGCTCGTAAAGCGGAGTTTTTGGTGAGCCCCACCCACGATCTGCAGAGAGGAGGAGGAGGAGGAGGAGGAGGAGAGCCGTGGAGGCCGTGTGCGTGGAGCTGCTAACACCAACGCCTGGCGAGGAGATTCCATCTGAATGTACTGTGAATGATTGTGTACACCCCATTGATTGTACACAAGCTGCTTTTGTCGGTGGCGTTGAGGGTGACGAGGATAACACACCTGTCGCTGTAGGATGTGATGAAGACATCCGTGGTTTATCAATACAAGAGTTAATTGAACACAGGGCCAGTACAGCCAACACAGACTTAAAACTTCTCTAATCAGCGATATGGAACCTTCAGTCGCCGCGTGTTTCAATAACGGAGTGTGTGTGAATGACGACACACCCCTGACAAGTCTACAACCTGGTGATTCACTCGAGTTACCTGATAATATATCACATGATAACGTCCTTCACCTTTACCCACGTGTGTTGGACAGGACGAGCTGAACTCTATAAGCTGTGTGCAGAAGCCGAGGGGAAGAAAAACCAGGAGAGTCTAATCAGACAGAGGAAATTATGAATTAAGACAGCAATGCATACATTTGGAACCATGTATGGAAAATTTAAATTAAAACAGGATATCAAAGATTTATTAAAAAGATGGTAAATATGGTAAAGATGGGTCCGGTTGGTAAAATTGACCGTGACAGTCTTTTCTCCTCCACCACTGAAGGGTGGGGCAGTGATGACAGTGGTAACAGTGACCAGGAGGCAGAGTGATGGAGTGCTGCGTCACATGACCTGGCCTCCCCAATCACATGACCTAACCCCAGCTGAGATGCTTTGGGACGAGTTGGACCGCAGAGTAAAAAAGGAAAAGCAGCCAACCAGTGCTCAGCACCTCTGGGAACTTCAAGACTGTTGGAAAACAATTCCAGGTGACGACCTCATGAACCTGACGGAAGGTCAGGAGTGTGCAAAGCTGTCCTTTAGATGTCCTTCCGTATTTATGTGAAGCCTTGCTGCACAACAAAATTCCCCTCGGGGACAATTAAGTTAACCTGAAACCTTGATAACTGATAAAGTACTAACGTGTTATTCAGGAAGCCTTATGTGGGATCTTTCATGTGCAAAGAGAAATGATATATAACCTGTAAAAGGCTTATGTATAGTTGGTCAGGATCAAAAAATTTTAAAAATTAAAATAAAAGCTTTCCATTACATTTTAAGAGATCTGTGGGCAGTAATGAAAGCCCACAGCTCTCCTGATTCGTTGGCACAAGAAAGTGTCTGAACTTCAACTCTGACCCGCGTCTTCATGTGAAGCTGTCCTGACCGAAGCAGAGTGAAACAGGGACGT
The DNA here is from genome assembly GCA_029783665.1 of Naso thynnoides. Classification (NCBI taxonomy): domain Eukaryota; kingdom Metazoa; phylum Chordata; class Actinopteri; order Acanthuriformes; family Acanthuridae; genus Naso; species Naso thynnoides. The sequence goes on from JAQLOL010000003.1 coordinate 28,248,344, forward strand.
CCCGTGTGCTGCCCTGGATGTTTCTGCAGCAAGGCCCCTCAATTTAAGTCATTAACTGACAGTCTTAAGAAAAAAAAAGAAAATTTAACTGGAGTCAATATGCCAGAAACTGTCAAAGCGCCAAAAAAGGGCTCGAAGCAGTTTGTGTCCAGATCCACCAAGACCAGCGAGGAGGAGCCAGAAAAAATGTTAAAAAAAAGAGCATAAACATTTACAACCTCATAACTTTGACACAGTAGTGACTCAATTTCTCATAGTTTTAACTAATACAATTTTTTAAATTAGCATCCAATAAGAAAATAAAATTGTCCACATCTTATATATCAAAATAACTTTATGACTCTGATGGTCTTTTGTACCTTTATTATAGTTTTGATAAGTTTTATTTTAGTGACGTTACGACAGTCATGTGACCGAACGATGACTGTGATCCGTCTGTTTACGGCGTCACTCTGCATTCACGTCCGTCGTGTTTTCTCGGTGGTTTCCATGTTTTTCAGTCTGACGCTAACAGAAGCTAGCTGGAGTCAGCCATGTTGACAAACGGAAGAGGCGAGGCTTTCTTCGTCTAGAAGCTTTATTGATAACTGTTTACATCTCACAATGCATTCCACAAACACGGCTCCCAGCTGGAAGCTTTTTATCATCACAATGTAAGTATGAAGTTCATCATTCACAATTAGACTTGCATAACAAACAAATGCTCGAAGGTTTCCCAAAGTCACATCAAGTCGCAACTTTATTAAGATATTGGCTCCACAGACACCATGTTGTTTTTGTTTTTTTAAACCCCATTTCATTTTTTTTTAAACTTTTTAATTATTTTATCTGAAGTGGATGAATGTAAACGTGGTTCTTCCAGAGTTTTTCATTACTAGACAGCTGCAATGACATGGAAATAACAACTTTCATGGAGTTAATGTGATTTAATTGTCTGGCAAACATTTTCTAGAAGTTTCTAGCTAGAGTTACTCAGAAGCTATGAAGTTTTAAATGGTAGTACAACCCCCTTCATCCCTTCCCCCACCTCCCCTCGCTGCTTCATCAGGAGGCAAAAACGTTCACAAATTCAACACATCGAGGCGAAACCACGCAGCAGGTTACAGAGGAAGCTCAAAGCTCGAGGGACGAGACAGAAAATCACAAAATGTTTGTAACTCAGTAATCATACCAAAATAAGAAACAATAAAAATGAGGTGCAGGCTGCTGCTCGCTCTCGTCTTTCACAAAAGCAGCAGACAAAGGAAAACAATCTCTCTGCTCGGCTCCACTGCGGGACAAAAAAACTCAAAATGACCAAAAAAAAAAAAAATCTCTGACTCGGACCTCCCACAATGCACTGGGTGGGGAGAGGGAGGCTTGGTTCAAGATCAAAATGTGTTTCTGTGAGTTTTTAGTGCCACAGAAAAACATTTTAAGACTTGATGCCAAATAAAAGACCAAAGTATCATCAAGCTGACCTGGGTGTGGCATGAGCTCACGTGACCTCTGAGCTGAACTCCACCTGCTTTAACTTCTAAAAAGAAAAAGAAAAAGGAATTCTGAACTGGGAAAGTTGTTTTTTTTTAATTATTCTGACAAAGTTTGAAGGGCTGCGTCCACACCAGACCCCTCCTCTCCTCCTCCCGCCATCCTTCACCCCCCCCCCCCAGCCATGTTCCTCAGGACTTCCTCAATCCGAACTCCGGCTCGTCATCACTTCACTCCGCTTTGCGTTTCATGCCAGGCACCTTCGCCTGAATCCTGCAGACGACAGGAAGTGTAGAAAAGGTCAAACAGAAAGAGGTGAGAGTTGTGGAATAATTACACCGTTACTGAAGCTATAAACCACTTCACAGCTTTTAACACCCTTTGAAAATTAACCACGCAGTCCCAGTTTACAGAGATGCCTCCACGAGCCACCGACAAAACAATGATGAGAATTTTTGGATAGTTTTAAAAGTGGACGGAAGGACAAAATGTCTGCTTACTTTCCAACGACGTCTTTGATCTGGTTGTTGACCAGAGCCACGTAATGGTCGATCTGAGCCTGAAAACACACACGGACAGTCAGAACAAGTCCCAGCCAATCAGCAGGCGGACGCATCACCAGTAAAACATGTGACTCCTTCATGTGATCCACATGAACCTGTGGCTGTCTGTTGTTCTGCAGCTCTGTCAGGCATCGAACACACGTGAGAACTCACACTGCTGGAAGAAGCACCATCACTGACTGAAGTATCAATACTGTCATGTAGAAGTACAACAAGTAGAAATCCTGCATAGTAACTCAAGTAGAAGCACAGAAGTATTTCAAGTTGAAAAGAAGACTGTGCATTAAAGGAGCCCATGTGACTGATAATAACAAGTACTGTTAATACACAGAATGTTGACCATTATTCAACAACACGTCGCCGTCAGTCTGATGTAATTAAATAAAAAGATGAAAAAATAAAACAGTCTTAACGATCCGCTGAGACATTTCTTACCTGGTGTTTCTCGTAAACGATCGGGCAGCTGAACGCTCCAATCAGACCTGAAGAAGAAGAAGAAGAAGAAGGAGAAGGAGAAGAAGAAGAAGAAGAAGAAGAAGAAGAAGAAGAGTTTCATGATGAGAACTTTGACTTGCTGCATGCCATTAGTCGTGAATCTGCCACTGAACTCATCCACTGATACTCTGATTACATTCTGAAGTTACCAAATGATCTTTCAGTGACAGATACTCCGAATGTTTGGCCGGAAAAAAAAAAAAAAAAGCAAAAGAAGTTTTTGCCTGGGCGGAATTTGTTTTTCTATGAACTCATGATTAAAGCACATTTATTTGTTTTATGCAACAGTGGAAAAATGAGCAAAATAAATGAAAAACAGCATCTGGTTTTCGACCAAGTGTTTCATTATTTTTGGTTTCGGCCACAAACTGTATTTTCATGTCGGTGTATCCCTACTTTCAATTAGTCTTTAACGCCACCAGATGGAGCCAAAAACAAGACATGTTGACACTGAACACACAGCAGCTTTAAATCAAGCCTCAGTGACAACAACCGCTGCACTGCACTCGTTTTGACACGGCGGTGCACGTGGAGACGAAGCACGAACACCGTGGCCAATCAGCGGCTCCAACACAGCAACACGTGTCAGCAGGAGAACTCTGCTGTCCAAACTACGCTCTCACCCTGCAGAGCTGCAGAAGAGAGCTGGAGGAAGGTGCAGATTTTAGCAAAGAAACTACAGCTGCCAGCAAAGACCATTAAAGCGATGTGACTGTGGCCCCTGGACACAAACGGACACGAGTCTGAGTTCAGGGAGCTCGCCGGCTGCATCGGCTCTCCCCGCCCCGTTCCTCACATCAGGACATTTTTAGCTCGCTTGATCTCTTTCCGGTTGGCGAGAGCTCAGACATCATCTTTGTAAAGCTCTCACATGCCGTTTGCTGCTGATGCTGCACTCTTGTCCAGTGGAAACTCAGAGCTCAGTCCTGTCTCATGAACTTGGCACAAACTATTTTTTCACCAGTAAAAGCCTCAAATGATGAAGGCGTGACATCAGCACACGGGTGAGTGTTTCTTACCCAGAATGAGAAGGGTGAGCCCGTTGAACAAAGCTCCCACGTAGGTCAGAATCCACATCAACACAGCAAACTGCAGAGAGGAAGACAAGAGCAGCATCATCATCATCATCATCATCATCATCATCATCATCATCATCATCATCATCATCACACTGACCCCCGTGTCTGAAACGACCATATTTACAGGTTGAAAACAGAAGGTGTTCAGTGTGGAGACGAGACATTAATCTGCACATGAACTGATTAAATAATCATCACTTTGGGTTTCAGGGGTCAAAGGTCACCTGTGACGAACTTCATCAGCAACACTTTATAAGAAAAGTTGTTTTTATTTACATTTGACACATCGTCCCGACTCATTTAGAATCCGACTTGTCCCTAAATGTCTTCCTTCAACAGCCTGCAGAGACGTGAGAACGCAGCGTGGCAGATCCGGACGATCTGAAGCTGATTCATCTCGACTCTTTTCAGTCTGCAGTGATGGAAACCGTGACTGCAGCTGAAGTTTGGCCTCACAGACGTCCAAAACCACTTATCATAAAAACCTGTTTACTTTTTTAATCAACCAATCAATGAAGCAATAGGTGATTTTATGGTAAAGATCCACTTCTGTCACACTGACACCTGTCTGGGGAAAACAGGACAAACAGACAAACTGTTTCCTCAGGTGTGACTCTGCTGCGTTCGTCTGTGATGGACCGACGGCAGGTTGTCGCTCATGAGAAAACGATCTGTTGAAGGACTTCAACTGCCGTGTTCACCACAAACGACGTGCACAACAACAAACATCACTTCCTGTGTCTTCACGAAACACTTTCCACTTCCTGCAAAATGTGACGACATGTTCAATTTCACACAGGCCGTTATTGAGCCAACAGGATATACTGTACGCAGTACCAAAATACGAGGAGCTGTAACTGAACACAGAGCTGTATTTGGACAGCAGGTTGGAGGAGGGGCGGCTTCACGGAGGCGATGACAGCGTCTCAACAGCTGCAGAGCGCTCAGTGCAAACACACTGACGGTGTTTCAGATGAGCAGGCTGAAGGTGCTGCTGATCAAGACGGCTGAGCCTTTAAACCCGCAGACTGAAAAGTGTCAAAGCAAAGCTTCCAGCACGAATGAAGACTGCAAACCACACTGACTTTATGTTTACAGCTGAAATACGCAGCAAAATTTGTGCTGAAAATGCAACAGAAGGGGAGAAAAATGCTCAGATGCTGAGAGGAAACGTGCGAGACTGCCGAGCTGAGTGACGGTCTGCGTCCACACGGCGGTTTTTCCAGCCAGAAAAGTGCTGGCGAAGCGCTCGGCAGTGCTGGGATGAAGCGCTTGTGCTCTAAGAGAAAGAACGCTGCACGTGCGTCTTGTTCTGTGCGGAGCGCTCAGAAAAACGTCGCTGGGCGCTGCGGTTTTTCTCCTGCGGCCGCCTGCTGCCGATTTATAACCTGATCTGTCGCTGCACATTCGACCTGCGCTGGACTCCTCCTGTCAGTCAGCCGTCACTCTGTCAGAGCCCAGTGTGTGATGGGAAACGTCACATGACCACACAGTCACACAAAGTAAAGTGAGCAGCTTCCTTCTCCTGACCCAGCGCACCGCGGAGTCTCTCCTCCTGCAGCTGCTGACAGCCGGTCCCAGCAGGGCCGGTCCCAGACAGTTTGGGGCCCTGGGTGAGATTAGGATTAGGGCCCCAAACTGCTCCTGGCATCAGTTAAAGCACCATCACATGATGTCAGTTGGATTTTGTTGTAAAATATTTTCTGGTTGTTTACTTTCTTATTTAGTGAGTGAAATGTACGAACCACACAGCCAGAAGAAGTTCGTCCTAGGCAGGGCAAGTAGGTTTGAGAAGAACTTACCCTGCAGGGAATTTTAACGTTGTTAACTGATTACATGACATGTCCTTGGACTAACTGATAATGTAGAACATTGTAAATGGTGGATTATCAGGTCACTTATTTTGTGCTGATGTTTTTCTGGAGTGATAAAAAACAACAACAACAACAAACACCGAAAACCGTGATCCCAAAAAAGTGATACGAACCAGACCGAGGATTTCGTGAACCGTTTCATTTCTATTTTTTTCTAGCTTCATGTAAGTGACCACACCTCCTCCTCATCACCTTCATCACTTGTCTTTTTTTTAATTATCCTGTCATTACATATAATTTATGTTGCTCCATTCAAAAAAATGTTTACAACAATACTGAAACTTTACGCTTAAAGTGAAAAAACACCATAAACACAGGTGACAGAACATTCATTAAAAATTATTTTAGAATGAAAAGTGAAATTTTTTGAAGTTAAACTGTCAAATGTTTGTAGCTTCATCACAGCTGATGAAGAGCATTATGCCTTTAAGGCCACACTGTCTAAGTTCAGCATAGACCTCACTGAGACGTTGGAGCAGCTTTCCGAGCTTCAGTGGAAACAGCCGCTCTGTGTGAGTGTTTCAGCCTGTTTCTCTCTCTCCATGTCCGCTCAGCGCGCAGACAGGAAGTGGATTTTCACCTACTCTACATGGATGAAATTTGGTGGACGGTTGTATCTCACCCAGATCTACAAAAAAGTCCCTCGACGCCATGGGCTAAACTCAACAGGAAGTCCGCCATTTTGAATTGAACAGCCATTTTTGGCCATTTGCACAATGTGTGCTGAAACCGACTTGTGGGGATTTTACCGGATTCTCATGAAAATCACCGTGTGTACTCTTGAGCCCTTTGGGATCAGAAGTTATTAAGATCTTTCGTTTTGGATGAATGACCAGGGCCTGACGGGCCCGCCATTGTGAGCCTGTCGCTGCGAACAGTGAAATGTGTGTAACTTCTGTGGACGTTGTTCTGGACGTATTTCACAAGGGTGCCAGCCCGAGCACATCTGTATGCCAACACACAGTTTATTCTAGGATTTGCACCTCTTTAAAGGTTCGACTGACTCCACTTTATTTTGATGTCAATGACGTTTACACCATAATGTTGCTGAATAATTAACCATTGGATGTTTCATCAAACGCCAGCGCCACGATAACGGCGTTATACACTATGGACAGGAAGTTGATGTAACGGCACTTTACCTGGTCAGATTTGTCTGAAATTCTAAGTGTATGCTTAGAATACCCCTCTTAGGAGACTGCCAACAACAGCTCATTGTGCCCCCTACTGGGAACAGGAAGTAAGCCCGTTCTAAAAGTTATAAAATCATTTCCACAAAACTGTCACGTTGTAGACGATGCTCATTGCTGCCAGACTGCGGCCCTACCCAGCAGGTGGAGGAGTGTGAGGGCCTGTTCACTGCTGCTCACAGCTTTAATTATTAATTTTTATTCTCAGCTCTGCAATGCAAGCGGTGGAGCTGCAGCACTCGTCAGCCTGCTTACTGAGCCGTGCCCCACAGGCAGCCCGCCGGCTGACTAATGACTGGAATAATCGTGACAGTCCCATAAGGTTCTTACGTAATAAAAAGTAGTTCAGTACTCCAGTAAATAGGACGGGCCCTGGATGCGACGTAGCAATGGGAGATAAGCTAGTCTGCTCAGCTGTTAGCCAGAGAGCTAATGTTATGCTAGCTCGATTCAAAGTCAATAACATGGCGCATAGTGGACAAACAGCAATGTAACTGGCCAGTATGTTTAACAACAGGAAGTCAGCCAGTCATGTCACTGTCCCCAAATCAGTAACACAATTCACGAAGAAAATGACTGGTGAACATTTGTATTATGGGCTGCAGCCTGAAGTTACGTTACAGGGCCGAACAGATGGACAGTTAGCGGCTAAAGGCACATAAACTCAGTTACGAACCTTTTTCAAATCAAACCCTACTGTTACCGGCCTAGCATTATCTTCATCATCAGTCGTCTTTCTCTTCTTAGAGAAATACTGTAACAAGCTCATCTGAAAACACAGTCAGCAATTAATACATCATGGCGTGTAGATATTATCAATTATTTTACCCAAGTTAAGTTAGCAATTCACTGAGTCGGCGCCAGGCCCAATTAACTTAAGCTATGTCATGTTATGTTAGTTTTCCATCAATATTTCTCAAAAGTCTGTTGAACTTGTAAAATCTCTTCTTCAGCTAATAAAATCAACCTTTTACTTTTTCTCCTGTGATTCGCTGCCGTTTTTCACAACGACACTGTCTGACTCTGACCTGGAGTGATGCTGTCACTTTCAAGACCTTGTTCTCGTGTGGAATTAACGTTGCTTTAACTCCTGTAGGAGGGCGGCAGGCCACCGCTGCAAAATGAATGTAGCAGCAACACTGATTTATCCAAAAAGTTACTCAAGTAAATGTAATGTGTTATTACCCACCTCTGGCTGTAGGCCTCCTGTAAGTGTGTTCTAATATTGGGTCAAACGTGGTTTGTGATGTGTTTCCATAATGCAGGGCTACACGTCGTTCTGGAACGACTGCATCTCATCAGGGCTGCGAGGGTGCATGCTGATCGAACTGGCCCTGCGAGGACGCCTTCAGCTGGAGTCTTGTGGCATGAGGAGGAAAGGCCTGCTGGCCCGGAAGGTAGGATGAGCGTTTCTGCTCGTGCTTTCACTGCGCTCACTAATCAGAGGCCTTTTTATTTTGACCACTCTCACTCTGCTGCTGCTTCTCTTTGCTGGCCTCTGACTAATGTTGGTTGGGCTGCACAACAGGCAGGACCAACTCCAACAGTGTCATTACATCTCTACACACCTGAACTCGTAACTGTCCATCACTACAGACCCCCCCATCCCTATACCTAGACCGGTCTGCCCTCCCCCCAAAATGAATCTTTGTGAAACACTGATCAATAACAGGCTTCTGAGAAACTACTGGCCATTTTTAAGTATTTTCTCATGTTCAGTGAACCAAAAACTCGTATAGAGAAATTGAGAAATTCATGAATTCTGAAAGTTCATTTTAGTCACACTCGTGATTGAATGAGTGAACCGTAAAGTGCTAAATATCCAGACTGGCTGTCAGCAATTTCAGCCTGCTGCGAGCCTTTATGAATTCAAAGAAAAGGGTCGTTTTGAAAATGCTGGTCTCTGATACAGTCGCAGTCAAAATTATTCAATCGCCATTGCTAATTAAGTTTATTGGCAAAATTTGCAAACTTCCAGCTGTTTGCAAGAAACAAGTTAAACAAGAACAACTGAAATAGCTCAACTGAAATTAAGTGATTTCTCAAAATTCAACACAAAATGCCCCTTTTATGACTACTGCAGTCTCAAAATCATTCAACCCCCTGAATAGAATCCCTGATAAGGGCACAAATTTGCAAATTAGGTGTTGTCTTAAACACACGTGGTCCAACATGCATCACCCCCAATTTCCGCAGCATCCATCACAGCTCCGTTCCGACTCCGGTCCGACTCACGCAGCAAACACTCGCCCACTGAATCCGTTCCAGCTCCGTCTCTGATCCTTTGCAGCGCTGAGG
>JAQLOL010000003.1:28286896-28304520 GCA_029783665.1 Naso thynnoides
ACCGGGGCGAAAACGAGGACAACGAGGCAGTATTCGGTTACCCTTCGGATTGTTTTTACTTTTTGTTTGTCATATTTGTTGTCTGCAAAAAATCAATAAATAAATGATCAAATAAATCAATAAATAAAAAAATCTGCTTGGCATCGGCGCTCCCGCGTGGTTTTCATTTAGCGATCTGTCCGTGATGACACACGGTCACAGTGAGAGTTTGAGTACGTTTACCACATTCTGCACCAAACGGTCTTTGTCGTCAGGAATAAGCCAAAGTATCAGAGTGAGGAGTACCAGGGATCCACGCCTCCTGCTCCTCACTCCTCCTCTGTCTCTCAGCGTAGGCCTGCAGCTCTGCTGTTTCCCTCTGGAGCTCGCAGGCTCGTCTCTGGCGGGTGACAAGTGGTTTAGGGTGTGACGTTGAGGCCCCCAGAGACGGCTGGGATGTCCGTGCCTCATCCTCCCTGATCTGAAGCATCCTGATGACATCATCATAGCCCATCTTTATGGTCAGCAGGAGACGCTTACAGGCCTTCGCTTGTGCAATCAGCTGTCAGAAACAAGAAGGGAAGGAGGGCGACAGAGACAGAATCAGGCCTCACTGAGATGTTACTGCTTCTCCTATTGGTCAGCTTCTCCAAGAGCGACAGGAAGTGGTGTCTGCCTGCATCATGAGGTGCACGGACCTGCAGAATACTGCACGCCACAGTAGCTCCTCGCCTTGCTTTCCACCTCACAAACAGTCTTAAGCACCAACACATGTGTGCCCTCGAGTGAGAAGTTTCATTTTGTAGGTCAAAGTTTGATCAGAGTTTGTCACAGCTCAAGTGTGAGGACATTTCCAAAAGCAAACCAACCCTGGCCTCTGATAAGAGTGTGTGAATTAATCAGCATGCACAGTCAGTTTTAGAGCAAAAATGCTCTGAATGGTTTTGACTTTGGAAAAATCCTGTTTCCTGTGTTTCAAGCCTTTAATAAAAGCTAAACTAAGCATTTCTCCCATGTAACTCTCAGCGGCTAAAACTAATGATCGTTTTTCCAAAACGCTGAAAAGTTCATTTAACGGACACATACAACAGCTTTAATTTGATTTTTTACAAGCTTGCGGCTTTAGACCTGACTGAATAAACTGTTGGTGACCATCCTCACATGGCATTTGTCAGAAAGCAGAACTGAATGAACCTGGCGGCGTCACCTCTCCGTGAATAAGGTGACTGTTACCTTGTTGAACACGGAGCGGTGGATGATGTAGCGGAGCTCGGCCGGACTCTCCCCCGGAGCCTGCAGGTAAACTTTCTCCTGTTCGACAAACTCCGTCAGACAGTGAAGGAATCTTTCATCACTCTGGCGTCTCAAACACTCTGCTGAAAAAAAACTGTGTTCTTTTTCTGATAAGGAATCGCTTGGGTTTTGTTGCTCAGACATTTCCATTTTCGCATTTTACGCTCTTTTTATTTTCCTTTTATTTCCTTCAACTCTTCCGCCGAGAGGTTTTGTCCAAGCGGTTGCTATGGATACGGTGAAAGAGTGCCTGGGAAACAACCGTTTAAAAAGATTTGGTCGCTTCACTTTTTTCAGCATAAATTGCGAGCCATAACATAAAATTTAGACGAACATTTATACACAGTTGACAAATAGACGTTCAACGACCACAGAATTTAATATTTGTTCTTTTTCGATCAGGCACCGAAGTGGTTACCTAGCCCGTGAAAAAGCAGGCAGAAAACCCCGTCGCTTGTTTCGAAAGCCCTCTTCTCATGATCCGCCATTAGGAGTGAGCCTGTGGTAAGATCGTGCTCTGTGTTTCAGGAGCTTTTTCTTAAAAATAAAGCTTCTTACGGGCGCGTTTCAGCGCAAACGAGACGTTTAAAGTGTTGTTGTACTTTATGTGTAGGTGGGTTGAACGCCAGGATGCAGATTTTCGTCAAAACCCTCACGGGGAAGACCATAACCCTCGAGGTGGGTGAGCCGGACTGTGATGGAGGGACTCGGCGACGCCGTCCCGCACTTCTCTGCAGCTGAAGTCACTTTGCCACATATATACATGATGTCATGAAATATGCCATCAGTTATAATGGACATCTGTCAGGCTAACGTTAATTGTGCTGTTGCAGTTTATAATAGAATCTTAGTGGCTAAGCTAACTGTTAGCGGCTAGTCAAAGCGCCGGAAACACGTGTGGCCGCCGGTCCCGTTTCCAGCACGGATCGCTGACTACCGTCACTGTGGTGAAGTGTGTGGTTCGGTGACACGGTGGTGTTACCGGCTGAGTGTTAGTGTCCGTAGCTCTCCTCCTAACCCGTCCCTGTCTTTTCCAGGTTGAGCCTTCAGATACCATTGAAAATGTCAAGGCCAAAATCCAGGACAAAGAGGGTAAGTGAACGCCACTTGTTCTGCGTGTTAAAGGTTCGAGCCCGCAGGGCTGAACCGCTGGTGTCCTGTGCAGGCTTCCTGTTCTTAGTCCTTTTATTCCGATGTGATTTCGCACATTCCCGGCAGATGGTAAATGTCAGACATGAAGTTTTGCACCTTGTTTGGAAGTTGTGCCAATGCTGCCCAAGCAGTTTGACCACAGTCGGCCTGAAGGGGGCGCCACACTTAAAGAAACCGTTTTATACACTTTAAAGATTAATAACTCCTGCGCCTAAGTCCAATTTACATGAAACTTGGTACAGACATTCTTTGGATCAAACTACAACTTTGCTCATAGAACCCACAAGGTCCGCCATTTTGAATATTTAAAAAACACATTTTGACACACCTCCCGGGTCGTGGGTCGTGGGTCTGAATCCTTGGCAACCAGCTGTGGGTCATCACTGGACCAAGCTGATGAGAAGTTGCCTGAAGGCCTGATGGCAGCTTGCTGCATATACCACCTAATTCACAAAGAGCAGCGCTTACGTCAGCCGGCAGTTTGCCCCAGAGAGAGCCGTGGTTAGCCAGCTCTGAATGGCGTTGGGTTAATACTGAGTGATGTCACTGAGTGATGTCACAGTCTGCAGTCAGAGGGAACCAAGTGGACTGGGCTTCTACCAGAGTTTGACATTTCTGGGTCCAGTGAAGGCACAAGTTGCTCCAGCCGTCAGCGACTGAATCTGCACAGACGATCTGCCCGCTGTGATCCTCTTATGGAGATCAGTTTGGCTTTATTCATTTATTATTAGTGTGAATAATTTAGACACACAAAACACACTCACGCATACACATGATGTTTAGCCTGCTTGAATATCTTGATTTTAGATGATCTGATTTCACTTCTGCACAAATGCAGGGACAGAAGGAAGAACTCGTGATTCTCTGCTGTGTGTTTCTTCATGTCTGTAAAATATTCCACAGATCCAGATTTTAAAAATGTTACTCGTCTGGGTCATTTTCTGGTGTATCTTTGCTGAGAACGTCCTGTGGGGGTTAAAGTTCATGCTGGTGGCTTTCTATGTTGTGTTGGCTCCGCCTTTTCATATCCGATTTTACAAAGATTTCCATTTGAGCCATTTTTCAGCCATGAAATGCTGATCTTTATGTGTGAATGTTAACAGCAGCATTGATGTTTCATCCGAGTAAAGTCGTATAATTCAGTTTACACCAAAAAAAAAAAAGCTTCAAGTGTTTACTAGCTCTTGGACACTTAAACCTGTTGTCTCCAGATTTTGGTCAAACTGAGAGGAGGTAAAACAGAAAAATAAATACTTTTGTTTAAAATACAAAACTATTGAAGTGGTTAAAAACTTCTCACTGAAACGGACACATCTGTCTTCAGCTCAGTTTTCTGAAGTTTCAGGGTTGAATTCATGTCACGCACCTGTCAGGGTGAATCTGCTGAATCATCTGCCTGATCCGGTGTTGATGTGTGTCGTCTGCAGGTATCCCTCCTGATCAGCAGAGGTTGATCTTCGCTGGAAAGCAGCTTGAGGACGGACGCACGCTGTCCGACTACAACATCCAGAAGGTGAGCCGAGGGGAAAACAGTGGGTGAAAACAGCAAAGAGCAGATCGTAGAGTGCAGAGGTGTCATCTGAGTCCAAGACCTCAGGTCACATGAAAACCTGTCAAGCTGGTCAAGAGTTCAGAAGCTGCTTCCACTTTGTGTCCGCTAACAGCCTGCCAACAGCCCGCCAACAGCCCGCCAACAGCCCGCCAACAGCCCGCCAACAGCCCGCCAACAGCCCGCCAACAGCCCGCTAGTGCAACGTAGAACTGGCACCAAACTGCAAGAAATCCTTGATTGAAAACGTTTAAGTATCAAAGTACTCCTGGAGAACAGCAGACCTACGTTAAACGCTAACCCTCTCCCTCTCCTCGCTGCTCCACACAGCGGTAGTCTCTAACACCGCGTCAGTGCTCGAGTGTCTGGCTGCGCTGATCATTACAGTTCTGGCTCGAGCTTCTTACGCAGAAATAAAAGGTACAGACGGCGAAGGAGGATGCGCATATAGACGGAGTCGCCCAGCGGCTGCTCGGACCTGCAGTCTACATTCAGCGGGAGGGCTTGAATATCTGACATCTTACAGAATCAGTTTCTCGGAGGCGGGTCCGGCCGCTGGTTGTGATGCCATCTTCACCACAATCACTAGTGACTGAGCCGTGAACAGGCATTTCCGACGCCCCGCTCACACGGGCTGTTTCAGTCTGCTAAATGTGTGTTTGCTCTTGTGCTCAGGAGTCTACTCTGCACTTGGTGCTGAGGCTGCGTGGTGGTGCAAAGAAAAGGAAGAAGAAGTCTTACACCACCCCCAAGAAGAACAAGCACAAGAGGAAGAAGGTCAAGCTGGCTGTGCTCAAATACTACAAGGTACGAACCCGAAATGCAGGAACCTTCACCTGAGCTGCAGAGCTTCAGTTTGCTGTCTGGAAAGTTCAAAGAATTTCACATCAGCAACTTTGACTGTGTATTAAAAGAAGCAGAAACAAAATATTTCAATAATAATTTCTGTCCTCAAACAAAATCAAGAACCACACGTTTCCCCTCCAGACAATTTGAACTTGTTTTTCTTTCCAAAGTCACAAAAGCAGTTTGGAGGCTCTTGAAATGTTTCTTTGGTTTTTCTCTTCTGGTGCCGCAGCAGCAGTTTGACTTGTTTTCTGTCTCAAGGTCGACGAGAACGGTAAAATCCACCGGCTGAGGCGTGAGTGTCCAGCTGACGAGTGCGGCGCCGGCGTCTTCATGGCGAGCCACTTTGACCGTCACTACTGCGGGAAGTGCTGCCTCACCTACTGCTTCAATAAGCCTGAGGACAAGTAGACAGGGTCAGACTGAAAGGTGTTAATAAAGACGAAAACATTTGACACAACTCCGACTCTGTTTATTCTGAAGGTTAATTTACTCATCTGTCAAATCTTTTGTTACATTCGGACGAGTTTCCAGGAATTCAGCAAAATCATGACAGAACATTCGCAGCTGAACTGAGCATCATTTCACTAACAGACTGTTTTGATAAGTTTGACATTTTTCTAGCAGAACTGTTCACTGAATCTGTTCGGGTTCAAGACATTTAACAGAAAACTGGACAGAACAAATTTAACTGATTGGCTCCATCTGACATGATGCGAGTTGACGAGTTGAGATATTTAGAGAAAAACTTGAAGCAGGAATCTGGTCAAGTTACATTAACTGCAGCTGAGTTTTGTGCTGAGAAACATCAGAGTGTCCAGATGACTGTTGCACACTTCAGCTGAGGCTGTGAAAATGGATTTCGTCAGGTGCAGCGTCAGCGTTCGTCCAGCAGGCGGCGCTGTGTACAGACGGCTGTAGAAACCTGCAGTTAGGGGTCCCAGCATGTTAAACTAACAGAAAAATCATGACACATGTTAGAAAATGAGATGATTCAAGTCAGTGAACCTGGCTTTAAATTCAAGGAAACTGTTTAAATTGTAGTATATTCATTTTTAATTTGTAATATGGGTAAAAAGTTTAAAACCTAAAGGGTTTGCTTTTTTTTCGGGACTTTTTCTGGTAGGAAGGTTTTTATTCATTGAGCGAGTGTGTGTGAAAATCAATCATGAACAGCAGAAAGAAGAGCCACGCTCAGTGTTTGTGTACTAAAATAAGGTTATTTACTTAAAAATCGTTACATTGGACAGACTGTATACAGAGTTTTCATTTCCTTGGTAAACTCATAAGGCACCGAGCCAGATGCTGTACAAAACAACACCAAAACAACAACAAAAACACTGAAGATTTACATACTAGAGATTATTCCTATACTGGGGTCTTCTTGAATATTCATTACAGAGACAAACACTAAGTTACTGCTCTTAAACAGCTACTGGAAGAAGGGACACACACACACACACACACACACACGCGTGATCCGAGTGAACGTGTGCGTCTGCTGCTGAGGAGAGAAAACCGACACTTGACATTTAGATGAATCCTTGTTTCTGTGTGGGCATGTTTAGCCTAGCTTAGCACAAAGAGCAACACTGCTAACAAAGTGTCATTTTTACATTTATAACATCAACAAACCAGAGAAACCACAGAACACAGAAGATTTTCTTCAAACGTTCGTCCCTGCAAATGTCTTTGAGCCAAGCCAGGTCAACTTCCAGATCAGATGAAGTTTGAAAATGACATTGATTTAAAAAAAAAAAAAGGGTTATTTTGGAATAAATGAATCCCACACAGACATCCAATCAGCATGCTCGCTTTGACTTTTACAAACTCAAATCTGAATAATTAAATCCTGATTGGACGGGTGCACTGCAGTGGGAGGAGCCAAAGTTTCTCTCTACCACAAAGGAGACTTGAATGTGAAGTCAGGAGGAAACAAAGTTGAAGTCACTTGGTTTAATTTTTTTAATTTCTGTTTTCTGACTGCAGACGAGCGCCACATTTTCTAAGTGAGGTTTGTTGCGTCATCAGCGGAGTGCGACGTCAAACTGCTGCGCTGAGAAATCAGCCGTGTGTCTGAAGTGGGGGGGGAGGTGTTTGTCAGGAGGCTGATGATGTTTTCACAAAAACTTCAAAAACTAAAACTGGTGAATCAGACCGACAGCCTTTTTTTCTTTTTGTAGGATTCAACAAGTTGTTTCTGGTCGTAGCTCTGCATTCATCACTTGTTTAATGTGAATTTCTGTTTGTTCGGGTTCTGTTTTACTATTCAACATTTCCTTCGTTTAAAATTCTCTGTTCCTCATTTCATGGGTCAAATCTGCTGCTGTGTGTCGGAGCAGATGAGTCAACGGCGAGTGACTCGAAGCGAACGACCTGCCAGTCTGATCAGAGCTTGTTTTGAACTGCGGTTCATCGAAATGAAAAGGGAATAAAATTGATTCTATTGTCGCATCTCGATCCAAGTGTCGCTCTCCTCCCATTGGCTGCAGACCTGTGTGAGAGCTTTGGCTCCACCCACTGAGTTTAACTTAACCTACCTACAAGATTTTTCTCTCCCACGAGAGCAGCCCACCTACAAACAGTTGACAGAGACAGAAATCCAGGATGTGGACAGACGGACAGACGAACAGACAGACAGACAGGACGGGAGACGTCTCTGTGGTAACTCCATAACTTCTTGTCAACATTTCTGTGGAGTTGGTTGGACGTCAACATAGTGTTGTGGTCTTTTAAATCTTCTGAAGAGGCACGGCATCTAATGATAACATTTATTTACACATTCAAATTCACATATTATTTATGATAGTACCTTATTTTTTATAATTAACTCTACTTTTACAGCGGAGATATATTTCAATATGGCAGGAGAACTTAGTCCTGAAGAGAAAAGAACAAAAAAATAAATTGGCATTTGTGGCATTTTGAAACAGGCAGGGGAGGAGGCGGGCTGGAAGGCGGTCCTGTGACTTTTTTTAGTTCATTCATGACGAGCGTACAGAGACCGCTCCCCTCCACAGGAAGCCGTCATCAAATTCATTTTTATCGTCTTGTTTGGCTTTCACAGAAAGCGTCAAACCGGCTGCCTCCCGCTGAGCAGCCAACAGAAAGAGGAGGAGGAGCAGGAGGAGCAGGAGGAGGAGCAAAGTGTAGCCCTGAGGCGGGTCCTTTTTTTTAAATCTCCCAACTCCTCCCTTCGCTCCTCCCGTGTGGTTGGTCCGGCTGAGGAAGCCAGTCCGGTCTGATCAGGATCAGGATCAGGTGGGTGTGTTCTGGGTTCAGGTGAATCCGACAGCTGTTTGATGATGAGGAGGAGGAAGAGAGGAGGAGGAAGAGGTGGGGGGCACTCAGATCTTGATGTCCTGGGACTCCACCATCTTGGCAAGTGTCTTCTTGACTCTGAGGATGGTGAGGCGGGAGGCGGGGTTATGAGCCCAGCACTCTGACATCAGCTTCAGCATAGCTCGAAGGCACTGCAGAAACACACACGCACACACACACACACACACACACACACATCATCTCTCCTGTTCAGATGGTTTCAGAAGAAATACACTTGATCAGTCATTGATCTCCACGTGACTTCAGGAGATTTAATCACATCCATTGACCACAGAAAAAAAGGCTGAACCAACCAAACCACTTTTCCTGCTGAAAACTATTTAGTTGTGTTTTTGATCAGTTCAGGTCTGAATCACTGAAGTGCAAATTTAACTTTCCCACATTCCGTCATAAATGTGTAGTGATCGCCATCTAAGGGTTGAAAACTGGCTATTACAATATGTTTTTTTTTAGATATTTTAATTGGCTGATCAGATAATGTTAAGCTACTTTCACCCACACGTTGCCTAGGAAACGGTACACACACACTCACCAACACACACACAGCCATAGATTAGTTACCTAAATCCATGATCAATAAAGTTAACGCTACAACGGCAACCCAGCAATGACGTAACGGACGGACGGAGTCAGATCAGATGTGTTAAAGAAATGAAGGAATAACTGACGGAGTCAGCTGTGTGTGTGTGTGTGAGAGTGTGTGTGTGTGTGTGTTGTGGAGAGAAACCGGCTGCTTATTAAATGAACTCTGCACGTGTATAAACTAAAATATTCTAACAGTATTATACAATATTCTACAATCACTACACTCAAACTATGCAATTATCAGTTAGGCCCCGCCTCCTGGCGTTGCTAGAATTGATGCATTTTTTTGATTTAAAACAAAAACAAAAACAAAAACACGCATGCATCATCCAGGAGCGACCGACAGAAACCCGGAAGTGAACGTGCGGCTCAGCAGAGCTTTACCGCGTTCATCAGTCTACGGCCTACTAACATCCTGCTTACACTTTTCATACTACAACCACAACAAACCAACAGTGTGCAGACCGTTCACACTGTAGTATACAGCCCAGTATCCCAGAATGCACTTCACGCCAACCAGGCCGAAATCAGCAGGCTGAAGCTGATTTACTTTTAGCTGTAGCGCTGTAAATACATCACTGTATTAAAATTTAACTTCAGGCGAGAAAGTCGCCACGTCGATCCCCGATATGTCACTGATTCGTCCGAATAACATTGTTTTCCAAAATTCGTTCCGACGTATTCGGAGATGCCACACAACTCAAGTAACCATAGTGACAAAATGAACTTCTGAATGTTTTCAAAAATAAAACCCCCGTTAACTAATAATATTAAGAAAACCATAAAGAAAGAATGGTGCTTTTGTTTTGAAACAGGATGTTGAGCTAGCCTCACTTTGTTTTCTGCCCCCGACCGGCTTTCCGACCGTTCACCGACATGCCTGACCGGGCGAGGCTGCGGTCAGCACGGAGACGACGAAGGCGATCGGCCCGTCGTCTGCGGTGCGTCCAGCTGTGTGTCCATTTTGGATTTTCCTAAACAAGTTTAGAGCCAAATCGTGACGGACGAGGAGGCAAAACGAGCTAAAGGCCGAGTGAAAAGTAGAAACTCATACAGGTGTGAGCTCGTGGAAATAATACATAACCAATGAGCAAAATAGTATTTGTGGATTATTTAATGATTTCATATATTTTAATAAATAATTTCATGAAAACAGTTCAGTGATGTCATAAATAGTTAAATAATTTCGTGAAAAATAGTTCCCTAACAGTTCAGCCAACGAGCGTAACTCTGAACAATTACGATACGTTCAAGCCCCCGTCATCTGAAAATTATTTAACCACGCCTTACATTTGAACAGTGCCCTGTTCCTCCAATTCTGCCCCGTTGCATCTTGGGGAATTTGTGTATGTACAGTATGCTCAAGATGAATACATGAAATATCCGGCCCATCGAGTGAACACATCGGTGAACTTCTGGCGTACACAAATCACATACTACACAGTTGAAACACACTCCATACTTGATCTGATGTCAGAGTTAGCATGATTAGCATGATTAGCATGATTAGCATGGTTAGCGTGATTAGCATGATTAGCGTGATTAGCATGATTAGCATGGTTAGCGTGATTAGCATGTTAGTGTGTTAGTAGGTGATCCCAAACACGGCCTAAGTTTAGCGCTGTCCAATGCTAACATTTGCTAATTACCAACAGAACAGACACAAAGCACAGCTGCGGCTGATGGAAAGTCACTCAGACAAAATGGAGTCTGCTCCTGCGTCAGTCTCACCTCGTCGCTGTTCCAGCGGTTGGACACGGTGGGCCGCAGTCCCTTCACACACACCACCTCCAGCATGTCCTCGTAGGAGGGGTCCGAGGGGACCGTGTCGTAGTACGGCAGCTGGTAGTCCTCCACGATACCTGAGCACAAGGACAGGAAGGAAACAGCTTCACATCCTCTGACATCGCCGTGACGTGTTCAGCGGCTCCAAACCCAAAAACATTCAATCTCATTTGTGACAAAGAAAAACCGTCAAATCTGCCTCAAATCAAACAAAAACAAATCACTGCCAATTACTTTTCTGTTCATCGACTGATTGATTGGTTTTCGTTTGCAGCTCTACGTGAATTCACCCGCTCCACCTGTAGAGTCGCATTCAATCCCAAACTCTACGCTGCCATAAATACCACGTCTGTACTGTTCAGGTGTCGCTGACGCCGTCATACAGGAAGTGCCGTGCTGCTTCACGGGCAGGTGTGTGTTTACCTCCTGTCACGCAGCGTCGGGCCATCTCCCAGATCACCAGGCCGTAGCTGTACATGTCCGCCATGATGTAGGCCTGGAAGTGGTTCTTGTTGAGACTCTCGTCCAGGACCTCGGGGGCCATGTAGCGCCTTGTCCCCACCCGAGTGCTCAGAGGGATGTCCACCTCGTTAGTGTCGCTATGGCAACACGGAGCAGAGCTGTCAGTCACAAGCTGAAGTCACAGACACACATCTGTTCTTGGTTTTTAAAAACACGACTGGATGTCACACTGCTGCTTTACGGAAACATGACGAGGCACGAAGGTGAACCAGTTCAACAATAATCCAGAAACCTCTTCCACAACGAGAGACAAACAGGTTAAAAATACATAAACATTCAGAGAATCAAACAAAAAATACTTTCATATGAATAACTGATGAGCAACGTGTGCTGCACAACCAACCACGGGCAGGCACACACTCAAACATCGACCTGAGATCTGGCGAAGGCAGCGAACCTGTTGAACTTGACGGCGAGGCCGAGGTCAGCGATGCAGCAGGTGCCGTTCTTCTTGATCAGGATGTTCTTGCTCTTGAGGTCTCGGTGGGCGATGGCCGGTTTGCCCTGTGTGCCGTAGATCTCCGTGTGCAGGTGACAGAGGCCGCAGGCGGCAGAGTACGCCAGCCGCAGCAGAGCCTGTGTGTCCAGCACGGTCAGCTTCAGGTAGTCGCACAGAGAGCCGTTGTCGTGGTAGTCGGTGATAAGGAAGAGCTGCGTGAAGGCGCCGGTGCCCTTGATGTCAGCAGCGATGAAGCCTGCAGGAAGACGAGAAAGAGACGACCGACAGGTCAGAAAAATCTGCAGAAACTTGTTCCAATCATCAAGCACATTTTTAAAATCCTCAACATGCAAACACGAAACGTTCATCACTGTCGACGCCTGGACAACTCTGTTCAGGTTGACATTTGCTGCAGTTAGGCCCCGCCTCCACTCTGCTGACACTGTTCATTTGAAAACTCGTCGGTTGTGTTGAGGAAACGATGTCACAGACACACGTTCGTCTCCTGATTGTCATGACATGTTGTTCCACGAGTGTCTCTGCTTTCTGCCGCCGTGACCAGGGCTCCACCTCGCCGTCAGTGTTCCTCCTCCTCGTGGCCGCTCTTCCTCTCAAGTCTTTCCTGCAGTGAAGCAGCCAGCCCATTGCTTCCTGTAGCTGAAGGGTCATGTGACCTGCGTTTCCAGGTGTGTTGGACACGCACGTTGGACCTGGAGCTAAATCGCCCGTCTGCTTTCAGTTTTGATTTTATTGAATCATGTTGAAAGTTTATCTACATTTCATTTAGTTTGATGTGTTTCAATAATTTTGTTAATGTTTTCGACTTTGTCATCTTTGGAAAGCTACACACTCACACACTCTATATGAACGAGCGTCTTCAGAGCGTCTCAGCAGAGCGCCGTCTGTCTGTTTCACAGCGTGTCCTTCTGTCACGTCTGCCTGACACTCACTGTCATTAGTTTCAAACTAATCACAAATCAATCAAGGTATTGATTGGGACCGGAGTCCTGCAGTCTAAAGGACTCCTTCACAGATTTTGTGTTCATATTAAGTCTGAATCCACATTCAGGATTCACACAGGAAGTGACACGTTGGATCTCATTTCTCTTTACTGCCAGTTTTCTAAACGAGAGGATGGTGGACGTACCAAGGATGTTTTCGTGTCTCATCAGGACGGTCTGGTAGATCTCCGTCTCCCTGAACCAGCTGGCTTCCTCTCGGGTGAAGAAGACTTTGACGGCCACCTTCTCTCCCCTCCAGCGGCCCAGCCACACCTCGCCATACCGGCCCTTACCGATCTGCCGCACCATCTGGATCTGCTTTGCGATGGTCCGCTGCACCTGAGCGGGCAAGAGAGGAAGACAAACAGCGGGGAAGAAGAGGAGAGAGAGAGAAGGAAGAGGTTTTATTATCGTCTTTGTTGAACGAAAGAGGAAGTGATTACCTTAATATATGTTGAAAATGAGCATCAATAACAGAAGCTGCTCTGTTGTCTCCTCTCAATGATCAGTGACTTTTTAAAGAGCTGCGGATGTGTTTGCCTGATTTTCATCTCTGACTTTGAACTAAACGCGAAGAATCGATCGATCAGCTCAGATAGATTCGACAGTTTTTTGGCTGCTTGTGTTTGTCTTATGATTTCAAAAAATGAAGATTTCAATGTTGGCACTAAATCTTCATTATTGTTTCATCGGTAGAAATGAACATTTAACAGAATCCACCAGGAAGTAAAAACATGACGGTGTTTCCTGAGTTTCAGGAGAAAAGTTTGAGTGACTGATGCAGCATCGACTAAACAGATTCATTTGCGCTCAGTCGCTGAAAGAACCCGCAGACAGCGTGAGAACAGCTGAGCAGTGTGTGGAGCGCTGAGACAAGGCTGCTCCAGGTATCAGCTGAGATCAGGTGTGACGGTACACACACGTTCTTCTTCTCATTTCAAACTCAAAGTTTTTTCACAGTAAATCTCAACCTTCGGTCTATTTGTATGCATTCAAAGCAACACCGTGTAACTTCGACTGCAAACCGAGGCTTCGAGGAACAAAACGAAACGATGCACGTTCATCAACGCCCAAAACAGCGATTTCAGTAAAACCGGGTCATGTACAGAGAAACAGAGAAAATGTCCTCTGGTTTTCCCTCTAATGTCCTCCGGCTGCTCTGCCTCGACTCTGTGATTCACGGAGGTCCCTGAAAGCAGCATGTGGGCTGCCTGCAGACTGAAGCTGCAGCTGCAGCAGCGGGTCGCAGTCAGAGTTACAAAGTTTTGCTTAGATGAACATATACAGTTCATACACTTAATACATATGTGTGTGTGTGTGTCCTCCTGATGCACTGCAATGTTACTACCAGCAGGGGGAGCCCGGAGCCGCTGCCTGAGCTCTGTGATTGGTGGATGAGGTCTTTAAGTGACTCCCCTGCAGGAATGAAGACTTCCTGCTCCACATCCTTGTGATACCGCTGACGCTCACTCTGCCACTTATACCTGAGACACACACACACACACACACACACACACACACACACAGCCTGATGACTCTCTGAAGGTCAGTTATAAAACAGGTGGTGACGAAGAACCTCAGATTTCAGACTCATCAGCATCAAAACATTTGTTGGTAAATTAAGGTGAACTTCTGGATGATTTGTCCAAAAATCAATTTGAAAATCACGGAACGGGAGTGAATGAGGTAACTGCAACAGAACAGAAGCTTCAATCACCGACTCAAAGTTTGAAAGTGAAGTTGTTTCAGGCCTCCAGGTGAGCTGCCAAGCAGCTGATGTCCTACCTGTAGTAACAGACCACTGTGACGCAGATCAGAGTGCAGCAGCAGACTGTCATGGAGATGAGGAAGGCCAGCCAATGAGGGCTGCCTTCTGGAAACATCCAGAACAAACAAAAAACACAAAAAGCACAAAACACAGGGTTAACCCAGGTGTGCGTTCACGTGGAAGAACATCTGAATCACTGGCCAGGTGAGTATAAACGTTACCTGCTGGAGCCTGAGGAGGGAGGGTGGGCTGCAGGTCTCTGTTGCAGAAGTCAGTGTCGCAGCACTCGATCGTCCTCCTGGTCTGAGCGTTGGGAGAATCCTGAAAATCAAACCAATAATCAATGACACCATCAAACCTGCAAAGCTGATGCACTTCAAAACAGGAAGTGACTCAAACTGGCCAAAAACTGCCCACGAGGCCGCAGAGACAAAATGCTTTGAGCTGCAGCTCAGCATCAAACACGTGCATCACACGCTCACAGCAAACGCAGCTTTGAAACCTGACCGGCTGCATCACCGTGTGGCGCGGCAGCACGACTGTGATGGACCGCAAACGCCTGCAGAGAGCGGTAACGACTGCGGAGATCACCAGGACTCCACGACCCTCTCTGCAGGGCATCGACCACCGCCGGGTCCACAGGAGAGCTGCCTCCATTCTCAGAGACCCCACTCACCCACAGCACGGACTGTTCACACTCCCCCCCCAGGCCGGAGGTACAGAAGTGTGAAACGAGGACCACCAGACTAAAGAACTCTTTGTTTCCTGCTGCCATCAGACTCCTAAACCGCTGACAGTTACAATCGCCTGCCTCATAACTGTTTACAGCTGTCAGTTTGTCACTCAGGCTGCTGTTAAACTGCTCTGCACTATTCTTGCACAGTTCCAATTTCTATTGTGTGTGTATTTGTTTATACTGTCGTAGTTATGCTGCTTTTAAAGTTTCCTTTTATTGTATTTCTACCTATTTTATACTTATTTTGTATTGAAGTGCACTCATTGTGGGCAGCAAAGGAAAAACTTCATTGTACAGGGAAATGTGTTTCCAACTGTGCATATGACAATAATCACTTCTGACTCTGACTTCAGTCGGTCCACGCTCACAAATCAAAGAGATCCGTGCAGTCGTGGACCAAACGGTTTTCTTCCTGCTGTTAGCCGACGTGTTCACATGAAGACACAACAGCTGCTGTTTTCTTTCTTGTTGTTTAACATCTCAGCTGTCAGAGAACCAGCATGACATCACGATCTGATGTCATGACAACGTCACTCTGTCTGTCTTCAGCGAATCCGAGGCTTCAGGAATTTCTCTCAGTGCGACTCGGACGAATCCCGCCGACAGGTTCACACATTTTTCAGAGACTAAATATTGTGATAAAAGCCCAAAGATTCATTTTGAAAACAAGACGAGCAGATGAGAAATTCTTTTCAGAGAGCTGCGTGTGTGTGTGTGTGTGTGTGTGTGTGTGTGTGTGTGTGTGTGTACCTTGCATTGAAAGTGTGAGCCTTCATACTTCATGCAGCCAGAGGTGAGCACGGCCTCACCGTGTTCATCTTCCTCGATGATGGCGAAGCACTGACCGTTGGTCCTGAGACAGACAGACAGACAGACAGACAGACAGACAGACAGACACATGAGGATGAGGATGAAGGTGACTGTTCTGGGCTCTCATCTCTCTGAAGTCTCCGTCTCTACTCACTGGCACGTGTTGTTCTTGGCCTCCTCGGGACAGTGTCCAGAGCAGTAGCAGCTGAGGAAACGGGCGGCGTCCTCAGGAGCAGTGGTCGAGTCCTCACCGGGCCGCCGAGCCTCAGGCTGCACCCCCGTCCCCTGCAGGACATGGTCCGGGTTCTGACCTGCAGCTGAACCAGATTTCTGGTTTTACAAGCAGCAGGACAAAGTTCTGCGAACTTCACTGATCACAATTTCATCGCTGTGTGTGCTCTCTACCCCTTTGTTACGGTGTGGGCGTGGCTGGGCCGCCATTTTGAGCCTTTCGCCAAGAAAAACTCAAATGCTTATAACTCCACTGTACGTGTATGATAAGAGTCCCGCCCTGAAGCCGTTCATACGGGGACTGGGACCAGGAAGTAGGCCTCTTAGTGAAGTTGGACCGTCATTTTCATGAACTTGTTGCGTTGTACACGGTGCTTACTGTGACGATGTGCGTTTTCCCCGACGGGCGCAGGTGTGCAAGAGGCCCGTTCAATTATATTTATATATCAGGCTACATGTATGTGGAAATATCCTGCAAGTTTCGTAACAACAGGACAAACTATATTTGATTTATAGTCTGATGTGTGTTATGCCAGACACACGTTTGCCTTTATAGCACCCCCTACTGGCCAATTCAAATCAAGCCTTCATCCTGTGTTCAAGCTTCGTGATGACTGGCCCAATAATTTCTTTGTCTGTTAATGTGCTAAGCCACGCCCCTTCTGAAGTTTATTGATCAATATCTTGAAAACGAAATAAGATATCATCAAGCCTTATGCAGCCTTCGATCAACTTGGTCCAATGATGACCCACTGGACCTACGGCTAGGAGGAGATGTCAAAAATCTGTTTTTCAAATAATTCTAAACGCAGAAAATCCAATATGGTGGACCTTGTGGGTGGTACTGGCAAAGTTGTAGAGTTTGATCCAAAGAATGAGTAAACCTGGTTCCATGTAAATCAGACTTACAGCATGTGAGTTGTTATTAGGGCGGAGCCGGGAACTCGGTTTTTATTAGTATTTTTCCGTTCGTTGCACAGCCTAAACTTTACATGGTGGAGAGCTGAAACTTTCAGGGGTGGTCCAGATCACCGCATTCACCTCAGACACAAAAAATGACACACATAGGGGGCGCTATAATCAAGGAATGACAAGTTTTACCTCTAACTTCCTAACTGTACTTTGCACATTCAAAAATCTTATATCCACGCGTTCCCTGGATCACGCTGAATCTCCGGACATAGGCCACGCCCATTTGCGACTTTTTTCCCCACAAAATCGCAAGATGTGAAAAACCTACCTTTTCTAATTCCTCCTGCAGTTTTTGTCTGAGCTGCTTTAAAATTTGTCCATACAATCTTCTGACTGAGCTGAACCAAAGTTATCAAAGGAGTTTTGCCTCCTTCTAAAACGGCCACGTTATTTACGAACAAATTTTTATAATTAGCCATCTAAACACGAACTTAGGCATATCTCAACCAAATTACATGCCATCATCATGACACATGAGACCCATGTTTCACATGGAATTTTGAGGGTCTGCACCAAATTTGGTGAAAATCAATTACTTTATATCCTCACATTCCCTGGATGGATTGAGCTGAATCACATGACGTCATAACTTCGGATTTGGAAGAGGAAAATTT
>JAQLOL010000003.1:28365901-28381131 GCA_029783665.1 Naso thynnoides
GAGGGACACAGAGGGACACACACAGAGGGACACACAGAGACACAGAGTGACACACACAGAGGGACACACGCAGAGAGACACAGAGGGACACACACAGAGGGACACACGCAGAGAGACACAGAGGGACACACACAGAGGGACACACACAGAGGGACACACACAGAACACACAGACACACTTTTCTAGAGATTTCTTCCCTTTTTTCTCCACTGTCCATGAAATCATTCCAGGTCGGCTGTTGAAACTATGTGCTGAATTTGAAAAAGTAGAGATGTTTTTTTATAAATGTGTGCGCTCCAGCTGTGGCTTCAGAAAGACTGCTGGTTTTGGATGTGTTAAAAAATGTCCTCAGTAACTGCAGCAGTGAGGAGTATCTGTTTGTGGACGGGGACTTAAACTGCACAGAAAAGCCGTTGTTAGGCAGGAACCATCAGGAGCCTCAGGCTGCTTCCAGGACCGGTCTGATGAAGCCTGTCGAGACTTTTGAACTGTGTGATGTTTGGAGACATTTCTGTCAACGTCAGCGGCAGAACACCTGGGTTCGCTCCAGAGATAATTCATGATCCCTGGCCCGACTTGATCGTGTGTATTGTTTTGAACATCATAATAATGTTTTTAAAGGTTGTTCTATCAGCCCGGTTGGTATTTCTGATCGTTCCCTCGTACAGTGCTCGATTTTTATAAAAGATGTAAAATATGAAAGTGCGCACTGGCACTTTAACATCTCTCTGTTGTCTGACAATGATTTAAAAAGTGTATTTAAGTCTTTTTGGTTTAACTACGGACAAACTAAATGTGAGTATTTTCAGCTGCTGCTGATACAAACTGAGCACCCTAGTAGGTAAAACAGTGTATTATTTATTGGTTCAAACTTTGAATCAGTACAGACTAAAAGATGGAGTTGACACTCCATGGAGAGCTCGTCCGGCCCTGACGGAGGCTCAGAGGCCCGAGTGGAGGACGCTTTATGAAGCAGCCATAACAAAGAGGGTGGGTGATTTACAGTGGAGGCTTCTACACGGTGTTGTTGCTGTCAGTGCGTCTGTTTCTGTGATCAGTCCAAATGTGGCTGATAGCTGTCCCCTCTGTCCACAGAGAGACACTTCTCTCTCTGTTTCAGTGTTTGACTCAGATGTTTGCTTTGCCTGAAGAGGTTTTCTCACATCGGATGTTCACTCTGGGTCACAGGTACAACAGCAAAAAGAAAATGAAATGTCAACTTCTTAATTTCCTGTTGGGTCAAGCAAAAATGTCAATTTATGTCAGCCAGAAAAACAAGCTGAAAAATTCCTTTGATGTTGACATAACACTAATTTTTAAACATATGTTAAGGGCACGAGTGAAAACTGATTTCAGTTTCTTTATTTTTAAAAATAATGTGGACGAGTTTAAGAAGATGTGGTGCCTTAAACAAGTGTTGTCTTCTGTGAAGACGGATGAGTTGGGTTTTAGTCATATTTTGAGTTGAGGACGTTTTAATTTATTTCATTTTATTCCATTGTTGAGGTTTGGTTGTGTTGTTTCATTTATTTGTGAACATTTTTGAGCAAATAAATGTGGTTTGAAAATCAATCATGGTGTGTCTCTCTCTCTGTCTGTCTCCTTTTCTCTGTCTCTGTCTCTCTCTCAGTATTCAATATTCAGTGAGTTTATTAGCACGACATATGTATGTATTGCTAAAGCTTTACAATTGTAGAGAGAAAAGAAAAATAAAAGTGGAACTTCAATTGTAGATCTGTCAGGAATATTATCTCCAACAACGACTACTGCTGCTTCATTGGCACAAAGGATGATGAACATCCAAAGACACGAAAAGACACGTCAGCTTAGATTAAAAGATTCGAATAGCAGCAGTTCATAAGTGAACGGTTGTGGTGTACTGGTGGTTTTTACACTGTAACGGTGAAATACTGAATGTTGTGGGAAAGGAAAGTTTAAAGGGCTTCTGGCTGGTTCAGGTGTTTCTGAGGTGATGACATGCTGCCACATGTTGTCATCTCCAGGTTCTCTCTCTCTTCTCCAAGGAGAACTTTCCCTGGTTATCAAGTTGGTTAAAGTTGGTTTTCCATCTCAGATTTGGCAAAAAATTATTCTCTTAAGCGCTGATGTTTTTTGCAGGATGTGAGGAAATGCTCTTCACTTTCAATGTCCTGTGAGTCACAGTTTGGGCAGATTTTTTTTCTCTGGGTAGCCATGTTTGTTTGTGGCGTCCAGTCTCTATGGTCAGCGGGTGGTCGCTCCGTCTGTACTCAGTTAATAGTTTCTGTTCTTTTGGGTCTTTGATCATTGTGAGGTATTCTGCATATCTGTAATCTCTGTTTAATTCTTGATAACACTTTGACTTTATTTGTTTGATTTCAGTTTTCCAGTAGTGAATGTTTGTTTCTTGGTTCAGAATTTGGATGTCTCTGAATGTTACAGGTGTGGTTGGTAGGGTTGGGTTGAGGTGGTGTTGGTGGGCGAGCTGTTCCAGGGGGTCGCTCTCTGGGTGCTGATGGTTGTAACTACAGGCTCTGTGATGGCAGGAGTCTGGGTCACTTTGTGCTAAATGCATCCAGAATTTACAGGCTCTTTTTTTAATCGTTGGAAGGAGAGGAAACCGACCTAGCTCGGCTCTGCAGCCGAGGTTAGGGGTGTTTCTGTGGATCTGGACAATATTCAATGTGCCATCTCTGTGGGTGTTTTGTCCCTTTTTTTTGGTCTCCCTCTCTCTCTCTCCCTGTCTTTCTCTTTCTCTCTCTTCACACAATCAGTGCTGTTTGCCAGTAGCACAAGTGCTAAACACTGCTGTGGGCTAAACCATTCTGAGGCGCCGGTGTTCATTCATCTGTTTGCCTCTATTATCAGCACAAGTGCTGTCGGTGAGAATTTGAATTCATTTATTTTTACTCTTTTTCAGTACCCGCTTATCCTTTTCAGGATTGCGAGGGGGATAGAGCCAATCCCAGCTAATATTGGGTGAAGGCGAGGGAACGCCAACCATTTACACTCACATTCACGCCTACAGGCAGTTTAGAGTCACCAGTTAACCTGCATGTGTTTGGACTGTGGGAGGAAGCCCGAGAACCCGGCGAGAACCCACGCAGGCACGGAGAGAATAGGCACACTCCAAAGGGTATCAAACCCACAACCTTCTTGCTGTGAGGTGACAGTGCTAACCACTCAACCACCGTGTCGCCCTCAAAAACCAACCTACATAAAATACTTATATTTTACAACTACATCATATCTATCTGGAAGTGGGGGACATGTCCACGGTGTCCCCCCTGGACATGTCCCCCCTGGGATTTACACCCATGCATCTGTGCTGAACGAGGCCTTCTGATCACACTGTTTGATCCCCACTCTGCTCAGCAGGTCACAGTGATCAGACACGACTTACAAGAGCTGAAGAACCGTCATGCACCTGAAGGTGAGAAATATTCACATAAAAGTCAGATATTATTGATCTGATTTGAAAAGAAGCTGAGTGAGGAACAAATGAAACTGAACTGCCCAAAACTGATACCAAAATGTTTAAAACATGAACAAAACATTCGGTGATCATTTGCTGATCGTCTTCAACATCCACTCAACTTAAAACGCTCCAAAGACAAGTTAATGTCTGACCTCTTCAGCTTCATTGAGTCGTGTAAATATTTGCTTCCTCTGAACGTGACGCAGCAACATGTCTGAAACAAATCTGGACAGACTCCCAAAACACCTGTTTGAAAACGTTCCACAGGTGAACAGCTTCCTTGAAATGGATGGAGAGAGATTCACCACTTTGTGAACACATGAATGTTTAAAGGTAGTTACTGTGTGAGCTCAGGAAGACTCTTTTTAATGACTGCACTCTGTGGATTTTGACATTTTACACATCTGTTTTGGAGTCGGGTTGTGTTTGCAGGAATAAACTGCAGCAGGTTGCCGCTGACGCACAGTGAAGCTCTACTCAAAGTTGAATAAAGCTTTAAAATGTGTACTTCATTATAGTTTTCGGAGAGTACTGCAGATGAATTTGACTTGTGAATATTGGCTCTTTGTCAACTCCCTCTGCCAACACAGAAAACACACACACAGCAAACAGGAAAAGCATCAGAGCATCAGAAGCTCAGCGTTCGATGAAGTGACAGAATGGATTCAGCATCCATCCAACGTCAAACACACATGACAAACAGTGACCTTTACTCAAATGCCAAAGACACAATGCAGACGATCGTATCAGACCAGAGACACAGCAGAGATTTCATCAGTAAGATTCATTGTGCTTCTATTTTTCGTCACGTGTCAGGATGCATGCAGAGCCACTTCACACAGCACAAACACCAGCAGCGCAACAGAAAACACAGACAAGGTCTGACAGCTAATTAACATCCAGATAAAACTCAGCCACGTCTTCACAAAACACACACGAAATATGCAAAATGTCTGAAAATCACACTGACGGTGGTGTTTGTCTGAGGTGAGTTTCTGTGATCGACTGATGATGTCTAACTCCACCCAAACAAACCCTAACCCAAACCAACATAGAGGCAGTACAGAATCAGGCAACAAGCTTAGAGTTGCTTCCTGAATCTGTCACATGACTCTCTCACATGGCCCCGCCCCCTCAGGAGACCAGCAGCAGCTTCTCATTCTGTTCACTGCGATGAGTGAATGTGAGCAAAAGATTATGACAGATTCTTCCCCTCATAGTCACCAAAGTACTGTAAACATTCAACACGTGAATATTTTCTGAACAATTATTTTTTTAGACGGTCAAAGCCATATGTAAAGACTTCCCTCACAAAAAAAGAGAAGAAACAGAAACAGACCATCTGTTTCCAGCCTGCTTTAATTCACTGACTGTAATTTTATCCAGTTATCTATTATTGGACAATGATGCATTGATGATTAAAAAAGGCTGCAGCAGCACTTTATCCCAGCAGGAAACTCCACGACAGCCACAGCACCAAACCATGCCTTAAAAGGACCAAACAACAGAGCAAACACACACCCAAGATGCATTCAGCAGGACAGGATACTAACTTTGGAGCCGCGGGGGAGAAAACCTTGTTTGACAGACAGCGAGGAGACAAAAATAAAGAGAAGAGAGAGGGAGGATGGAGTGGTTAGAAAACCCAGTTTGTTCTTAACACAGCAGCTGGTGAAGTCCCTCAGCTGGAGGCAAGAAGATTCTTCTAACATCAGGACAGCAGAAGCTACAGAGAGGGAAGGGTTAAAGGTCAGAGATGAACCCACACAACAATCCACGCAGAGCTTCAGTCTGTGTGTGAAGAGAGACGTGTTCCCAGACCATTTTTTAATTCCCCATACCAACTCTGGGTAGCAGCTGATATCGAGTACTGATCTGATAGCAGCCTAAAAAGTGAGGTATAATCTGATTTACTTTGAATAAAAAGATTGAAATGAACACTCTGAAACAGCAGTGCAACAGCAACTTAAAAGCTAAACTCGTGTGTAAACTCTAATTCTTTCCTCTGCACTACCTAAGCTCACGGGGAAGTAGCTGAGAACCACTTAGCGACTCATAAATCACATGGTGTCAGGTCTGCGCCACACTCGGGTATCTGCTGATATCGATACCAGAATTTCCGATGGTGGTATCAGAGCGACTCTAGAAGAGACACGGAGGGGAAACATCAGGCTGGAGTGAACTGAGCTCAAACTCAGGACTCACAGGCCGACAGCATCGCCTCAACTCTTCCATTATCACCTTTTGTTCCCTAGCAACCGTCACAGACGACGACGATGATGATGGTGAAGAACACGTCAAAGTTGGAGCTCATTTGATATGCCGATTCTTTCTGTACTTTGATTTGGTTCCAGTGAACCGTCAGTCATCCACAACACATGACCACCGAAAACACTGATGGCTCAATTAAGTGTGTGTGTGTGTGTGTGTGTGTGTGTGTGTGTGTGTGTGTGTGTGTGTGTGTGTGTGTCTAGAAGGTTCTGTGACCTTTTAAAGCAGCCAGAGGGGCAAACAGGTGTTTGGCCTCTTCACAGTGACACAGTAACCGAATCACACTGTAAACTGAGGAAACAGCACAGGCATGCTGGGTAACCGTGTGTGTGTGTGTGTGTGTGTGTGTGTGGGGGGGGGTTTAGAATAACATGGATTATAGTTATTATTGCATTCATGTGTTCATTCATTCTGCTGCTGGAGCTTTTGAATTTCTGGGGGATCAATAAAATTTTCTGTGTCCATGTTAATAATTTTTTCATAAAGTAACTGAAGATATCAAATAAATGTAGAGAGTAAAAGTAAAAGATTCCCCTCTGAACTGTAATAAAGAAGAAAAATAATGTAGCTGAAATACTCGAGCAAAGCACCTTAAAGTGCTCCTAAGTACTTGAGTAAATGTACTTAGTTACTTAGTTTACTTACTTACTAATCTGAAATCAACGCGGATGCTTCATCCGTCTCACATTCAGCCCGTGTTTGTGGGTGAGTCGTTCTTTTTGAAACACTTTCAGAAACTGAACGTTCTGATGCAAAACCTTCTCTCCTTCTTTTGGTGGTGGTGCTCAGAGGAGTCTGTGCTCAGCATGGCAGGAGGCGGAGCTGCTGATGAATGGAGCCGACGGGTCGTCCGAGTGCTCGCAGACAAGCTCTGCCACGAGCAACAAACACTCACACATTTCACTTCTGTTCACGCCACCTCAGCATCTGGCTGGCCCAGGGTCTATACCCCAAAACATGGGAGGTGGAAACTCAGGAATGTTCGGTAGCTATTCATTTTCTTTTTAACTATTTAGCAGAGCACTATAGGTAGCTAATGTTAGCATTGCTCTCTAGTTGCCTCTCATCATTCTCACTGAGCTGAAATCTGCAGCTCGTCTCGTCTTTATGGAGCTTTGCAGCAACTTTTGTTGATTTTTTGTGTGGACACAGCTTCAGCGTTCTGCTTCTCTCTCAGTGCTCATAGCATCGTTTCAGAGAAGAAGCTGTAAAAAGTCACTGAAAACAAGCGGCTCAGAGACTCAGAAACAAGCTGCTGAACATTGTGGAGCATTTAGCAGGCAAAGAGCAGATATTTCCTCCAGGAGGAGACCAAACATGAGCTACAAGATAGAGAATGTTGGACACATGAAGCTTCCAGTCTTCAGTGCTCAGCTGCCTTACAGAGCTGAAGCTGAACTCAGTCAGCTCCTCTTTCACTTCCTCTGTCCATCAGCTGAGCAGCTCCACTCCTGCCATACTTTCTCCTCTTCAACACTGAGCGACTCCTCGGGCCTCTCCGTCTTTACGTACCCTGAAAGCGGACCCGCTTGAACCGCCGCCATCTCCCTCAGAGTCTCCTCTGAGTACAAGCCAATTGGTGAGTTATACTGCCTCCTCTGGGCGGGGCTGACTGCCACTCTGGCCCCGGGCAAGTCTGCCCCCACTGGCCCGGAAGAGGTACTGCAGGCCACCAGGCCATTAACCTGCAGCGCCTGAGGCTTCAGATGGAGCAGGAGAGGAGCAGAGAATGTTGGGTAACAGCTATCAATATCAAGTTCTGCTGTAAATGTTGAATAAATATCTTATCTATATTTTAATAATACAAGATTTAAAGTAAACCTGCATTTAATTTTCATTAATCATTCAATCAAAAAGTTTGATAATTTGAATTTTAAAATATGACCATCAATATTTCTGCCTCCGTCACCTGCATCTGTTGTTAGACATGTTGTTACTCCACTTAAATTTTTTTGAAATCTATTTATAAATGTTTTTGTTAATGATTCATATTTATAACTGTATTCATCAATTCTTATAATCAGTCGGTAAGCAATATCTGTTACTGCTGACAGTTGAAAAGAGTCGATGTCATAAAGACCTCAAAAATTTATTTCATTCAGGAAAAAAAACAACGTTTTCAGGTTACAGACACAAATCGTTTTTTCAAGGATAAAAGATATCGATCATTTCATTTCCACAGTCAAATGTCTTCGAGTTCATTAAGAGAAACATCAGAACTTCACTGAAAATCTGTTTTATAATCAAGATTATTATTTTACTCTGTCTCTCGTCCTGCAACCACCAGGAGGCGCCAGCTCTCTATGTGGAATCAGTGTGAGACACCTGCCAGTCAGTGATGAAGTTCACTGTGTGTGTGTGTGTGTGTGTGTGTGTGTGTGTGTGTGTGTGTTGCTGAAATCCTTGTGAATTCCCATCAGCAGGGTTAGGGTTTACATGATGACTGATGATCCGATCCCAATCTGTTCACTCACGTCAGGTTTTTCCACCATGACCTCATAAACTCTCGCATGCCGTGATTTCAAGATGCATTTAAACAATTTCTTCCCTCAGTAACAGTAAAAATCATGAAGTAATGTATTAATCAATGACTGGTAAGATGCGATTAGTTCTGTCTCAGTGTCAGGGTGGCTTGAACACAGCAGGCGTCTCAGCAGCCTGCAGCAGGAGAAATGCATTATGGGTCAGGTTACCTGTTGGTGAGGGATCATGGGGACGGCAGCAGTGTCAATCCTCGGGGTCGACATGGGAATGGGACGCTTCGACCTGCAGGATAAACAACAGAAACAATGATGATAATGATGACATTTTTTTTGTCTGGGACACAAGATGAAAACATTTGACAGGAAGTTCAATTTATGAAAACCTGAACAATTTCTGTTTGTAATCTGACTGTAAAGTCCTCCATGTTCATTTTCTGACTCTGCGTCCTTTCAGTGACGTCAGCCTCTGAGGAGCAGCGATCACAAAAGAAACATTCACATCGTACAGCCATCGAATAATCGATTTCATGCGGCACTCGGGGACAGATGGTCTCGTCTGTAACGAACCGGTAACCTGCAGTTTGCTGTTTGGATTGAATTTTCCAGAAAGTTTCTGTCCTGAAGTAGCTTAAAAGCCTGTTGTTTGAAACTCAGAGCACTATGACGTGGAAATGTGAGCGGTCTGGACTCCTTCAGTATGTGGGTCACTGAAACTCTGTTTACTGATAAGCAGAAGGACACAAAACAAACAGGAAAGCATCTCACAACAACCACCTACAGATTGAGGGCACTAATGGAAAAACCTTCAATCTGTTGCCTACAAATAGGAAAAGGAGGAGGTCAGAGGTCAGAGCAAACTGACTACAGAACATATGAGCTTCATGGTCAAGAGATCACAGACAGAATTCATGTTACTGACCTCTGCACAGGAAAATCGAAGGTGAACAGACCAGACACATTCATGGAGAGTGGAAAAAAAGATTGACAGAAGGGCACAAAGCCTGCACACAGACCATAAAACATTCTGCCTCCAGTATTCAAACACTGAACCTCATGAAGAGAAGAGCTGGACCTTCAATCATGTGGAGCTGTAGTGACATTTTTCACTACTGCATGAGATTTGCTGTAGCACCTTCCCAGAGCTCTCAGAGGGGGGAGCTAACACACTGAAGAGGCTGCAGACACATGAGCGGTGGTTGAAAAGGCCGCGTCCTGAGGTGGAAGGAGACGAGTTATGCAGCTCGCCTCACATGGTTCAACTCCATGTGTGACCATGCAGAGGGCTTGAAGTGAATAACTTTTGTGGAATTTCTGTTTTGGGGTGAAATTTTGCAGTCAGCACTGTGAAAAAATGGACAAAATTAGACTTTGTGCAGTCATCAACCAGGCAGCAATGAGGCGACACGAGGAGAGGGAGCCCCTGGCGAAGAAGTGGGATGCTGAATGTAAACGTGGCAGAGAGAGCCTGAAAGACAAGAACTCCGTCCTGCTCATGGTCAGCACACATTAGTCCTGTCAAACCTGCAGCTCTGTTCTCTGTCCTCAACTCTGTGTGTGTGTCCAGGCACAGGAGAGGACACATATCAGCTGCCAGCAAACAACTGCAGGGAAGCTCCTTTCTACCAACACTTGAAGGAGACAGAATGTAAATGTCCGGTTTTAGAAGGAACTGGTGCCAGATGAGAAAAGATGTTTTAGCATATTTGTCTTTTAGTTTGGAGAACTCGTTGCCATGAAGCCAGTATCAGCACAGATTTATTGACCTGAAATGAACAATGAAAATGTTTCCATCACAGCGTGAGGGGTCAACAGATCTGATATTTGCCGCTGAGTTTCAGCAGCACATCTCTTTCGGACCTCTCTCAGCTCAGGCTCGGTGTCCACTTTACACTAATAACACATGACATGAAAAAAAGATGAGAAGCTCCTCTTCCTCAGCCTCACGTCTTATCTTTATTGCCCAGAGGCTTTGCAGTGATGAGACTCTGCTGTGAGCTCCAACCAACATTCATTTCCTCATGGAACTTATCAGATTCTTCTCTGTCAGACGCCTTCAGGCTGCGAGAAGGGCCTTTAATCTCAGACGAGTGTGACAGTGAAACAGCGGACGTCCTCTCCCTGAGTCCGTCCTGCAGTGTGTGAGGCTGCAGCGAGCTGCGTGGACCCGACAGCATCCAGCGAGCACAGATCATCACTGAGCCTCCATTCGTATGTGCAGTTTAAAGAGAAGCAGCTGAAGGACGGTGAAGGTGTGTTAAGGATTTCGGTTCTGTGGTGTCATAAATCATTTTACAGCTCAGACAGAAACAAGGTGGACAACTGTCCTTCACTACCGCGTCAGGAAGAGATCCGTCCTGCACTGAATCTGCTGAGACTGCATCCAGCAGCTCATCTAGATGCTGCGGCAGCACAGCTGGTCTGCAACCTGAACAAACCGAAACACATCATTGTGTCATTCCAGTGTGTCCGCGGTTCGATCCCCAGCACCTGCAGTCTGCATGTCAGAATGTCTCCTGACGGCTCGTCCATCAGAGTGAATGCTGACTCTCACTGTGAAAACACTTCGAGTGGTCGAGAGACTCAAAGCGCTGATTAAATGCATTTCATTTGTGTGACGTGTGCACTGCTTTTCCTGCATACACCATGTTTTCCAAAAATGAGGAAAAATATTGATTTTATTACAGAAAACAAAACAGGCCACACTCGTAGTTTCTGTCCTTACTTGCTCATTGTGAGCGCCAGGTTGTAGTTGGCCATCTTGATCTTGTTCTGAGCTTCCAGGTGAGTCATTCCCTCAGTGCTGACGCCATCGATGGCGACGATGACATCACCCTGCACCAGGTTACCCTGTGCTGCCTTGCTGCCTGGAGTGATCTGTCCAAACACAAAGACACACACGTGTAGAAGTTTAATCTGAAAGCCACAGATTATTTGAAAATTATAAAATTTATAAATGAAACAAACTGAGAGCAAATCTGCAAAAAAGTCAACTGTCAGATTTATTAAAAAAGAAAATAAATAAAATGAACCAGACTTTTTGCTTTTTTCTGTCATCACCCTGAGTGCAGCACAGACCACAGGTCAGTGCACACGTCTGTCTGCAGCTTTCAATAATGTCACCGTGAAAAGCTGTTTTCCATGAAACAATCAGTCAAATGAGAAAAAAATCAACGCATTAAAGTGCCCTTAATCTGAGAATGGAGCTCTGAGGGCAGTCCACCTGACAGACCTGACAGAGGACGCGACCCTCGTTCACAGCACAGCAGCATTACAAACTGTGAAAAGGCACAAACGCTGTGTGAGTCAAAAAGGAATTCAAAGGCCTCCAAAGAGATTTTCCTTCAGAGGATCAAATCATCAGGATGAACCTGCTTCTTCTTTTCTTTCTGTACATGTGACGAGTCAGCGTGAAGCTGCTGACTGAGAAACACTTCCTTCACTCAGAGGAGTTCAGAGGACCCATGCTGAGCTTCATCACATGATGCAACAACAATCACTTGAAGCTCAACACCAGCAGAACCAATGAGCTCATACACACTTCAAAGCTTCAAATATGGACGTCGCTGCAACAAAACGCGAATGCATCACACACACGTTTGACTCTGCTGCAACAATCTGAGCATGAACGTCACGAGCCTCCTTCACTTCTCCACATCAACAGCACAGTTGTTGAGACATGACCTCAGCAGGACAGACAGCAGCAGGTGGAATCTGAACGTTTGACCTTGTGACCTTTCACCTCCAGGCCTCTGTAGCGCCTCGAGCACAATGATGGAAAACAAGTGTTCATGCCTGAGAGTTAAAGCCCGGACAGCTGTCCACACACGGCTAACCCCGCTGAGTCGAATTACCCCCCAAAATCCCTCCTGCCCCCCTGGGCTCCATCCTTCTGATCACGTCTCCTTCATCCCTCTATTTTCACCCACAGGACTTACTTCAGCTTCAGTCAGAATGCTGCGACCTTTGACCCCTGAAGGACCCTCTGCTTCTTTTCCAGGTGAAGCCAAAGTTTGCTGCTTCTTGTCATCAGGCAGGAGCGAAGCCTCCAAACTCTCACTGCGAGTTATGACAACATCTGAGTGTGAACGCGCCGAGACGCGTGAGGGAAAACCTCAAACCTCACAAATATAAACTTTGTGCCTCTCTACCAGACGTTATTTTGCAACCTTAAAAAAATGTCCTAACGTGGTGACGACATGAAGAAGAGGTACTGTGGCTCAATTGGTTTAAGCAAGAAAACACAAGGTTGTGGGTTCAAATCCCAGCAGTGTCTCAAACAAATCATCTCCTATAAACAGTAGCAGTTGACCTCCACACTAAGGTACTGAGCTGTACTGCCCCCTTGTGTCCTGGATGTTTGCATCTGAGCAGAAAACAACAAAGAGCTGCTGCAGGGCAGATGAAGATAAAGGCTGACTCGTAAACAGAACATTGTGGGTTCAGATCCCAGCACTACCTCACTAGATTCAGACTGTGGCTCATGTACAGTGTTACGAATTGTCTGTGTGTGTGTGTGTGGTCAGATCATTTCGCAGGCGGCTGGATTAACGTGGACGAATGTTGGAGAGTTTGTCTCTCAGGAAGCTGCTCACTGAGCTCGAACAATGTGAGGCCTGTCCGGGCTGCAGAGTGGCCTACTTTCACTCTGAGCCATTCACACTGAACCACACACACTTAACGCACATTACACACACATTATACACGACACTCACTCTCTGGCTTCACAGCCTGCTCTGTCCTGCATCTGCAAACTGCTACAAAATGTGGATTTACTTGCTGGGACGTTTCTAACCGTTGGTTTCATGGGGCTGCTGGCTTTACCTTTCTGTCAGAACAGATGAGATGTTGTCATGTCTGTTATACCTGAGCTGAACTCAACTGAAGCGTTTTTTATTTATAACTTTTGATGGCATTTTCACACTTTTATGTACAACACAAAACTGGTTCTGCAAGATCTGCAGGCCAGGTTTTCAAGTCAAAGCAGTTGAAAAGTAAAACTCTTCATCCTTCGGACTGGGTTCATCTCTAACTCTCTGTGACTGTGGAACACATCAAACACACCTGACAGCAGCGACTCTGTAGCTCTGCAACAGTAGATGTGAACAGAGACAGAGGAGCAGAGAGGAAACTGATAAGACCTCTGTGTGTGTGTGTGTGTGTGTGTGTGTGTGTGTGTGTGCAGACTCACTGACCTTCAGAAGCTAAAAACAGCCTCGTGCCTGTCAGCAGCCTCGGCAGCTCTCTGCCACTCTGCAGGCCTCTCAGACACCAAATGTCAGGCTGCTGCAGAGATAACTGCAGACCGTGGAGGCAAAAGTCACGTTCACTCACATTTCTGCCGCTCTGAGCGGCTGTGAACGAGCACTTTGTGTTCGACTCACTGAACCACCACCTCATCATTAGGGTCTGTTTGCAGTCAATTTACATTTGAAGTTGTTTTGTTTCTCTCTTTAGATGCTTTATCATTTTCACCTTTCGTAAAATAAAATCTGCATGCAGATCCATTATGATAAACCATCTGATCTTGTCTGTGTTTACGCCTGCTGTTTGAACGTGTAAATGAGTTTAGATCCCAGTCCTTCACAGCAACCTGCACATCATTTCTCAGGTGAAAGCAAATCAGCTTAAAGACTCTTAAAACAGGTGCAAGACACACAGACAGACACAAAGACACACAGACAGACAGAAAGTGCAGCACGCCGTGCACTCAGACTTTGTGTACTTTGCTCTTTCTTGTGTAACTTTGCATGTAGTTTTACTTTGTGTTCTTTTTGCTTAGAACTGCCAAGAGACACAGATGTGAATTAGCTTGTAGCTAATGTGGTACAGTGATGCCATCTGTGTTTGAACTGTGCGTTTTTCCTTTTAAATAAAATAAATAAAGGACTAGTCCTCAGTGTCAGTATGTGGACCAGACAGCAAGTGTGGAGGTTTTAAAGGTTTATCTCAGTGAAAAGAAAACGCTCCTTTGAAATGATGAAACTGAGCAATTTGTGGTTTATTTCCTTCAGTAGCTTCTCAGTTGTAGAAACATTCAAGTATTTATTATTCAGTTGAGTATTTATTTGGAATTTAGTCACGACTGCTACAAATAAAGCAGCACAGCTGCAGAAATGAAGCTTTAAGCAGAAACCAAAAGACAGGAAACAGCATGTAAGCTTAAAAAAACTTGTTTCCTGTCTTTGCTATTTTGATTTGTTTTTGCTTTCATTGTTTTATTTTCACGTTCGAAATAAATCTCCATCCATTCATCCATCCACTCATCCATTCATTCAATTTTTCCAAAAGCCTCTGTTTTCTGAACATTTCAAATCTGATCTTACAGCAAATACAGCAAATATCTTTTATGCCAAAATACATTTCCTCCATCATGTCTGCTCCTTGTTGTAGTTCAGACATCATTTTAGCGATTCACAGCTGCAGGGAAATGCAGAAATCATTTTTAAAATGTGCCCAACATTTTCTGCATATGGAGGAGACAAACAAAGACAACCTGGGAACTCTTGGTGCACAAACGGACATTTTAGTGGTTGTGTCTCATGTGAGTCTTCAGAGTAATTGCAGAGTTTTCTCAACATCCATCAGGTCCGAGCAGCAGAGAGAGATAAAAAGTAAAACCCAGCAGGATTATCTCCTCTCTTAAGGATGGTCCAGTGTTTCACTTGAAGGAAGTAAGAAAGGAG
The DNA here is from genome assembly GCA_029783665.1 of Naso thynnoides. Lineage (NCBI taxonomy): Eukaryota > Metazoa > Chordata > Actinopteri > Acanthuriformes > Acanthuridae > Naso > Naso thynnoides. Next base: position 28,380,796 of record JAQLOL010000003.1, read on the forward strand.
GCATTGGAGCAGCGTTCAGCCGGCTCTTATCATGGCTGCCTCTTTAATACTTCAGGCATTTTTCACCTTTTTACGAACCTAACGGAGCAGAGAGGCTATTCAACCACAGTCGAAGACAAACAACATGTCACTACATCTCTCAACACCATCTGACTTCCTGTCTGTGGCTCTCTGCTCTCATTGGTTCCTCCTGAATATGTCAATCTTTAAAAACTCCTCACAAATATAAAGTTTCATGTTTAAAAAGCTTCAGTCCTCAAATGAAACATCTGCTCACTGAAGTTTCTATCAGACAAACAGGAGTAAACTGCGTGTGTGTAGGGGACTATTTTCAGC
>JAQLOL010000003.1:28416671-28431385 GCA_029783665.1 Naso thynnoides
TCAGTTAGTTTCGCCTAAAGGTTGGAGTTTCCACTTGAATTCATTACAGTATACCTTGACAACTGTAGACCAATCCGGCATCAGTTGCACTTTGTGATAAATGCTAACATACAGTTTTATGCTAACATGTTATTTTAGCAACCAAATATTTTCTTGGTAATTTATTTATAAAAACATTTTTTATCAGATGCTAATCATAAAAACCCTCTAAATTATTCAGTTGCATGTTTGCTTGCAAATAAATTATTTCTGTGCTGCTCCACACTGATTTAAAGATGGACAAAGGTGCCACCTCAGCATTTAATTGGACTATATTCAAGACTGCCCCCCTTTTCTCTTCAGTGAGTGTCAGACTTTAGAACTGATTAACTGTCAAAGTTGCGAAAAGAAGTGTTGGTGTTACATGTTAACATGTGCAAGTCAGCAGGCAGATGTTGAAGTTAAATGACTGAATGAAACATTTATATCATTTTTTTCATTGTGATTGAGAACAAAAAATGTGGTTCTTTGTGTCATTTTTGTTCATTAAGGAACCTCTTTCTTAACCGAGGAACATCCGTGACCTCGTTTTGGGTAAATGATGACCTGACGTGAAATTAAAGCTGCAGCAGCTTTTCCTGCTGCTGACATGGTGCAGGCCTGTCAGTCTGTCCTTCCCTCTCTTCCTCACTTATGAAAAAGATGCCATAACCCTTCCAAAACAAACAATACTTTGTTTTTTTCTCCACGAGCAGTCACGTGACAGATCAACAGAAAAGAAACTTGCATCTTAGCGATACAAGGTTTTCACAGGTGTTTTATTTGATCTGTCATTTTTCAGTTTTCCCTCGATCATGTTAACTTGATTTCATTTTTTATTTTTTCTCTGTTTTCTGTCAACACCTGATTCCTCCTCCTCTTTCTCCTCTTTTCTTCATCCTTTTGATGTCTTTGCTTCGTTTTTTCTGTCATCTTTCTGTATTTGATCTCCTTATCCTTTACGTCTCCTGCCTCCTTCCTCTCCACCGGTTGTGTTTGTTGTTGCTCGTCTCTGCTTCTCCACACGCACACCTGCATCTTCATCTCTCCTCTTTTTCCTCCTCCTCACTCTGAAGGATCCCTCTGCATCCAGGCCGCCCCTCAGACACGCCGACCTTCACTCCTCCTCCCTCCTCCGTCGCCCCAGCACCTCCTCTCTGCACCTCCCTTCCTCCTCCTCCTCCTCCTCCTCCTCCACCTCCTTCTCTACAGATCACCCCTACCAACACCACCTCCAACCCCGACACCACCGCCCCTCAGCTCCTGCACCTCCTCCACAGCATCCCCCCTTGCAGACACCTCGGGCCCTGGGCTCTGGCCTCTCCTTCAGGGGACACTCAGGTAACCTGCTGCCCCTCCACCTGCACCTCACCTCCACCTTCACCTCCACCAGCAACATCAAACCAAAACAAGCACCTCATTGTGGTTTTACTGTGCAGCATCACAGCAGGAAGAAGCATCCGCAACTTGAACACTTTTCATCTGTTGGGGGGAAAAATATTAGAAACATTTATGAAGCTGAACCAGCTTGCGTCTTCAGCAACAACTGAATGTACGAAACTTCATGAAGGAGGATTGAGTACACGACTGCTTGATCAGACTGACTTTGAGTTAACTGCTAACATTATTAATAACATGGCAGCTAAAAACACTTCAGTACAAATACACTCAAAGTATTGTTACTCTTTACCTTAGAAAATCTGACTGATTCTTTACCAACTGCTCTTTGGTTGGTTTGGGTAGGCAGTTTATCTTTGGTGTCATGGCACCAACATCCCATAATAACCTTTCAACATTTTGTACTACAGCTGGTCTTAAAGAACTCTAGACTTCTGCTCCTCTCCTTGGCTCTGGATTCAGACTGCGATGGGACTTTCAGCCAATCACGGGACATTTCAGAGAGCACATATCCCTTTTGGTTGCTTTTTCTTGTGCTTCTTAGCAACAGGTGATGTCACTACAAGCTGATTTGCTGTTGAAACAATTGACGTGTCTCATGTTCTTAAACTGGCCTTTGGCGTCTTGACGAGCTGAACTGCAGGCGACACCGTCAGCCGGCTTGAGTCGAGCTGAGACAGTTTACACCGCCGCAACTTTCCCTGCAACCGTTTGGTCTCGCCGTGAAGCTTTTGTCCAAACTGGACTAAAAAGAGAGAGAGAGAGACAATGACTGAAATAAAACATGAGCTGGAGCAAAAACAGGGAGGGGAGGGGGTAGCCAAGTTGCTTCCTTTGGAGTCTCATGCTACAGCTAGCTTGGTCTCCAGACGATGCCGACCTCATTTTTAAAACACCAGAAACTACAACCAGACCTCCTCCCATCAGTCCAAATTTCTGCAATAGACCGCTCAGATGGACCATAACACAAATATTGATGACCGTCCTGAAATCCGGACAAACAAAGAGGCGAAGTCAGGTTCACTTAACATGCGACTGTTGAAATGTTACTGACTGGCTAAAGGTGATGGTGCCACTGTTATCCTGTTCATTTCTGCTTACAGCTCTTTGTACCATGTTCTAATTTTTTCCACGTTTCTCCTCCTTCCCCTGCTCTTCTTCCTCCTCCTCATGCTCCTCCTCTCAGGACTTGGACCAGCCGTCCAGCAGCAGTTTCTGGTTGTGTCTGACAGGCATCAAGGTCTCTCAGATCAAAGCTTCCACAGTGTCGCGTTGAGTTATGGCACCCTGCCTCGGGCTCCTCGCAGAGCTCCGCCCTCCTCCTCCACCTCCTCCCTCCCCAGGTCCAGAGTTGGCTCCTGTCCTGCTCCCCTGCCTGGTCCTCAAAGTCTTTACACTTCCTTGTCCCATTCTCATCGCCCTCCCAACAACATCGCAACCAATGTTCACTCCTGCCAACCATCACTGTCTAGTAAAGTCAATGGGTCTGCCCAGCTCACTCCACACCACCTCTGGGTTTCAGGGGAGCGGCCTCCCCGGCCTCTCCGTCTGGACGTGCCCCCTGAGAGAGACTGGAGACGTGATGCCGACTACAGGACTGTCAAACCCAGCTCATCACAGGACCCTCGCGCTGCTCGCCACCACCAGCCCCTCCAGCAAAGCAGCTCCCAGCAGCCCCCTCAGGCTCGGCCCAACAGGGACCTCCAACTCTGCTCACTCTGTCAGCAGCTTCCTGCTGAGCCTTCATACCCCTACTGCCCATCCTGCGGCGCTTACGTGGCTCGCTTCCGCTCAGCCAGCTGATCAGGCTCAAGTGGAGATGTTCACTGTGAGGATCCAGTCAGAGAGAAATTCAGAATGTGCCAACACTTTTATAAATTCAGTGCATCATATTATTTGTCTGTTGCTTTTCAACCCCCTTAAGATGAAACCATGCCCACTTGGTATGATGTAATTCTGGACAGTGACTGAAGTCTTGTGTGCATTCTAATTTCTTAGTTGGGGAATAAAACGGCTACAGACTCATTCTTGTCACATTCGTGGTCTGATGAACAAACAATAGAGGTTTAACAGTACATATATTCACGCCAAACCGTCACGGTACTGACATCATGGTTCGGTGCACGCAGTCATACGAAGAATACGTCTGAGTCAGTCACAGGTAGCAGTGGTAACCTTTAGCAAGTTTAGCACATACGGTGTGAGCTGATGTAGTCGACCCGACTGCTTCTTTTAAAACTTCCAATCATGAGGCTTCACTAAACTTTTCAGAGTGCCTGGATTAAACTCAGTTTCTTAGTGAGTCATTTTCATGGAGGTTGTGTGACACTCAAAACAATTAATCCACCATTTAAGCCACAACAAGCGAGGGAGAGGCTAGCTATGTCAAGCGATGATCTAAGACGTATGCAAGTGGCAACAGTATTTTTCTCACCTGAGCCAGGAGCAAAATAAAAAAAAGATGGGAAAGGTAGAAAGGTAGAAAGGGTCTGAATCGAATTATGACCTCTGTGCACTGTTACACCTTTAACAAACAATGAATTTATCAATTTACTGCTTCATATTGCTGTTTTACAAGCTTTTGTTTTATGTGGTGGCAGCCTGGTTTCCATGGAAATGCTGTGTCAAGGCTTTTTATCATACAGAAGTTGGCGTGGTTTCATCTGGGTTGGAAACACGATGATGCTGGGCTGTGCTGCTCATGGTGTTGGAGGAATGAAACTGATCTGTGGCTTCATCAGACGTACTCTGACAGAAAGCTGCCTCGACTCTTCTTCAGTACATTTGCCTTTCCAGCAAACTGCAGCGTCACTGTTCATTTGGGTTCCTGCAGTGTCTCACCTGGTTTCTGGTCCCGAGGCTACCCAGGCAAAAAACAAAACAAAAAAGGCCACTCACGGATCTTGAACACACATGAATGTCTGCTGGATTCAAGCACCTGTAGATTTCTAATCCAAATGAAGCAGAAACTTGCAGACATAGCGAGTTGATGTGATCAGTCAAAGCTGCTGACTTGCTGTTAAAAAGGACACTTTAATGATCCATAAACAAGCAGGAAATTTTAGTCTTCATCCACTTGGTGTCAGAGTTTAAACTGACAAAACAACATGTTAATGCAATGTTAAAAAATATAAACCATAAGCTTTTAAGTTTACTTCAGAGCAAAATTATTCTGCAACTACTCAATGTCAACAAGTTTTATTAAATTACGTTTCAAGCATAAAGCATCTAATGGTTCTCAACTTAATGTTCATTTACTGAATCTCTTGAGTTTTGGACTGTTGGTGGAACAAAAGACATTTGAAGGAATCACCTGTTTCAGGATTCATGTGTTTGTTGTTTGTGTTTTCTGACATTTCCTTCAGCAAATGACTCGCCATTCATGAAAAGCTGCTGTGAATCACAGCCAGTGTTTGACTCCTCTGCTAAGTTCAAGTCTGCAAAACTTTGACAGCAAAGAGAAAAAAAGGTCTGAAACTTTCAGTAGTTTCTACAAAATAAAATTTACCTCTCTGCTGATAGTTAAAGACTCACAGCTTAAGCATTTAAAGTTATTCTCTGTAAAATCGTCTTCACATCAATTCTGCAGGACACGACACAAAAACCTTTAATTACTCTGTTCTTGAATACTGGCCTCATTGTGGAAGATCTCTGTTTGAAATTACATCCACAGTTGCCATTGTTAAATGTTCAGATTATCTAAAGAAAGTGATGCTAAAATCTTCAGAAAACACTTTTATTGTAAAAGGTTCTATACATCTACAAAAAAACAGAAAAAACACATTTATTTTGAGAGGTTCTATACATGCTGATGTATGTGCCAGGTCATTTGTATAAGACCATAATAATATGAAAAAATGCTTCCAACAAATAATTCCCACATCTTGTTCTCATTATTAATGAATGTAATTATTTTCTCAGTGAATGAAGTCAGAAAAAGGTGAAAGTGTGATTTGATTTGATCCAGCGGTTCCAAATGTAATGATGCTTGACAGTTTGTACTGTCACAGGAAAGCTGCTGGCGTTTTTGCTTTGAAGTGAATTTAAGGTGGAGACGCTGCCGGTGAAAACATTTATGGCCAGCTTGACATGTGGCACCAGGTGGAGGTGCAGCTATCCCTTTTTTTTTTTAAATGTCATGTTTTGATCCTAAATGCAGAGTCGAGTCGAACAGGTGGCAGCTGAACCAAACAGGAAATAAATGATGCTGAGGCACGACAGGAAGTACAAAAGGAGCCTTCCTGCTGTTCCTGTGTCAGACTTTGAGCTTCTTCCTATTTATTTTTGTAGGCTTGTCAGACTGACGTGCATAGATTAATGAAGTATTTTACCAGCCTAACCTGAATATACTCGACTGTTTTCTAAAAGTAGTTTGTTGCCTTGTTTGCGATGTGGAGCCTCATATATTGTTGTCAAGGCTCATTTCTGTCTCAGAGTGTTAGATTAATAACTCAAGCTTTTATTTGAACAGAGTTGCAGCTAACATTTAGCATGATGTTTTCAGACATATAGCCTTGAGAGAACCACTTGACTTTCTGTACATTTACTGTAACGATGATATATGCAGATGTATTTTAGTGCAGCCACTCGACTGCGTTTAACTGTTTCATTGCACTTCAGAAGTGTTGACAGTAGATTTCTTTCATGTGCTTCTGCTGATTTCTTTTGATTTTTCTCTCATTGATTAGGGAGGAGCTTCTGTTACATTTGGGAGCTTTTTGTGCTTGACCAGTTCTGATCAGTTTCATAAATTATGAAGGAGCAGCTGAAAACCAGAGTGCTGTTTAATAACAGACTGAAGGACTCGATCTGTCCTCCTGCCCTAAGCACTGTAACCGCACCCATCTCGGGCTCCAGGTGAGCTGATTCAAACAAACCCAAATCTGGTCTAAATCCTCCCACCTGCTGTTGTTCTGCTGATCACTGAACATATTGATTATTTTAATAACCGTCGGCCTTGCTGTCACTCAAACTGAGGCCTCAAATACCAAAATGCTCTTCTGCTTAGTTCTTTCAGAATTAAATCCGTTTGCAGTTCAACAAACAGACGTTTGCCTGCTTCATGCAGCCCTCAGACCTGAGTTCATGAAGATGATGATGATGATGATGATGATGATGATGATGATGATGATGCAACAAATAATTAAAATTAAGAGAAGTTATTTTTTCAACATGTCAAAGTTGTTTTGGCTTCTAGCTTCGCCAGATTTTATTATGTTGATCTAGGTATATTTTTAATGCTTATTTTTTTACACTGTAGACTTGACAGAGATAAGATGATTAAAATGTTTGAAGTTCACATTGTCGTAAAGGTGGTTTTTGTTCACCCGTCAAACACCAAATCATTAAGTTCTCTGCAGGTTTCAGGATGTTTCTGTGTGTGAGTATAACCAAAAGCAGTAGTTGATTAACTCTTAACAGCATGAGCCACTCACCTAATATGAAGTTAAAGTAAAATTTTAATATTTCACCCAATTTTATATATCAACACCAAAAAGAAACAGTCAGTGATTACTGATTAATATTTCTAGCTGCATCACAAAAGAACAGAAATGTTTGGATAACAGGCTGCATGGTTTACTGTTAATCCCTTTTGTGTTTGTGTATGAGTATGTGTGTGAGTGAGACACAGAGAAGGCAACTAATATCTTCACAGGTTCGACTTAGCTATCATTTAAAAATTTGAACAGGTTGCTTGTGTTTAAGTAACCAAATTTAAGATCCAGGTCACTGATGCACTCAAGTTAAACATCGCCTTGCTGGACATGAACTAAACGGAGATGTGGAAGCAACATAAAGTTCATGTCTCAAACTCCTGATTACACAGTCTCTCCTGCTGGTGAAACCTTTTTATTAACTTGCAGGCTGGAGACAGCAAAGAGGAAAAATGTTGTTTTATCTCTTTGTTTACGCCTTTTGCACTTCTCACAAATGTTTCCCCTTTCCTTTATATTAATAACTCCTGCTCTGTTTATGTTTTCATAATTATATTGGCACAAGCATAACAGACAAAGGTGACTTTACATACAAATATTTTCTATATTTAAAGTAAGTCCTTTAAAAGACATGGATGACATTATGTTTTACAGACGTGCACTGGTTGGTAGCAGCAGATCTGTGGTCAGTTTTATTTCTGATGATAGGGACTAAAGGTTAAAGTGACACTGCAGGGTCAACAACACATCTTCCTTCAGAGTAAAGTGTAACAGTTACCACACCAATAAAATACTCCTCATGGCGTAATGCTTATGATGCGTTCAGTTCATAAGATCTCCATGGAAACTGTTCCCTCCTCTCTCTAACCCTCCTTTTAGAAGGTTGAGGCTATTGCTCATGTTCATGTTTGGGTTTTCAGAGCCGCAGTCAGGAATGGTTAGCTGAGCTTAAGCGGGGGAACAACAGTTACAAGCTGGAACTACTTCCTCTCAAACCACGGCAGACCATGGCAGCAGAACAGGGTGGATGGATACACTGCTGTTTGTTTAGATTTGTTCCATCAATAACAGGTTAAAGAAATGAGACACAGCCAGTAAACCTGCTCTACTCTGCCTTTGATTGGCTCATTGTCTTACCTCAACACTATTTATTCTAATTATCCAATAAATAACCCTAATTATCATTCCTAAAGCTTCAACTAACCAATGAAGCCAACTCGTGCCAGCCAATCAGAGGCAGAGTAGGAAGGGTCATGCCTTCACCAAAGCAGAATTCCTAAGGGTTTGCCAAGCTAAGCTAACACCATCTGGACTCTGAGCTCTGTGATGTAAGCTCAAGCTGGAAGACTAACGACCAAACTAAGTCAGGTTTGTCTCAGTTTGCTTAGATTTTTTTTCAGGTCTTTTCTAGTTTAAAAGTTTGATTTCTGCCTGATATGTTAGTGGGACTCAAACTCTGGTACTTAATTTTTTACTTCAACACAATCCATCCATGTATGAATCTGTCAGTGCTTTGAAGGGAAGCTTTCATCAACTGGAAATCAGCAAAAGTTAAATTCTCATCTCAAAGGTCTTTGAAACTCTGTGGCCTCAGTGGCAGGGCCTCTGATCATTTGTTGTGGCTGTCTGCTGATTGCTTCACTGCGCCCTCAGGTGGTCCGGTGCAGCAGCAGTACAGTGAATACATTGTTCTCTGACTCCACCCATTCCCCTTCCTTTAGTTCCAGCTTTACCTCCTCTCTGTTGCTCAGCGGTAGGAGGGCCACCCCAGTCACTGGCCCCTCCTCCATCACCTCCTGCCCTTTCAGAGGTGCCAGAGCCACACCTGACTTCCCTCTCAGGACTATGTGGGCAGGACCTGGCTGCAGGTCCAAGGTGAGGACAAACAAGTAGATCCCGTCCACTGGAGCAGAGAAAGTGCCGGAGTCAGAGTAAAACTGACCCCGGTCCAGAGATACTTCAAACACGATGATGCCATTTGAGATGCTCTGGGGAGATCGAGCCACGAGCAGCAGAGAGTCTTCTGATAGGCTGGATGAGACAGGAACACCACCTGGAGACACAAGGAGGGTCAGGAGTGTTTGGGGACTTTGTTTGCTGGCATCAGTGACTTCTTTAAGTCTCTGCTGGTTGTTGAAACTGTTCAGAGCCACAAAATTACATGACTCCAAAAACCTGAAACAGCAGATTGTTGTTTCATTCTTTGTACAGAGAAAAGACATGTCGCTGTAGTTTTTTTGTTTTTGTTTTTTGTCTCTGTAGCATCTCTACATTACATGATGCAATTTCTAACAAATGACTTAGGAATCATTTAGGACATTTAGTAAATCTGACATGAAGATTCAAACAAATCTGACAGAAGAAGGCTCTGACCGATCAAGTTGACACTCACCTGGTGAATTCCTCCTACTTCGATGCTTTCCTCCTCTTCCTGATCCCAACCCCCCTCCTCCTCTCTTCTTCTCTTTCTTTCCTTCTCTGTTCTTAAGCAGCTGCCATACTTTATCGAGCTCCAGCGTGGCATCCGATCCTGCCAGCATGTCAACATTACTGAAGACGTTCTTGAACACCCTCAGATGTTCCTCCAGCCCTCTCTTCAGCCACCTCACCTCCGCGAGCAATTTGGCCTCCGCATCAGCAGGTGGTGCCTCTCTCCCAGACATGTTGCAGGGTTTCTCCTCCAGCTGCAGCACCTTCAGCTTCAGCTGTTCCACTGTTTTCTCCAAGTTCCACAGATCACTACCATCTCCTCCATGCTCCACATGCCTCCTTTCAGGATGGAGGAGCTGTCGCTCTCTTGCTGCGACTCCACCATTGGTCCTCTTCATGCTGCCAGGGAGCAAGTTGTCAGGGAGGAGGTGAGAGGAAGAGGAGGGTTGATCAGCAGATGGTACCTCCTCTCTGCCACCTGTGAGCAGAAGAGACAAATTAGTCCCTTATCCCTCCTTTAGCATCTCCTTGCTGCTGTTTACATTAAAGCAAAAAATTTTATCTGTTCACAAAACAGGCAGAAAGTGTTTGTTGATGTCAGAGTTCACTGAAGGTCAGATACATCACGTATATATATATATATTTTTTGTTTGTTTGTTTTTTTTACCAGCAGTGGAATTTTGTGTCTTTCTGTAACAGAGAAGTTTCTGTCTTTGAAAAGCTTACTGAATGTTTTGTCCTTCTTTGTTTTCTGTGTTTATATCAGCTGCTGATCAATTTGATTTGTCTCCCTTAAAAAACAGATTCTTCATCCCATTTAGACTCCTGGTTCAGCAAGGGTTACCAAAAAATGTTATTCCATCTCTACACGTGAAAGTAGTTTTTCACTGAAGCCTCATATTAACTTAACTGAGGTTAAACTGTGAAAGTCACTTGTGCAGCATGAAGTGTGTAAAGATTGTTAATGTTGAATGGATGAGAAGATGGATGTGAGAACATACAAAAAGGTCTTAAAGTCAGTAAATAAATAAATGTCATAACGGTTTTGTGCATCAGCCAAAACAAGAACCAAATCTACAAATCTCAGTCCAAACTCAGATTACAATCTGCAAAATAAACAGTGACATTGTTGAGATTACAATCTGCTTTCAGTGTTTTATTCTTCTGTTTCTTCATAGGCTTTAATTTCTTCAACAAAGCTTTTGATTACTTGCCTTTAAAGTTTTTTTTTCCTTAAATAAATTATGTTTTTTTTTCTGTGTCACCTGAAAGCACCTTGGGTTGCCCTTTGAGTGCTCTCACCAGCATAAATCATTAAATCAAGGAGCAAATCACTACCCTAAGGGAGACATTATCAGATGGTGGCACAGTGCTGTTGTTACAATTGAAATCTTAGTACCTGGTCTGTTGTTCAGCAGGGAGGTGATGCTCAGGTTGTGCCCCCTCAGCTGCTCCTTCAGGGCTGGGATGGAGTGAGCCTCCTGGTCCTGGACAGGCCACTCCAGGAACTCCAGCATCTCCTCTCCCAGCAGCAGCTCCAGCACGTCACTGTGTCGGATGACATCTTTCAGCAGAGAATTGAAGGAGCCCGACAGGTGTTGCATCTCCTCCGCCAGCTTTCTGTCGGCCTCCCTCAGGCTGGAGAGTTCAGCCAGGCTGACCTTCACTGAGCCGCTTAGTTGGTTCAGGCTGTGGTCCAGAGTCCTGGTCCTGCTTTGTTCCAAAGCCAGAGACTCCTTCACCTGCAGGATGATGGAGAGGAATGAAGGTGAGATGTTTCACTGAGAAATAAAGTGAATTTGATTCCATTCTTTCTTACTGCCAATGTGGTCTGACTCAAACCAACATGTTAATATCTCTCAGGATTGTCTGACCCCTGACTGTGGCTCTTAAAGAGATGTTTTAAGAGATTATTTTGTCCAATTTATATATGTGTCTTTAGCTGAAAATTGCTAAGGGATTTTATTTTTCATACGTGCTGAAGGCCACGCTGCAGTGTCTCCACCGCTGGCTCCCAGTCACTGGCCCCGCCCCACAGTCCTGCCCCTCCCTCGCTGTTGTCTTCTAGGGCTAGTCTGTTGTCATTGGCCAGCTCTGTCACATTTGTCATGGCTTTCTCCAATTGGGCCACAGTGGCTTGCAGCTCTTTGCAGCTGCAGTCTCCAGATGTGTTGTGCTTGTAGAGGTGGTCATACAGGTAGTCCACATCCACGTCCATCTCATGCAGCCGTGTGCTGTGCTGGCTGAGGTTCCCTGCCAGCTCGCCCACCTGTCTCAGCACCGCCTCCTTTGCTGCATCCACCTCCAGCCCTGTTTCCATGAACAGGATCTGACTGTTGCGGGCCGTCTGGTTGATCTGCTTCCCCAGTTCCTTGAAGTCTCTCTTTAGCTGCTGGACGTTCCCTGAGGTCACCTCCACATCCTCCACGAGCCCACCCACCTGCATAATGACATAATGGAGGACTTTCAAGGTCATTTCTCCACCTTTTAAACCCTTTTTTTGTTCACTTTTAAAGGTCTTTGTGAATATGGATTTTTCATGGCATCATATTGAAATTTTAAGTACTGATATGACCAACTGCAGAGATTTGACTGTGGGATCGAAAACAGAGGTAATAAATGTGTTTCAGTCAGACCGACCTTCACCGTGTTGTTGACCACCATGTTGTCCAGACGTTCAATGGCCTCCCAGAGCGTTGAGGTGTCTGAGGGCAGGGGTGGGGAAGGGAGGTGATGCTCCAGCTGATGCTCAGTGGACTGATCCTGGTCCAGCTTCAGTTCTGCCAGTGTACTGTTCATGGCCTGCAGGCTGACCTGGGATCAAAGTAAGGGGTTTATTTTAACTGTGGATTTCATCATGCAGAAATACTAAATATCTGCTGGTTACATCATAGTTCACATAAAAACCTGGTTGTTTTTCTTTCTTCAAAATTAAAAGCAAATTCTTATTTCCAGGTAAAGTGTAAACAAAAATGTTAATTTATTTAAGAAGGGTTGATAAATTAGTAAATAATGGAAAAATCCAAATTAAAAAAATCAGATCAATCAAATAAATCAGTATAGTTGTAACCTTAGTCCTTTAAAGTATCTTGTTTGTTGTTCTCTGACCTGCAGCATCTTCTGGTGGCGTTTCAGTTTCATGTCGATTTCTGTTTTAAAGCTAGTGAGGTTGTAATGCAGCATTGCATGCTGGGAGTGCAGCTGGTCCTCCATGTCAGTTCGCTGGATCTCCATCTGCCTCCGGACCTCCCTGATGTGCTGAAAAACCTCCTCCAGTTTGGCATCAAGGCGTTCCTCCATTGCTTCGTCAAGCTCGTGGCTATCCAGGGGCCCCGCCTGTCGCTTTGCCCCCTGCTGGCTGCTCTTCAGTTGGGCCACATCATGGGCCAGGTCCCCTACCTGCTGGCTCAGATGCTCCAGTGAGTGGTTGAAGCCATCCAGGAGTGGCTGCAGCTGGGACATGACCAGGGCCATCATGTGGGGAACAGAAGGGGCAGCAGGAATTTGGGCGTACGGTACAGCAGCAGCATCCAACTCCTCAACTACTGACAAAAGAAACTTGTTCAAGTACAGATCAGCATTATTTCTCTGAAACAATGTGACTAATTTTTACTGTCGCTTTGAAGCATTTAGTACAGTTAAAACAGCACCACTTGCTGGGCAAACATTAAAATACAAGTGACCTTACTGCTTTCATTATTGTTATTGGAAAAGACAGAAACTCCTTAAAGTTATTAAGATTCCTCCTCTGGGAAAAAATGAAAGCCTGAACCAGATTTCCACATTTTTATCGGAAGTAAAAACTTGTTTTTAAAAAGTTTCTCTCACACTCACCTCATGCAAAAACACAGAGCTACTCTTAGCAAGCAAGCACACAAAAACACACTCCCAAAAGATTCATGGCTCTCTGGGGGGCAGCAATCCATCACTCTTAAATGGAGCCAGTTCAGTTTCCAAACTAGAACATAAACACAGCGCAGCCCTCAGCCTGAAAACCAGTCTAGCAGGGAAACAAAAACATCTAAAAACGGCTCAGATCCTGTGTGCTGCCTTTTCTGTCTGCTGGAGCTTTTGAAAACACTGACGCTGAAGCTGCTCACACGCTGAGAGGCTACTGGGGAGATTCAGGGGCTTCAGGGTCACAAATGATCTGTGCAGCAGAAGAAAAAGTCAGAGATGAGATGAATTTGTTTCTGTTAGTTCTGTGGAAAGTGACCGAGTGAAGCCAGAACACACAGTGCCTGCAGGACACCACTGCTCCTCCAGCTGGACTTTATTCAGTGTGAGATGCTTCTGGGCTCCGTGGATCCATCTGATCCTGAATGCTGATGTTTTCTATGGAGTTTGAAAAAAACAAACCAACTGCTTAAATTTCCTGCTGTTTATCCTCCTCAGTTATCCAGAGAGAGTCTGACGCTGCGTCTCTACCCCACGGCACAGCTCAGCTCCGTGATGGGATGGCTCCATGAATGATAGTTTGAATCCAGATCCTTCAATCACTCAATCAGTGAACTCTCCACTGACCATCAGCTCACATCTGTTTGATACAGAGAGGTGATGACTTTCTCTACGAAGCTAGGATTTGTTTTAATATTTGTTTTCGTCTTTCTAAGGTTGTCTGAAGGTTTCACGGGGTTTCTGGGTTAACAATCAGTTCAGGTTCAGTTCAGGGTTTAGGGCTTTAGAATTTAAATTGGCAACAAGGGTCCTAGATACAGGATTGGCGTTGGGTGTGTGTGCCTCAGTTTACTGCTGTCACTTTGGAGACCAAGTCCAGACTTGATGCACTGCAGTAGGAAGTTCCAGGTCAGTTCAGACTCCAGTTGCAGAGGGGGGGTGAGCTGTTGGGGACTTTGGACAGTGAAACCCAACACACCGTGGTCAGCTGGCAGTGTTTCTATCTAATGACTGTCAGCCTGATTTACCGAGCCGAGCTGAGTCGACTTCCTGTTTGAACAAAACAGCGTCTGTGCTTCTTTTGTTTCTTCTAACATCTGTTGTAAATGTCACTATTCAAAGGTCAGACGACATGACATGAGTTGAGAGAAAATGGAGACAGCAAAGGAAACATAAACGAGTGAAGACTTAAGTAAAAGATATGCTGGTTTCACTGAAGTTCAGCTCCTGTTGCTGAAAAATAAAAAGCAGAATTATTCCTGAAACCTCTATCTGATCTAAAACACTGTAATGTTCCTTTAAGAATGATGTTATGCTGGCTAGTCAGTGAGGTCAAAGGTCCAAGAGAACAGAGCACTGTGGGAACCTGAGAGTAAGGCGATTCCGTAACAAGGTCCACGCAGGAAGAGTGTGTGTGTGTGTGTGTGTGTGTGTGTGTGCCCATGAGTGTGAGCATGCGTGTATGAGTGTTGTAATACACATTCTGCTCTGGTGACACAGGAGCTAATAGTGTCATCTTGTCCTCCATAAACCAAT
>JAQLOL010000003.1:28440043-28453545 GCA_029783665.1 Naso thynnoides
ATTTCACACATACACACACACACACACTTCATTTCTTTCATTGTTTCAAGGTAACATGACTCACCTGCCCTGCAGCATCAGCTCTGTTTGCTGTGGAACACAACCACCTGCAGGCAGAACTCAGGGCTTCAGCTGCACCACACATGCTTACAGCCACACAGAAGCTCTCAAATCAGTGTGTGAAAAAGATACTGTGTGTCTGAGTGAAGCTTTTTTTCTCACTCCTGCTGAGGGAGACAGTTCGAGCAGGTGGAACCTGTCAGTCCAGTCTGCAGACACACCTGAACTCTCAACGGCCAATGGGGAGAAACCTGAGAGGCGTCCACCGAAAGAGATGAGGACAGCCTCAGTCTCACCTCACCTTTCAGGAAACTCTCTGAAAAGCCTCTCAGACGGACAGAGAAGACCAACAGACGAGCAATGGAGAATAAAATTGCAAAATTTATAGGAAAGAAAATTGGTGAGTAGAAAAAGGAGAAAAAGGGGCCCGACTTCCCTGTTCTCAGGGGGAAAAACTGCATCTGTAACATGTCTCTTTTGTGAGGCCAAAGGAAATTCCTCTGGAGTTTTCTGTGTAAAGGCAGAGATTTGATGGCTTAATGAGCCTGAGAGATGAAAAACTGAGCTGAGGGTCCTGATGTCATGTTGCAGTGTGGAGATGAAATTTCTGTTTGAGCTCCAACTTCGCTGTGACATCTTCTGGAATTTGCTTCTTCTCCTGTTCCGTGTTGGCACCTTGTTAATGTGCTTTTCTTTATTTTGGCTTCCTGCTGCTGGCTGAGACACAAACAGTCATAACTGTTTCAATTCTGATTATTAATTTCAGTATTTAATTATAATTGGGAGTGATCGGGTTGCAGCCTGGTTACAGGCCCATGTGAACACATATTTTTAACCTCATACAGGCCTTAGATGATATGAAAACGTAAACAAAACTTTCAGGTCCTCGGATCAGTCACAGGAATGTTAATGCTGAAAATGGGAGAGGAAAACCTGTTAGCTTCAAATGTAGCATGCTAGCAATGCTAGCTGCTCTGTGAGGCTGTATTTACACACAGTGCTGCTCCCAATTCAATGCTAACAGGTTGAGCAAGTGTAACATTTACCACAGTTGCCATTAGAGCTACTTAATTAACATTAAACTGCGAACAGATGCCATTAGTCGTGCAGGTATTTGGTCCTTGATGAGGTCCCAGGACCGCAGTTGGAGAACCAATGGGTTCACCTAAACACACGTGTGTGGGCTGACAGTGTGATGCTGCTTGTTCTGCAGGAGAAGCGTTGCAGGAAGCAGTGGAGAACGCTCTGGGTGTAGAAGATGAGGACGAGGACAAGGACGAGAGGAAAGGAGGAATCTTCTCATTTGGAAGTGATGACGGGAAGAAAGACGAGGAGGACAAAGGAGGACTGTTCTCATTTGGAAACGACAAGGAGGAGGACGAGGGGAAGGGAGGATTCTTCTCAAAGTTCTTTGACAAAGAAGACAATGAAAAAGGAAAAGAGAAGAAGTCAGGATTTGCAGGCCTCTTCAGTGAACAGGAAGTAGCGAGTGCTGCCGGAGGAAGTGAGGAAAGAGGAGGAAATCAACTACAGAATGTTAAAGTATCTGACGGAGGCAAGTAACAACTTTCTGTAAATTCATGTCCACCTGACCAGTAACCTCTAAAGGTCATAAGAGTAATGACACCCTGAGAGAGGCAGAAGGAAACAGCAGAAAAGTTCTTCAGGCTGATTTATTGTTTCTGCGTAGCTGCAAGATTTTCCATTCAGGCTCTTTTTAATGTGATTCCTATTTTTCTCATTTCTTTGAAAAGTTCCACCGATTAAAACGTTTTGCTGCTTCAACTAATTTAAGCAGGTAATTAGTCGATCACACCAAGAAGCGTCGCAGCAGGCGCAGCTGCTCCAAATACACCTTGGATGTGCATCGTTAGGAAAAAACTACCGGTATTAACTTCTCATCCATGATTGCTATTATCCTATTGTTTCTGCTACTCTTCCGCCAAAAACAAAACAGGGGACGCTTTTCTAGCAACGCTTTTCAGTGTGATCAGACCTTTACTGCTGTTTTTGTTCTGTTTCAGATCTGTTCAATGACCTGATGGATGTGGCAGAAGAAACCGCTGAAGGAAGATAAACAACAGAAATAACACACTGACCTCTCAGACAATCAGCGCTCCCTTCAGTTCATGCTCTGCTGCAACCGTCAGTAGCCTGAGATGTCAGCCTTTCCCCACATGTTAATATTTATTATTGCTAATCCTGAGAGCAACTAAACTTCCCGTTTCAGCTTGGACACGCCAGCTTCACGGTGGCTCATACACACTGATCGCATGTGTCCACTAGCTTCCCTGGAAGCTACGTTCATTCTGTATGCGCTGCAAAATGTCTTCTTTTACTCTTGTTTTTGTCGCAGCTAAAATGAAAGGAAATAGTTCCACATTCATGAAATAGATGTTTCTTTCTGGTAGCAAGAAATTAATATCAATCTCACATCTGTATGTGCATAGAGCTGGATTTCCAACATGGCTAGCTTAGCTTAGCATAAAGACTGGGAGCAGAGGGAAACTGCTAGCCTGGCTTATTCCGAGGTTAAAAAATACCTCTACTGTCAGCTCTGCAGCTCACTGATAAATGTGATGTATCTCATTTGTTTATTATGTTCAAAAGCAGAAATGCCATCATATCCATGTAAGTTTTAGGAAGAGTTTCATGTTGGAACTTTTTCTTAACCCTAAGCTGACCTGATGCTAACTCCTGTTCTGTATTTCCTTTCATATATTTACATTATTATTTCCCAAGATATTGACCTGTTCCTTTATTTATGTTCATATATCCAGGGTTGTGTAGCTGACCATAGCACTCATCAGAGGAAGTAAGCTTTTACAGACTTTTTACAGACAGCTACTACAGCAACTTCACTGATTTGTATGGTGGAAAAATCTTGCATAAAACTGTGTAATATAAAAATTCTAAAGTAATCCATCACAATTTTATTAGTCGTGTTTTCGGTAAAATCTTGGTTAAGAGCAACAAACAATACAGATTTCTTTTTAAATGTGATGATTGATATATTGACAGTGTAAAGCTGAGTGTCGTCATACTGATTAAATATTCTTTGTTTACTGTGTTTCCTTAAAGTGTGATAAACTAAGGCTCATGCAGCTTATTCAGATGATTTATTTGACTCCATGAGCAAATAAATACCAGGTGTCATATATTATTTCAACAGATGAGACAGGCATATACATTTCTTTGCAGATGATCACCCGTTTTATTAATGTGACATAATCATGTTATAATTCTGCCACTGTCAAAAAGATTTTATGATACCATGAAATCCAAAGCTCATTAGTCTGCAGGAGTTAGTGCCTGTTAAAGGTTGCAATCAAGCTCCAGTAAGAGTCAAATTTAGTTTTAAAAGCAAGGTAAATTCTCTTCAAAGCACGACAGAGTGGTTAAGTCAGGCCCCCCTCTGCTGTACCCCATGGGATCTATTTTAGAAAAATGTTGCACATTAGTCTATGAACAGAGAAAATGTTTATTTCAATCCCATTAAATTATGCTGTTTGTGATTTTAATGATAATTTTACAGATCAATAACGTTTCAGTTTGTGGTGCAAACGGTTAAGTACCAGTTAGTTTAAGTGAGACTGCTCAGTGAACTACATCTGTCATCTCACACAATATCACCAACGCTAACACAGCTGTAACCTCAGCACAGTTTCTTTGGTACCTTCAAAATGAGAGAAAATGGATTAAAGAGGTCAAAATCATTCCAACATGGGCGTGTCAAGAGTTGCAGCTTAGCAAACACAGAGTCAGTCGCTTCTGTCACAGATTGTTGTCTAGACGTCACTTACTCCACAATCGGGTGTGTCATTTTTCTAAATACATATTTTCAAACTCTGATACCTTAGCAGTTGTGTGATAAACTGAGACTTTATTAACTTGAAAATGATCTTTTAAATTGACAAACATCATAATTGAGATTGGCAGAACAATTTAAACAGGATCAAGAAATAATTTGACTCTTTCCTGACTATTGTTCAAATTTTTTACCAAATAAGGTCACATGGAGTTCAGTAGAAAGGGCAAAACTTAGCCACTCTATTTGCATAAGACTTGGCTTTTGACAATAACCTGTTGGCTGAGCTCCGCCCACTTGGTCACTGTTTCACCTGTGAGGAATGTTGTATTCAAACTCGAGCAGACAAATGCGACTTCTCTTCTGTGCTTCTGGCAGAGTTGATCAAACGTAGCTCACCAGCTGCGATTTCTCTGAGATGGTGTTGAAATATTTTTTAAGCTATCTCTTAACACAGTCAGTGTTTTTGGAAAAACTGCATTAAAAATAAAGCGATGAGATGCAAGGCTAAGAGGTAATTAATGTTATTTTAGTATTTGTTTTTGTCTAAGATGATGGTGCTCCAGTGCGACATCTACTGAAAGTAAATGCCACATATATACAACTTTCTAATCTAACTTTTCAACTCTGCAAACTAACGACGGTTGTCTGTTTGGCTTGGATGTCTGGAGGCTACTGTGGATAGTGAAGCAAGTTAGCTAGAAATGCTAATGTTAGCAGCTCACATTAGCAAGCTCAACATGCTGTTTATTCCATTTCTGACAAGTTTGCTCTCGTGTTTTTGGTGTGAGCTCTAAACTCTTTCAATGCAGTATTGCTAAACCATTCTGCTATATGGAGGCACGCACAGCTCGATTATGATTGGACGGTCTGTGTTTAGGGGAGGGGCTTGACACGCTGGGACCTGGTCTGCATGTCTGTCAGCTGGGGAATTGAAGGTCCAGCAGTGTGAAGTCCTGATCGATGGGGACGCTGTTTTCGTCACACAAGAAGTGGCTACGGACGGTGATGATGAAGATTTTTGCTGGGAGGGAGAGGAGGCTCTGGATCTTCTCTGCTGCTACTTGGATGTGCTTCACCTGCGAACCTGGAGCTGAGAGTCACACACACTTTATTAACTCTATGAACCCTGTGACGTCAGCATGATACACAATGAGCGTCCACATTATTAATACTAATATAATGACAAGAAAATGAAAATGTGTAAATTCATGTGTTTACTACTGAAACAGGAAAAGGTGATTTCGCCAACGGGACAGTGAAGGCATCATAACTGTAGACTTACGTTAATCTGATTATTAATAATATAATCTTATCATAATAAGATTTACTAATAAAAATATAATTAGCAGATTCATCTAGAACGAAAAGACTCTTTAGTTGCAATTTGATACAAGATAGTGAAAAATGAGCTCCAGCTCGACTAACAACAGGAAACAGGAGTCAAAATATTCTCATGAGATCACAGAGGAACAGACACAGGGGACATTTGACTCACCTGAGTACTTTTACTCTGATTACCTTACTTGTAACAGAGTATTTTAACTGTGTGCTATTAGTACTTTTACTGAGGTAAAGGATTTAGTGCAGTAAAGACGCACTGACTGTCTGTATCTCACCTGAGCTCTTGTGGAGTCTATCAGGGGGAGCTTCAAGGATCTTCTGCAGCAGAACAGGAGGCACCTGAATACACACTTGAGTGTTGCCCTGCCCACTCACTGTTAGCACACCTGGCCTGAACAACACAGACACACACACACACAGAACACGAAGTTCATTTATCCTTTTAAGTTACAATCTAATCCAAAAGTAAGAGTGAGTGTAGCCCCGCCCACCAGTAAAGATTAAAGCACATGATTGGATGCTGCTGTCACTTAAACTGATTGACACGTCTGTAATCTCAGTAAAAGTCAGACAACAACAGCAACAACAACAACAACAACAACAACAACAACAATGAGAATAACAACAACAAGTGAAATGACGTTTAGTGAAGCTCAGTCAGGAAGACTTTCTCTTTGCTCAGTCACAGTCATCCTCATCATCCTTCCTCTTGTAACCAAACAGTCATTAGCTGTCAGGTTTGAAAGCTCTCTCTCTCTGTCGTCACTCAGCTCGAGGAGTTTTGTTCGGTCCACCTCGGCCCTTCCACTGCCTCAGTCACCTTCAATCAACCCTTTACCCAGAAGTTTCTACTGCATGAAGCATCATTCCTCTTCACCACCACTAGGATCTTAGGTGGCATCTGATCCATCAAGCTGCTTCCTAAAATGACCTTCTTCCTGCGGGGGGGCAAAGACTGCTTCTCTGTGCACAATGAATTTGATCTTTTATTCTTATTAGTCTATCCTGATAGAAAATGTTTTCTGAGCATACAGTAGCATTACCTTTCAGCTCTTGTTCTTTTACCAAATGTCGAAACTAAAACAGTCATCATCATGATATAATTTTATTTATTGCATAACAAGACTCATGGGATGAATCCAGTTTCAATTTACATTTAAATAAATAAAAACTGATTAATTCATAAATTAAAAAGTAAAAAAAGTTTTCAACAATGTAATCCTTCAAATTTCTTTGTATTTATTATATCATATTTATTATTATATTTATCGTCTTCATCATCATCATCATCATCATGTACCTGAAGTAGCGGCGGACAGCCGTGTGGGGCAGGCAGGGGTAACAGGGGACATAGATGCCGTTGGCATCGGTATCGAGCTCGGTGCAGCATCGACCACAGCCGGTGTAGGTGATGTCACCACTCAGCACCTCCAGAATACCATCCAGCAGGGTGGAGCTGTCCAGGACATGCTGAGGTGCATTCTGGGAAGGCAGAGAATCCTGGAAGTGGAAGGCGGTGACCTGAACTCTGAGCTCCACGTCACCTGAGAGAGGAGGAAGCAAAAAAAAGGTGTAGAAACATGGCAGACTCTGTGGAAGAAGAGATATCAAAGGCCCGAAAACAAAGTTCTGAATATTAGATTCCACGTCTGCCCGTAGATCCTCCAAATTTGTCACACTGGTCCTTTAAATGAGGAGTCATGATGTTTGAATTGTTTAGAATCGTACACAGAGTTCTAAGAGCACTCACATGCTTGAACTCTGTGTTTGCAGGTAATCTGCTGTAAATGAATCTCAGTTTTGCAAACAGTGTCAGCAAATATACAGTGGACCTTCTGGCTTCAGCTGAAATCCTCAAATATTTCTGTTTCCTCAAACTCTGCAGCTCAGAGTTTGGAGATGGAACAGGTTTTTAGTTTCCTTTAGAAAACTCTTTCTTATTTAAAATGATCCACTGTGGCTGAGCAGCTGGAACCATGCTGGATTGATCATCTCAAGTCAAGTCTATTTTATTTATACAGCTCCAAATCGCAGCAAAATTGTCTCCAGACACTTTACACAGAGTTTGTCCAGACCTCACTCAATAATTAAATTTGTTAAAAGCCTGTAGTTGAAAGCAATTCCCCCAGGAGTGAGCGCTTGGCAACGTCAGTGATATGTGAAATAAATGGGGAGACGGCAGTAGACCCCGAAAATGAAACAGATTGTGTTGCATTAAAAAAGAAAAGTTTATAAAGTCACCCCACAGAGTTTTATTGAGCATGTGTGTCTGATGACTGCAGATCATTTACACTGAAAATGTGCTTCAGCAGCTGCAGGCAGAGGAGACAAATCAAACATCAGGTTGAACCAAATGGACGTTTGTCACAGCTCTGAATTAGCGCATGTAACAAACTTTCTGCCCTTCGCCAGGTTTTTTTCCAGTCACTCTGACAGTGACAATGGTCTCACACTCACCGCTGTATTTCTGGGACAGCAGTGTGTCGAGGTCCAGCTCCAGACTGCTGTTTCCAGTCTGCACGGGTCGTGGTCGGAGGAAGTCCTGCGCTTGGCGGCTGGCAGGGTCCAGAGGTCTGACGGAGCTCCAGGGAGTGGAATGCAGCTCCGGGAGGTTAGAGATCAAACTGTCCCGCACCAGGAGGACGTGGAAGTCCCAGACAGCAGCTGGAGGCCGAGGATTTAAACAATCAGCATCATGAGAGGGAGCTCTGTGTGTGTGTGTGTGTATTTGTGTGTGCGCGCGTGTGTGTGTGTACCTCTGTCTTGTCTGAAGCGAGGCAGCCAGTCCACTGCTGCTCCCCACAGCAGCAGCACCCCCTGCTGACCGTCAGGCTGCTCCACAGTCACAAGGGCCTTCAGCTGAACTGCCGACCTGCAGCGAGACTCCGCCTCGCTGCGCCACGCTGACAACGATCAGTTTCAAATCAAAACGTCACAATCAACCAGTGGATGCTGCAGGACCCCGTGGTGACCCACAGGGATCTGTCCTAAGACCATTGTGGCTCTGAATAAATCTACTGATTTCAAAAGTCTGTTTCCATGGTGATTGAACGCTAACAAACCACGGACGCTCTTTTAAAACCTAAGAAGCACGTTACCAGTGATGCTGCTGGGTAAGCAGCCAGTTACATTAGTTTACTGCGTTTAAACTTGTTTTGCTCAGTGTGTCGTTGTTTGAACAGTAGATTCAGTTGGGACAGTTTCACGTCACCTGACACACTGTGACCACTCACCTGTGCTGATGTGTGTGTGTGTGACACGTAGCAGGGCGTGAACCAGTGTGTTGACTCTCAGAGACCTCAGAGTGGCGTATGGGAGGCGATTCAGGTCCTGAGGGTAGCTTATGTTTAAAGACAGCAGAGGAGGGCGCCGCTCCCGCAGAAAGCCACACAGAGAGCTGAGAGAGTGAGCATCAACCTGCTGAGGAGCTAGAGAGAGAGAGAGAGAGAGAGAGAGGCATGTGAACCAGGAGCCAAGGCGGCTGCTGATTGGTCCTGGGTGGGGTTCAGGGGTACCTGGAGGGGAGGTGGAGGCGGTGATCGGTCCCAGGTTGAGCAGTTTGCTGTTGAAGGTTGACTGAAGCACCGTCTCTCCTCTCCACCTGTCTTCGTTCACCTGCAGTGCTGATACATCAACACAACACAAGTAGACTGAGAGGAGGAGAGAAGCTTGTTGTGCGCGTGACTTCAGACTGAAATGTGACCCGTGTTAAAGCATTAAAAAAAGGGGCTGCAGGGACGATGAAACATGACCCCAAGGGCAAGTTTGTGGCAGTTTATCAGTATTCAACTACCTGTGATGAGCAAAATGTCTCCAGGACTGACTGTCAATGCCCAGAACGCCGCTCGCCGCCACAGCACCACTTTCATCTCTACACCCGATTGGTCCGTTACCACGATGGATGCCAGAGGTACGAAGGTCCCCGCCGCCAGCCCGGACTTCAGCTTTAACCCAGCAAATGAAACAGTTTACCTCCATCAGACTGCAGTGTTTAGAAGTTAGAAAAGTGGAAATAAACTGAAACTACAAATACTGTGTTGAAGGACTTGGAGCCTTTTGGTCCATCACACAGGAATTTACGATCGCCAGAGGATGAATCCTGCTGACTTTCATCATCAGTCTGTTTAAATATTATGGTGCTATTTTTGTGCATAAAATATTACAGTGATTTAGAGTGAAAGAGTTCATCATTCTTTCCAAAATGATGCGGTAAGAAGTTTAAGATGAGGAATCCACTTCGTGACTCTGATCTCATGAGATGGAGGACATATCATCACATCTCCACTCACCTTGACCTCCTTCAGGTGACAGGGGTGAACCACCGCCACCAGAACTGAGTACCGCATCCCCCGTTTGTCACACATGTTCAGAAGGGTGGTGGGACCTCGGAGCACAGCGTCCAACGGTGCCACAGAAACTTCAGTCCTCCGGCTTTCTAAGACTGGCGCTGTCTTGAATTCAGGGGATTTGGGGCGGGATGTTTGAGCTGTCGTAGACTCTTGTTGCTGGGCCTTCTGGTAACAAAGCACCCCGTCTGATGTGGCCTCGATGATGATGCCTCCTTCCTCTGCCGGTGGCGTTAGGCGGGGTTGGCTGAAGAGCTCTGCGGAGCCTCCAGCTGGAGGAATCACAGGGCTGAAGAGCTCCAGGCTGCTGGAGGAGACAGCTGGTGGTGTTTGGGCGTCTGTGGGGGGGGTTTGAGGAGGCAGGGTTTTCTCAGTGCTAGTTGCTGACTGGATGCCACATCTGCCTCTCAGGATTAATGCCTGACTCAGAGTCCAGGTGGTGAGGTACTGAGTCTGGACGGACAGAGGAGGGGCGGCTGGAGACAGCCCAGGTTCTGTTGTTTCAGGTTCTGACTGAGCTGTGGGGAAACAGCTGTCCAGAAACTCGTGAATTGAAGCCGAACATTGATCTTCCTTTCCGGAGTTCGATTCTTTACCTTTCTTATCGTCGTTTAATTTGCAGCCAGACTTGGCTCGTTCTTTCAGTGCCTGAGACGGGTCCATGGTCCAGTCAGCTTTAGAGGACGACTCTCCTGGATCATTGTTTGTCTCAACATCCTGGTTCTGTATACTTGCTGCGGATCGATCCACTTCTGAGATCTCCCCGCTGATTCCTCCATCCTCTTCATTTCCAGCTCCGTCTGAAAATTTACACTTCTGTTAATGTATTTCTCTTCTTGCCAAGTAACCTTTTCAGATTGATTCTATTCAGACAAAAAAAAGTCAGACTGAAAAAACACAAAATACAATAAAAGCAGGCTCAGCTTAAAAAGTTTGTGGATCAAAAGTTAAAACCATGTACCAACAGATTAAAGGAAAAACATGCTCTTTCTCTGTCCTCCTTGCCTAATGCCTAACCTGTTGCAAGCCTCAGACGTCCATCCTGCCAGGTGAGCTCCAGGTGTCTCCATCCTGCAGGGGGAGGCTCCTCACCCTCCAGCCCCGCTGCAGAGGCCGGGCCAGAGGAGGGAGGAGGAGCCCCGAGGAAGACGTGGATCTTTGGTCGGTCACACATGAAGTCTGTCCAGGAAAGAATATGGAAGCTGACTGAGGACAAAAAAAAAGAGTGACTAAGAACAGATCTTACATGAGAGTTTTTACAAAAAGAACGTTAAATTTTGAGGCTGTGAGAGGACAGGTTTCAGCAGGGTCTGTGTTGGGACACCTCAGCATCAGTCAATAAGTGTGTCTTGTTATTTTATTTAGTGCTTATTTGTTTATGACCAAAGTTATTCCAAATGTCTTTAGCATGACCTTGCAAGTGCAATCAGATGAGAATGACATGTGGGACCAGGGAGGAGGTGGTCATGTGACCACAGTGGACGTGTTCTCTAATATAAAAAGTCACTTTTATTTTGACAGATTTGACCATTTGTGTCTCAGCTGTCATATTAAGACAGATCTGAGCAGACAGCAGCAAACAAACAACCTCCACACATGAGAAAAATATGAGGCATGACGAAATCACAAACAGCAGAGTGATTATTGTCTTTGTTGACTTATTAGTCGTTCACCTGCAGCAGCCTGTGTAACTGTGTGTGTGTGTGTGTGTGTGTGTGTGTGTGTGTGTGCGTGGTGTCCTTGGAACAGAGTTCTTTCAGCTCTGCGACCGATGCTGCATCGTTTATTTACTCAAAATGTGTCTCGCGGGTGTTTTTGTAGCTTTGTGTCCAGCTGAACAACACGTCAGATTCTTACACAGCCTCGATGTGCACAAACAGTTCGCAGTGAGGAGGCAGAACATGGATACTTCATGAAGACAGATGTAGGCATGCCATGTCTCACAGCTGGAAACAATAACCAGGCAGAGCTGCTGACTCACAACAGCTCCACCAATCAGAGAGCAGGACGCTGGGGGAGGTGGTGGTGAAAAAAGGAGGTTCAGACCCATTTCACAGCAGTCTGATCTGGACTCATGAGACTCAGGAGTCAAACTGTAAAATGATCAACTGACACAAAAACGATGAAGAAAAAAATCACAGGTAGCCTTTGAGTGCCTCTCAATGAGCGGCATCAGTCATCAGGACGCTGTTCGCCCATTTTGTGGCTGTAATGATCACTGTGGCCTGCAGGGGGCACCAGCAGCACTTTACCTGAAACAGACTGGACCCACAGAGAGACTTGACATTGGTGCTGATCCTCCCAGGTGCATTCCATTGCTTTAAACGTGGCTTCAGTTTCAGGATGACATTTAAATTTGAGCAGTACAGCTGACTGAACACTGACATGAGGGATCATCTCACTGCAAGCTGATTTTGAGCAAAAACGCCAAAACTGAAACCTCAAATCTGCAAACTGACGGCTGAATTCAGAAAATTACGGACAAAGACTTTGAGTCTGAGCAAAGTCGATGCAGTTTTCAGACTAAACAGACTGACTCAGCAGGTTGGTTCACTGAATCATCGTCATACTCATCTTCATCATTACTGTCAGAATACCAGGTGATCACACCTGTCCAACCTGCTGTGAACAGCTCCTGGCAGTCTGTGTACACACTGCAGCCCCACCTGTGCAGCCCCACCTGTGCAGCCCCACCTGTGCAGCCATGCAAGGAGTGCCTGAACACTTCCGTCAAAGTACTCTTACTCTCAGGAGGTTTTATTCAAGTAACAGTTAAAGTACTCGTGTGAAGTGAGTTAAAATCCTGTGTCACATTTTAATGATGGCATTTTCAACAGGAAGCAGGAGAGTACAAAAGACTTAAAAAGGCCAAAACTCGTCCGTCGTTTGAGGCTAAAGAGGCAAATTCACATCAAAAAAAGCAGATCAAACATATTTGGTGATAAATCTTTACATCTGCGTGTTGGTTAATGATGATTTTGTTCTGTTTCAGACAAGAAGGCCTCGGCTGTGTGAATCTCTTTCCAGTTGAAATCACAGCCTGTGTTGACCTTCGACCTCAGTGTTCAGGTTGTAAAAACATCGTCCACACGCATGTGGATCCTTTTTCTTCCGTCTCCACACAAACTGAGTTTTAGGTCACTGAAAATGTTGGTTGTGGGCGAAAAACCTTTCGAGGTGGAGATGTTTAAAACCTCAAACTTGTGTGTATTCGTTGGGGAACGGTGACGTCATTACCTCGGCCTGCACATGGCGACGGTTGTTGATATGTGCTGCGCAGGTGCCATAAATCCAAGATGGCGGGCTACCACTTTGTTTAGGTCTGCTCGGAAGTGTGAGGTGTGATAGCATGTATGCAGTGACGCCCAGCTTCACTTCATCATGATGCCAGTGAAAACTTCACGCTCTAGAGTTTCTCACTCGCCGCTCGGCACACAGCTCACCGCAGACGTCGGTTCTGGATCAGGCCCGGTCCGACTAGCAGGCGGTGGGACAATTTCCAGAGCGGCGTTATGGCTGCATGGTCGTGGGGACGGAGAAGTATCATGAACACCGAGGACAAGATTTTTGTGCAAAAAATACCTGAATACGCGTGGACGAGCGTGAGACGCTGCAGCTGCTGCGATTCTGTTTCAAATGATTAGAACTCCACGTCACAGGTGCGTCATCAGAGCGAACAGCCGCAGCGACACGAGCCCGAGCGGACCAGAACGAGGACTCTGCACCTGCTTCCTTTCACACTGCACTGATCTTTTTCTGAAACCAGTTCTGACATTTTTCATGTTGTTCACCTGCGGTCGACTGTGAGCGAGCAGCTGAGTGGCTCAGAGATGAAGCTGCACCATTGGTCGGTGGACTCCTGCTGGTCAGTCCCCATTGGCTGCTGCTCCATCAGCACTAAAAGGATCAAATACGCCTGAACTGAATTCTGTTTCTGTGTAAAG
>JAQLOL010000003.1:28483749-28497449 GCA_029783665.1 Naso thynnoides
CGGTCAGGTGAAAGTGAAACTGCTGCAGATTTGTTCCGTCGTTCAGTTTGTTTGTTGTTTCCTGGTTCGTCTTGTCGGGACTTTTATGCCTCAGCTGTGACACATGAGGGGATTTAAAGAGACTCCGGTCAGACGATGTTTCTCTCTCTCACACACACACTCACACACACACACTCACACACACACACACACACAGGAAGTGTGTCTGTTAACTGTTTAAATCAGGTCTTAATCTTCTGTTGTTGTTTGCTTGTCGTTTGTTTGTGCTGCAGGATGACTGAAGCTCAGTACCTCAACGTCTACGACAGTGAAGTGAGTTCTCTTTTGTTCAGACTTGCTGCCGTGTTCAGTGTCAGTGAGCTGACCGACTCTGTTTCCTGTGTGAGACTCAGCAACTCGTTTCTGTGCAGCACCAAAGACTTCACACACGTTTATCATGTTTGTGTGACCATGATGGTGCCTTGCAGCAACGTCTAAAAAAAGAAATTTTGCTCCTTTGTTCATTATTGCTTGGCTTTAATATTTTTGTCTGTTTCTAGTTTGAATTGTTTTGTTTGCATTTTTTTCTGCCGTCTCAGTTTCCAAACATAGTTTGGTGAAGATTTAATCAAAAACTCTGTGGCTGAATCAAACTTATGTCGACCCTTGACAAACTAAACTCCAGTTTGCGAATGTGTAGCAAAGACTTTTTGTTCGGAATGGGTTGATAAAGTTAGTGCACAGTTTACCTGTCAAACCTCTCTGAGAGAATCGAACATGTCAGATTGAAGTACGCCGTCACAGTCAGTCCATCACTGCCTCCCAGTTTTGCTTTCTGCCGGAGGCCTTTCCTAATGTTTCGAATAATGATCAGAACTCATTTGCATGTCTAATTCAGTGTCGAACCCAGTGTGGGAACATTGAGTTTCATAGTTTCCTGCTTGTATCTGAACTCAGCTGTTTGTAAAGCAACTGGTCTTCCTCCGACTTCACATCCACAGAGTTTCCCACAGCTTTGTAAAGGCTGTTAGAGGACCACACGTGTTAGTTTTATCTTTTTTAACCTTCTTTTGACCAGACAGGAGCCGCTAAATTGTTGTTGCCTTGGTGATCAGGCAGGATGGCAGCATGGAAGGTTCCAGACAGAAAAATATCAAATCTGGCATCAAATGAAACAACATTAGAAAAGGAGAAAGATGCTGATCCCTTCAGTGCTAATAGACGCTAACAGAGGAAATAGCATCAGCAGTAACGGTGGAACTTCTTGAACTTAGACAGAGATCGATCGATTCTATTAAATGATTTTTAAAAATCTGATGATCATGTTGGTTCCTTAGAAAACAGTTTGACTGTGGAACAAAAGTCTGACACGATAAAAGAATCAAAAGTTTCATCGTTTGAGACCGAGAGGCTCCACAGGACCCATAAATATTGTAGACAAAGTTGAATTGATTATTGATTGAATAGCAGTTCTTCTGTTCCTGTTGTACATGTTGAAAAAAAGTGTTCTTCATCTTCTTCTTCTTCTTCAGCTACAGATGAACTTGATGCCGTATGAGTACATTCCTCCAGTGGACATAAAGACTGAGCCCTACATACCTGAGACAGGTACGCAAAAGATGCTGAGTCCTGGAGTGAAAACATTTTTAAATGTTCTGTGTAATTTCCACAGATTTGTCGCCTAATCTTCATCCGTCAGAACGTCAAACAGAGATTCTGATTTTAAACCATTAGTCAAATATTTGTGTTGATTCTAAATGTAGAAAGAAAAACCTTCCGTTTAATTTCATCAGCATTTAAAACTGCCCAAAAAGTTTATCCCTCACGTTTCTAACATTTATAATATGTTCAGTGTATGATATCCAGCCTAACGTACGTCGTGCTCAGACCTTCTGCCAAAATGATTAGTCATAAAAAAGTACGTGGTTCTCCTCTTTAATTTCCCTTTTTTGTGAAATTAAAATCATCAGCAGAGTTTTCATTGAAAACACTAAAAGAAGTTTAAGTGCAGCTACACAAGAACCGACAGCTGGGGTCTGTACGGCGAAGCAGGATTTATGCGTGACAAGCTAACTTCAGGTTTGACTCTGTGGACTGTGCAGTGACAAACATGATCTCATGTTTGAAGAAACGCCATCTTCACCTTTAACATCCACATTTACTTTACATGGATGCAGTTTTTGAAGACTGTCCTGTCTGTGTGGAACTGAAAGTTACAGTCAGGCTTCAGTGAAGCTTTTGCTCACCACTTTGAGGAAAATGCTCCTAAAATGTTCCTGGTTCCAACGTCACAGAGCCACGATTTGTTGAATGAACTCTACCTGAGTGATGCTCTTTCAGTAGTTACTGCTGGAAAAGCACCTTCGTCACATTCTTACTGTCGGAGTTAAAGTCCCAAGGCTGGTGACACGTAGAGAGTGGACAGTGACGTCCAGAAAGCATCAGTCAAAGTTTCTGTGCGTTTCATTAACTAAACTTTTACTTGTATTTCAGCTCACGGGCCGTACATTCAAATCATCGAGGAGCCCAAACAGGTGAGACTAAACTTTGACTTCCTGTCTCTGTCTGGAGCTACTTTGCCAAGTTATACATCCACATCTCTGCCAATTAGTTTCTGCTCTCATTCTGCAAAATGACTTTCAGCCGGAAGTCCACAGTGAGACTTCACATTCATGATATTTGAAACACAAAATTCAAGTCTTAAAGTGTGTGGTTTAGACATGAAGGCGTCCCACATGGATCGACATTAGGCCCGCTGTCATTCATTCATTCATAGAGTGGCTGCTTTGCTCTGCTTTCACAGCATGACTGAGCCACTGGCTTTGAACTGAACCCTGTCGTTAGGCAGCCTCGGTCACGTTGTTTGAACCACATTAGAGTTTGATTGACAACTTTTTAGACATTTAAACAAGGTGGAGGTAAAACATCTGGAAGGTGATGAAGATGTCCCACCAGTGTCTTTATCAGGCCCACTGCTATTATTTTATACCTGAAGGATACAAATTTCAAAGTGGGTCTTCATGCTGTCGAGCAGCTTGTTTCTCCTTCAAAACTCTTTTCTCTCCGTTGCTCATCCTCAAACCCCTGCACCCTGTTTGCTACATTATTAAATAAAGCGTTAAGAAAACCACACTTGTACTTATTCTTAGAATACAAAACAATGAGACCTCTCCTCAGAAAACTGGTTTGCTTTGATTACAGTCCCATGATCAGGTTTCAAAACAGGGAGAACTTGAGACGGACTACAGATTTTCCTTTTTCAAATGAGGGAAATTCACACGTTACAGCAGCACAGAGATTAACTGTGAAGTAGAAAACAGATTAAATCCAAAATATGAGTTTAAAGAAATGTACGAGGTGACATTAAAAACAAAATGAAAAAATAAAAACTAAAACACATTATATAAATAAAGAAGTAATATAGATGTGAAATAAATGACAGTGAATATTATGATAATAATGTATGTAGTATAAAAGCACAGTAATAATATGTAGTAATTCCCCCTTGTTATGTAGTGTAACAAGTAGTATAATTGCTTGTAAATATGCAGCATGTGAACATATGATTAAATATGTGTCAACTACTATCAGGGCGAAGTTTGGAGTCAAATACTCGTCTGTTGTTTTCTCATCAGACCGATGCACAACTAACTGGCCCAGCTTCGTCCTGTAATCCAGGATTTTCCCAACAGTCATACGCCGCGGAGGCCCTGAGCGTCTGCAGGGAGTCAGGGAGTTTCTGCAGCTAAAGGTCATGTGACGACAGAGCTAGTCCTCTGACTGTCTGCATGCAAATCAGTTCTGATATGATGAGAGGGAGCCAGTTTACGCAATCTGTGGACGTTCAGAATCACTCAGTCTGTTCTTATCTCGGCTCTCAGTGAAAGATCTAACACAGATTATTATGATGGAGGGAAAACATAAAGATATTCATACTGAATAACATTTATAAAATAATAAAAACGACATCATACAGAACCTCTGAAAACAGTTTGAAAGTGTTTCACATGATGAAACATTTCATTTAAAAATAATGCAAAAAAAGAATAAAATATCAAGAATAAAGGAAAATAACAAGAATAATTATGAAGCAGAAAAGATGTTGCAAACACTTACAGTGGCAATAGATCCTGAAATTCCAACAAAATCAAATAGTTTATTGAAACTTCCTGAAGAATTGTTGTCACAGCACAAACATGTTTCAGGTTCCTACAGACGAATGAAAGCTAGCTTACAGCGTTTCCAAAAGAAAAGTGACAAGCGACAGACGCGCTTATTCAGATGAACTCTTGATTCTCTGAAAGGAAACAGGAGTCAACACACACAGGCGCCAACTGCTCAGTGAAAATGTGTGCTTGTGTGTTCTCAGAGGGGCTTTCGCTTCCGCTATGAGTGTGAGGGTCCGTCCCACGGGGGCCTCCCAGGGGCCTCCAGCGAGAAGAACAGAAGAACCTACCCGACCGTGAAGGTGGGTTACTTCAGTGACACCCAGCATGTCAACGACATGCAGAACATGCAGCTTTAAGGAACATTTTGTATCCACTGATCTTATTTACTGTAAAATTGTCTTTTGTAATGACAGGAAGTTACTGTTAGCTCAGCACTAACACACACAGTTTAGGTGGAGGAGCTATTTTAATCATCGTTTCAGTCATTTTTCCTGTCGCATCATTTCCTGTCGCAGCTTCTCTTTCGTGCAGGTCTTTCCTCTTAATGATGTGAATGTGCGTCACTTTGAGCTCATTGGGACGACATTTCTCATTATTTACAGAGTTTTGACAAAGCAAACAATCAGTGGATTGATGGAGAAAATGATCAGCAGATTCATCCACAATGAAAAGAATCTTTAATTGCAGTTTGATACAAAAATAGTTGAAAACGAGCTCCAGCTCGACCGACAACAGGAAACAGGAGTCACAATAATCTCATGAGATCACAGAGAACAGCAGAACACACACACGGGAGGCACCTGAGGACTTTTACTCTGATTACTTTAAGGACATTTTACTGATTCTACTCACTCACTTTTACTGAAGGAACTATTTCAGTGCAGACTTTTAGTGTAACAAAGTATTTTTACTGTGTGGTAATAGTACTTTTACTGCAGTAAAGGACCTGAGTACTCGCTTCATTAAGTTCTGTCTCTGTCTCAGATTAATAACTACGTGGGTCATGCTCGGGTGGAGGTCCAGCTGGTGACTCACTCTGACCCTCCTCGCGTTCACGCTCACAGTCTGGTGGGACGTCACTGCACCGACAGCGGCACGTGCACGCTGGACGTCGGCCCCAATGACCTCACTGCCTCGTGAGTATCCAGTCACCTCAGTGCATCTGTACCCGCGCTGAGTCTGAAGCACTTCATCATCATCACAAAAGCAACAGTGAGGAAATGTCAGCGGGGAAAGTTTCCATCTTTTTCTTTCAGCTGGAAAACGTTTGGAGAAAAACTTAGAGGAGGAGGGCTGAATTTTCTGTTTAAAATCAAGTTTCAGGTTTGTTCTGTAAATATCTCACTGACAGCTAAAAGTCCAGAGCATAAATAAGTGAATTCATTCATATCGATGATGATGGAAAAAAGGTACTTATGTGAAACAGAAAGTAGTTACGAGAAGTAAACTAACTGATTTCTAACAAACAATCATTTAGACTTTAATTAAAACACAAGGAACCAGTGAAGCAAACTGTTGTAGCTAAATTACCAAAATATAAATATGTGCTGATAGAAAGTTGGTACAAAATAATGAATATGACAAACACTATTAACGCAAAAATATTTTTTCCTGGAAGACAGTTGGATTAAATCCATAAAACTGTAAATTAGCTGAAATTGACTGAATTTAGTAAATGAATGCACTTTTTGTTTTCTGTTTAGAAAATATATTTTTTTAGATGAAAAAGTAAACATGTCTGTAAATAAAGTCAATACATGTGAAGCATCGTGTTGCAAAGCCAAAACTATAAAAAAAGACTCACAAATAGAAGAGAACAGATATGTACAGTTCTGTAAGTTACATGTGTCAGAGGAGGTATGACCTGGAGTCTGTATGGTTTTTGACTGGCGATGTCACTTCCCGTAGCTTCAGTAACCTGGGGATCCTCCACGTGACCAAGAAAGGTGTGGTGGAGGTTTTGAGCAGGAGGCTGAGGGAGGAGAGGAAGAGACAGAAAGGAGCTCACTTTCACCTCACAGGTAAGCTCCACCCCCTGCCTGTGACATCATCACATCAGTGATGGTGGAGGTCAAAAACAGAGTCAAAGTTAAGCCGACGTCATGGCTTCTGTTTTCTCTTTTTGTCTCAACATGATTGAATACGTCAGAGTTCTTGCGTTATATTTTTAGTGCAAAGCTTCTTATTTTCACTCATTTATTAAAAGTTTGACGTCTTTGACGACTCTGATTTACGCTCATACTCTTGAATTATGACATCAGACTGGTGAGTCAGTATCTCATAAATGCATCTGCATGTCATAAATATTTTAGAGGTTTTGCTGAAGTGTAAATGGTGGTCGTACCTACCGGAGATTCAGACCCTAAAGCGGCTCATTTATCTTTATTTCTCATCTTTTTAAATGTGTCTTTGTGGTTGCTGTCAGTTATTGTCAGACTCACATCTGCTTTAGACATTATTGTGCTCATGTGTTTTTAGTCTGGATCATTTGTTTGGACTGTTTGCTGTTTGCTCTGAACATCCAGCAGTAACTCAGAGGAAACCAGCTCGCCGTCGATGTACAGAACCTGTAAATGTCCCTTCATGTTTGTTCTCACTAAGATATTTAGATGTGCAGGTTGAGGAGACAAACTGAACCATTTAAAAAAAATGTCATGTGTAAAATCCGACATGTATAGAAAAGCTTCACTTAGCGCTTGTAGAGGTGCAGGCTGAGCCAGACAAACTAAGCCTCGTCTGTCGTCCCTCAGACTCAGAGGAAAACGCCATCCTGAAGGAGGCCAAGGAGCTCGGGAAGGTGATGGACCTGAACATCGTCCGGCTAAAGTTCACCGCGTACCTGCAGGACAGCAACGGCGGATTCACCAGAGCGCTGAAACCCGTCGTGTCCAACCCCATCTATGACAGCAGTGAGTCCAGCATCCCAAATCTGAATTCCAACTCATCAGCATCTGCATGAAACATCAAGGATTTTTGCTTTTGACCTTTAGCGTCAAAGCTAACATTAGTCTACAGACAGTAGACGGTTCGCTGTATCTTTGTGAGCTGTGAGTGCTCATGACAGCAGAGCCGTGTGTCCAGTTCACTGAGTCCTCAGCTTCGCGTCTGTGTTTCTCCTGCAGAATCGCCGAACGCCTCCAACCTGAAGATCTCTCGGATGGATAAGACGTGTGGCACGGTGCTCGGAGGAGACGAGATCTTCCTGCTCTGTGACAAAGTCCAGAAAGGTGAAAACATGAAGCGTCTCTGTAGACTCAGAGGTGACACAAGTACTCTGACCTGTTATTTCAGCCAAAGTACTAACACTACTGCAGTGTAGAAATAAATGATACCTACTTAAAGGTACAAAAGTACGAGCATCACTTCAGAATAGTTTCTGTGATATTATTGGATTGTCACGATGCACTGATGTTTTCATCGCCTTCATGTTGCAGCTGGTAAACGTGGGGCTTTATTTAGTTTATTTTCTGGGTAGCTCGTGAAAGTTTCGTCATCTATTCGTTGGTCATGCGTTGAATTTGAAATCTAAACGTGTAAAGTAACTAAATTTATCAAGTCAGTGTTTTAGAGTAGAAGGAACCAAATTATGTCCGTTTAAAATTTAAAGCAGCAAAATGTCAAAATTCAAGTACAGTTTTTTGTTTTCTTATATAAATTTCTATCATCATTTTTCTGAAGTTAATAAATATTTGACTGTTTGAAACTGTAGAAATATCCCATCATGCCTCTGTGCTGCACATTACAGATGACATTGAGATCCGTTTCTATGAGGAAGACGATGAGGGAGGCTGGGAGGCTTTTGGTGACTTCTCGCCCACCGACGTTCACAAACAGGTACAGCGTGTGTGTGTGTGTGTGTGTGTGTGTGTGTGTGTGTGTGTCTGTCAGTTACGTTTTGATGTTTTGACGCCACAACAAACAGAGAAGCAGCAGCTGGTTTTTCTTTAAACTCGGCAGAAAATTCCTTCAACTGTTTT
The DNA here is from genome assembly GCA_029783665.1 of Naso thynnoides. Lineage (NCBI taxonomy): Eukaryota > Metazoa > Chordata > Actinopteri > Acanthuriformes > Acanthuridae > Naso > Naso thynnoides. The sequence goes on from JAQLOL010000003.1 coordinate 28,491,875, forward strand.
TTCATTTGTGCACAAAAATGTTCACACGCAAATGTTTTGGATCTTCCACATGAAATAAATTTCTTTACAGAAGATATTGTTGCAGTAAAATTACCTTAAAACTGTTTTCCAAATAAAAATGAGCTAAAACAAGAGCTGTTAAAATTTACTGATATGTTTTGTTTCATAGTTTTGTCTGTTAATTGTCTTCTCTCTCCTCAGTATGCTATTGTGTTCAAAACGCCGCCCTATCACAGCGCAGAGATCGAGCGGCCTGTCACCGTCTTCCTGCAGCTGAAGAGGAAAAAGGCCGGTGACAGCAGCGACCCCAAACAGTTCACCTACATACCGCATGTCCAAGGTCAGCAAGTGCGCTGCCGAACATCCCTACATAACGATGGAGCAGACACAGTTAAAGAGCTGACCGAGGCTCTGCCCGTAAATCCCCAGGAACGCTGACAGGAAGTCGTCTGTTTTGGGGATTTAAAGACAGAGTTTGAGGTTTCCCTCGGTGGAAACAGTTGGCTTACACTGAGTTTCAGTCCTCACCTACTTGCTCAGATGTTTATTATGCAGTAGCTTTATGAAAAAGAAAAATGAGGGACATTTTAGGATTAAAAAACAGTTTCTGTCTTCCCACATCTATGTGTATTACTTACATTTAATGAAGTCGTTATCGGCTCCTGTCTTGCTCTGTTTCAGACAAAGAGGAGGTGCTGAGGAAGAAGCAGAAGCCGCTGCCTCACTATGAACCCTGGAGAGGAGGAGGAGGAGGGGGAGGAGGAAGAGGAGGAGGAGCTGGGGGATTTGGAGGAGGGGGAGGAGGAGGTGGGGCTTTTAACATTTGTACCTTTGTGTTTTTTGAATGGAAAGTACAGAAGCCTTCAGACTGGTATTTTCCAGGATTCATCATCATTTTATCTTGATTTTAGCGTGACATGATTTTGAACCGTGTCACACAGAAGATTAAGATTTCTGCCTCTGCTGTGAAGCCATGCTTCGCATATTTGAAAGCATAAGTTGGCAAGTTAGTATTATGCTTTCATTACTAGAAACAGGAGAGCAAAAAAACGAGAAAAAGCAACATGCTGAGCAGCAGATTGCTGTTTGAGAGCTCACTGCGGACTCTGTTTCCTCCTGCAGGCTTCCAGTTCAACCAGCAGATGAATGGAGCAGGAGGAGCAGGAGCAGGAGGAGGAGGAGGAGTTTTCTTTACAGGAGGCTTCACAGGCTACAATGGAGGGGGAGGGGCTCAGATGTCAGGCTCCACCCCTCAGACAGACGGACGGACTGGAGGACAGACTGGCTCACCGCTACAACAGCAGCTTTTTCAGATCGGTGAGATGCTGCGTGACGGAAAATTAACAAAATCAACATTTAGGAAATCTTTCGGCAGGTTACCTTGACAACAGAACCCAATGCAGGCAGAGTGGAGACAAACATCTTGATTGTTTGTTTGTTTGTTGACGACGTGAGCCTGTTTGTGAACGCCCTCGGGTGAATGTTTGAAGCACTGCTCTGCTTTGTGTTGCAGCCTCTGCCCTCCACAGCAGAGCTTCTCAGAGCGCCAGACAGACCGCCACTGCCCTGCTGCAGTACTGCAGCACCGGGGACACCCGCGTCCTTCTGGCCATCCAGAGACACCTCTGTGGCATCCAGGACGGCAACGGAGACACGTAAGTTTTGACTTTTACTGAATGTTATCACTTTTGTGTCTTACGACACCACAACCAGAAAGGTTCATGAAAACAGTCAGTCTGACTGTTAGCATTTCAGCTTTTGTCTTTTAAAAATCTGCTCAAATGTTTCATGTTTTCCCACAGTCCTTTGCACCTGGCCATTATCCACCAGCAGACAGGTGTGATCCAGCAGCTGATCCACACTCTGCTCAGCAGCCAACAGCAGAACATCCTCAACACAGCCAACCACCTCCGACAGGTAGCCGCCTCTGTTAGCGTCTGTATGAAAGAGGTGTTGGTCTATATTGAATACCAAACGTGTGACCTCAGGAAGGATAGATGAATGAACTCGTAATTACTGATTTGTATATTACTGCAAGCTACACAGGTTGTCCGGTAAGAACAATAATGGCATGGATATGTGTGTTACTGCAGCTGTGACACACACACTCTCACTGACATGCCACTCTTTTATTGCTGGTCTTTAGATGCTCCTTTAGACGTACATATGGGGTGTGGTTACTACACAAACAGAGTAAAAGTAAAGATAAACAAAGATTAGGTTTATGCAGTACTGATAAACGGAAGAGTAGCACGAAATACTGTGTAAATAATAATATCATGATAAATCTGAACGAAATATAATCATCGTATCTCAGAGGGAGTAACAGTAAACAACAAGATTTTAACTGAAAGGCGCCTGTAGTTACTATATTACTCCAACACTGGCACAGTTCACACAACAGTAAAAGAAAGAAATGTATGTCGGTCCCTTACCAGACGTATTAGTGCTCTTATTGCACTCTAACATAAATGACATCCTGCCGGCATGATAATAATCCTTAATTAACATGAATGACATCATCAGAAATGATATTAAATGTACACTATACTATAAAAATGACGTGACGGTTGGACTTTTAACATGTGTTTCAAAAATGCTAACTTCCTGTAACGGGTAGCTAACTCCAAAGTAACTCATCTAGCTAAAGATAAGCAGCTTCAACAGATGGAAAACTCCCAGCCTACCCAACCAAAATTATTGCAAATGATTTAATGCATCACTTCCTGTAACCGGTAGCTAAGCCCGAGCCAACTCGTCTACAGGAAGCTAACCATCTCTAACAGGAAGCTAACTTCTCGCTAACACACTTCAACGCAGCCTCTTATGTCCAGCAGCTGGCTTTGTCACCTGTCAGCACAGTGATGTCTTTAATCAGTGAGAATTAATCCAACTGTGACGCAGGTAACGACCTCTAACAGCACCTGCTCTGACAGGTAACTGACTCTGTGCCTGACTCATCCCAACGCACCACACCCCACAGCTAACTGATCACCACTCACCTGACACAGTCTCAGGTAACTATAAAAACCAGCCCACCTGCCTGACCTCCGACTCTTCACCTCCTGCTGTCTCTGCAGACTCCTCTCCACCTGGCGGTGATCACCCGGCAGGTGAAGGTGGTGGAGATGTTGCTGAGGGCGAGGGCAGACCCCAGCTTACTGGACAAAGATGGCCGCAGTCCCATCCACCTGGCAGCGCTGGCCGGAGATAGCGCCACACTACGCCCCCTGCTGGCTCACCTGGGAGAACACCACGCCCACCTGGTCAACACTCCGGATTACCATGGTGAGAGTCTTTGTGCATCTGACTCTGAGATTTTAACATCGGTATCGGGTACAAACATATGTCATACAGTGGCTGTTGCTCGTATCACTTTGTCTCAGGTCTTCATCCTCTGCACCTGGCTGTGAGGCGGGATGGCGAGCGCTGCCTCCGTCTGCTGGTGGAGGGCGGAGCCAAAATTAACGCACCTGAACAGAAGAGTGGACACACCGCCCTTCACCTGGCTGTCAGAGAAAACCTGTTCAAGGTGGCCTGCACTCTCATCTCGGAGGTATGACACACACATACACACACCTGCACACACACCCGTGCGTGTGTTCATCAGTGACATCACAGGGTTACAATCATTTCCTCTGTTCACAGCTGAGGGCGGATGTAAACACGTGCACATTTGGAGGGAACACACCTCTCCACCTGGCGGCCAGTCTGGGCTCCCCGACCCTCTGCTCCATGCTTGTCGCCGCAGGTAAAACACTCGACTGACGGCAGGAAATGACAAAACAATAGAGCTGGACGCACACAAAGGAACACGTGAAAACAGACGAAAGCAACAGAGACACACATGCACCCACATGACCCTAATCACACCTTTTGCATGTCAGACTTTAAACGGAGGCTGTTCTTCAGGTGCTGATAAGAACATGGAGAATGATGAGCCGCTCTTCCTCAGCTCCTCTTCAGACGAGGAGCAGGACCAAGAAGAACCAATCAGAGAGAAGGTCACAGAGCGAGAGGCCGCCTCACAACCACTGAACCCTCGCAAGAGACCTGCAGGAGGACACACCCCTCTGGACCTCGCTAAATGTCAGAAGGTAACTGAATGATCCTGTCAAAATAAAAGTCAAGGACATAGTGACACTCTAGAAGAGCTCAGAACATCCAACTCAACACACACACGATGCAGCGCCACAGGAAGTCACCTGGCCTTATTAGCATGCCGACCCACAGTCGCATAAAATTAGCCTTCCTCCTGCTGACAGATACAGAGATTAAAAATACCCTGATGGACGCAATGATTTTTCATCTGGCACCATCTTCAGGTCCATTTTTTAAGGTATTCAGCGCTTGACCTTCCCATTAGCTCCAGCTGGACTTTGTTCACTGTTAGCAAACGTTAGCATGCTAAGATGTTAAATGCAGATTAAAAACATCATAAAGCTGATTCCTGTTGATGTTAGCATTTAGCTCATTTGTCACAGCTGTGTCCATCTGCAGCCTCACAGAGCTGCTAGCATGACAAAACCAAACTACAGCACAAATTTAGTCGATCGTTATTCTGAAGATTTTACACTTTTCTGCTGCTGGAACAATGCTCTATAAAACTGGGCTGCCTGTGCAGGAGACACATGCAGATATTTGTAACATTGGTGCTACATGAATAGAGAAAACCAAGAAAAAAGGCTGTGGTTCCCTTTTTTAAAAACACAATGACCAGAATGCACTGCGTCTCCCCAAACCAATAAACACGCCTGCCTGCTGGTGGGGGACGAGCTGAGAATGGTGCGTTGTTTGGTTCACTGGTTTTGAAACAGGACCAGTTGGTCACAAACGATCTCGTATCAGCAGTTCACAGAAATATCTGAAATATGTTTGTTTGCATTTCTCACCTCCCGTCTCGTCAGGTGAGGAACCTGCTGAACTCCAGACAGAGTCCGAAGTCGAGTCGTGTCTGCAGTAAGAAGATGAAACCGAGCAGCACCGAAGGTTCGTTCTCTATCAGCTGAAGTAACTCTCACACTGGGCGCGGCTCCTCAGTGATGGACTCCTCTGCTGCTCTCATTTGTTCCAGACTTTCTGTAAACTTGAATTCAGGCTCTGTGGATTGAGCCTTAAAGATAAAAGTGAAGGAAGAAAAGCAACAAGGCAGTTGAAGTTGGTAACTAACTAACGTAAGCAGTGTGCCAGTAGAACAAACTTGTGTTGATGTTGCAGAGGTGGAGGCTTCGGGGCTCGACGAGGACACTCTGTCCCGGCTGGTGGAAGTGTTGAGCGTTGAAGACGTTCCCTGGAGGAAACTTGCTGAGAAGCTGGGGATGATGACGCTGACTCACCTGTACCTGGACAGTCCGACGCCCTGCCAACACCTGCTGCAGCACTACAAGGCAAGTCACTATGAACGCCGTGGCAGAAAAACACCAGTCCGGAAAACTTCACTCACATTGTACATTGAGTATGACACAGCGTGTGTGTGTGTGTGTGTGTGTGTGTGTGTGTGTGTGTTGGTCCAGCTGGGTGGAGGTCAAATCCAAGGTCTGGTTGAAGCTCTTAAGTCCCTCGGTCTGACAGAAGG
>JAQLOL010000003.1:28539250-28550229 GCA_029783665.1 Naso thynnoides
GCAGTCACACATAAAGAAATAAGCAAATAAAAAGTCACAAAAAGATGCTACAGAAAGAACAAGAAGTATTCAATAGTGCTGTGTAGTAACACCTGCGAGTTGAGATGCAAACTATAAGACCTGCAGTAGCTGATGTTAAGCTGCAGCTAATTGGCTTAGATGAAGCTCGTGAAGCTGCTTGTTTACTTCACAGGGTGGAGAAACAATGCAAGAGAAAACACACACCAGCCCTCTAACTTATTGAAATATCACTGACTTGCATGAAAACATACTGAAACAAGCCCCTTTTAAAGAAATAACCTGTTTCAAATCAGTGTAAAGAAACATAAGGAACATGATGGACATGTGCTTGAATTCACTGTGTCGGGATATTTGGGTTCGTCCCACAAACAGGTGGAGAACTACTGGTTTAGTTTACTAGTTGAGGCGTCATTACCTCTCAAATAAAACTGAATATAACATCTATAACTGGAACTGGTTAGACCACTGGTTTTAGTCAATTATTACTGCTAATTACTCAATGTTGATGTTGACAAACATTAATAAAAGTGAATATAAAAGTACATGAATGAAGCTTAATTCAGCAGCAGTATGTAAAGTACCGTTACTGCAGCCTCTGTCCTCCGACTGCCCTCCAAACAGGAACTCCCACTTGGCTTGAGCGATCTTCTGCGATCTTGAAGACGGTGCAGTCGTTGAGCCACCGTCTGACTGCATGAGGAGGAAAGAAATCATCTGAAATAATCCATACACAGCAGTTTTTTTTTAATCCCTGTCAATATATCAGAGAGGATTAAAGCATTTATAAGAATGCATTTCTTTTTTTCAGACCCATCAAAACAAATTAAGCACATTCCTTACAGTGCTTTGTGCACTGCATGGTTTGAAACCACAGAAATGTGTTTGGAAATCAGTGAGTTCACATACAGTTTGTGTGTGTGCATCCTCTGAAATTTAACCGACTAAACCTAACTAATGCATCCCGTAGACTGAAAGCTGAAAATTGGAGAGGAGTTCTGAAGCACATTGCACCCTCATCTTCATGTAATCTAATTTTTAATGTCTGGATAAAGAGTTTTTAAAATTTTAAAATCACGCATAACTCATCATAGGAGACTAAATCATTTTAATGAACAGTTTGAGAAAAGTGGTGCATTCCACAGTCAGGAAGTTGAAGGGAAACTGTTAACGAGTTTGCTTGTAATGCAGAAAACTATTTTAGTCAGACCTACAGTAGAGGTACAACAAAAACCTCCTAAATGTTAGAAAGACTGTTTCATACTGGGGACATTCTTATTTTAGTGTCAGCCTCTCTTTCAGCCTCTCACACAGACTAATGATATGAGCCTCCCATGAGAGAATACACTGAGAGACTCGTGGAGTTAGAAGAACTTTGAATTTCTGTTATTTCTTTATTAAAAATTTGGGTAAATGTGTCGATATGCAGTGTATGATGTAAAGAATCCTGATTTAACTCTGCAGACAGACAACTTCACCCTTCTCACAAAACAAAACCCGACAGTATCCACAACAAACACATACAATAAATAATTAACATGGTTACTTTTGTACACACACAGATCGGTTCACATCCAACCAAACCCTCATCATCACCCTCCCACCCAGCCGACCTGCATCCCTGAGCCGCTGTCTGCTGCATTGTGGCTGGACTGGCTCGAGGATTCAGGGGACAGACTGTCGTTTCTATCCAGCTGGGAACTGTCTCCCATGCTGCCTGTTATCCCACTGGAACTTTGAGAGGATGTGCCAGCCCCACTGTGATCTTGAACTTCCTCTCTCTGATCCTTAGGCACGCCTTGAACTGGTGTGTGGTGTGCCTGCACTGAGAACTTAGTTTCTTTGTCTCTTCTGACCTTCCTGTTATACTCCTCTTTGCTTGGAGTGTAAACTCTAGAGTTTGTCTGTCCACAGTTTTCCTCACAGAATTCATCACCACACTGAATTGGTCCAGCCTCTTTCCATTCCTGGCGCCTGGAGGTCCAGCTCACAGACAATGCTTCTGTGTTTTGGCTTGAGAGAATTCTCTTGGAGAGTTCAGGGCTCTCCCTTGGCGATCTGTCATACTGCTGTAGCTCCAAGCCAGGTGAATCTCCTGGGTACTGTGGCATCTGGTAGCGGTGCAGGGTAGACTTGTCCTGAGAAAGTGATAAATCCCGTTGCTGTCGTGGCTCTAAGACTGGTGATTGAGAAGTGGCTGTGCAGTGCAAGGTGGGGGATGCTGATGGTGACAGGCCTTTCTGGCATAAGTGAGGTGAGATGCAACCTGGTTTGGTTTGAGGTATTTTTTTGTCTGTATTCTGTCTGTGGTTCAGCTTGTGAGCTGGTTCAGGGGAGCTATGCCTCTGAAGAGTGGCATAAGGCTGCGATTCTCTTAGGAATGACCCCCCTATCTTAGGGCTCTCTGACCTCAGTGACTCAGCTTGAGAAGGTGTTGGAGAGGGAGTCCGTCTGTCTGCAAAGATTGTGGACAGTTTGACAGCCTCTACCGCTAACTTTGAAGCCACTTCAGCATTTGAGGATGGGGAGGTGCTTCTCCTGCCATTGGTAGGGACAGCTGCATCACAGGCTCTACTACTGCAGCGAGATGACCTGAAGGGAGTCCTGCTAGGTAAGATGAAGTTATCATTAGCCATGTAGTGTATACTGTCTACAGCATTTTGACTGGTGTTTTTTATGTTAGCACTACAGCCACTATTTACACATTGTTGGGGGTTCCCACTAGCTTGGTAACCAGTCCTGGAATGGGTGACTGTGGGGAACATGGTGGTTGGGATCTCATGCTGGATGTCTGTGGGTCTCCCCGCAGGTAACAGTGGGTGAAATTTGCTTGACAACCTAGAGCTCTCATCCCCCACCCATAGCAGCCTCTGTTGGCTCTGGGGCAGGTCATAAGAATGAGGAGCTAAGCTTGGAGCCCCTGAGTGGGAGGAATACCCAGTGTGGGCACACAGGTGGTCAGAGGCAGGGCTTCTTGGTAGTCCATTCACTGAAGTACAAAAAACTCCTCTGTCCAGCCCCAGGAGTTGGGACTTGGATGGCAGTGTGAGGGTGCTGCGGGGCAGGACAGGTGACCCAGCCCAGGACCGGCAGCGAGGGGACTGAAAGTGCCGTGGCAGGGTTGGGCTACAATTCTCTGGGCTGCGACCAGCAAATCTACGCCTGAGTTCTGGGGATCCAAACTCCTTCAAGGCCCTGTAGGTGGCATCTCTAGCAACTGCATTCAGGGAAGCCCTCTGCATGTAAGGCGAGTCCCGCGGGGATTGATTTTGAGATAAGCAGGTGTGACTGGAGTAAAAACTGCCCTGCCCTGTCTGACCATTGTACCACATTGGGTCACTCAGCCTCTTCTGGAGATGGGCGGGCAACAGCTGCCCCTCCATTCTGTGACAAGGACTGTCCAACTCACTTTGGCATACAGAGGTACGGCGGCTCCCCATGCTGTGAATGTTAGCTTTCTCTATGTAACCAAAAGTCACCACAGAAGTCTTCCCCTCCTCACCCTCCATTCCTGGGACCCCGTAGGATCTTCGGTTGCTAGTGGGTGTGGATGATACAGTCAACCTCCCAGAGGATCCGGAAGATGGGGATATAAGCACTCTTCCCCTAAAGGGATCCATGTCAGTGGAATCTGTTTGTCCCAGTGAGCCATGCTGGTCTGAACTAGTTGCTCCAGGTACAAGGACCTGAAGTAGTTGACCAAAACTATCACACAAAACATCCTGTGGGGGTACTGGGGTGGAAGACACTGTATCGTCAGGGTTTTGGAGTTGGAAGCTGACTGAGTGCCTGGACTTTGAGCTTCCAACTCTACTTTGGTGCTGAGAGCCTGAAGAGAGTTCTGGACTGCGGCTGGGGCTGGATCGAGTGGAGCTTCTCTGAGAGTGAGGTAAGACATCTGGGCACTGAAGCATCGGAGGACCAGTTTCATCATCTTTTCTTCCTGGCACTTTTCCTTCCTCATCCGCAACAGACCTCACTTCAACGTACAAGTGGAGCACTTTACCTGCCTGAGACATGTTGGCACATTAGTCATCTAAATGTGATCAGCCTCTGTGGATCTTCACTATTTGAGCAAAAGATCCCATGAACTCCTGGTAGTCAGTAAAGTGCCATAATGATTGATGAGTGTCAGAGGTAGAACTGGACTACTAGGTCTGGCCTCCATCTGCTCTTCTTCTCTTTAGCCTGTGGTAGGAAGCAGAGAAAAAGATGAAGTTAATACTGCAGAGAAGTTAATTTACACATGTAGTAATCTACAGACATACATAAGCAACTCTCACTGCAATAAGGACGGCACAGTCAATCCTGGCATTTTTGTTCAAAACTGGACTTTCTTCGAGATCTCACGGCCCCCTTTCAATAACAGTCTTTCCATTATCAAAAAGCAATCAAAATGAAAAGTAGATGGCAAGAGACCTTTTACAGAGTCAAGTGGAGTTAGAAAAAGTTGAAACACCTTTAGCATCTTCCCATGTTGTGTTGTGTGCTAATATGTTACAGGTTGACATAAGAGACATGTCTGCATGCTTCTTGAGCCTTGTTTATCTTTTCAACCTGTTGTAGAATCAATAACTGTTTTAACATTAAATATAAGTAGTGCTTCTTCTAGCAAAATGGTTTCAGGTAATACCAATTGTTATTAGTGAAAAATGTAGACATCTCTTAAGCACTTGCAACCTGACGAATATAAATGTCATTTCTATGCTTTTAGTGTATCTAAAGGGAGGTTTTCCCATCCTACTAACAAAACAAACTCAAGGCTGATGAGCATGTTTGTTCTTAACATTTCAACAGTCCTCTGTGAATCTTCCAATGCAGGTCAACTAGTGTCCTCAGACAAACTGGTTCATGGCTACACCCAGAAACCAAAGACATCTCAGTTTTTATTGATCAGAGGCAAAAGGTAAGTCAAACACTACAGACTACCATGTTTTATAGAGTTAAAGTCAGATAACTATGGGAATATCTGCACATTAAGGGTCTTTAGAGTGTGTTCTTATCCTCTGAAAAGGTCAAACGTAGTTACATGTACTTTCATGTCTTTGGCCATCTTCCAACATGGCGGCACCAACATGTGGGACAGCACACGCCAACTCAGTTTGATTTGTCTATTAATAGATGAGGATAAGCTGCTTGGAGGTGTTGAGGTGAGAAAACAGCCACCAAGTGGTCTGATCAGCAGGTTACACCAACAAAAGGGTTCAGATTAAACAATCAAATTTGTGGGCTTTTGGGTGAATAAGCAGAGTGAAATTTGGGGTCTTATATAATATACTCAAGTCATCATTAGTCATCTGTGTTCTACCTAAAATTGTTTGTTTGTGGTTGGATGGCTTCATTTTAGTTGTTTGTTGTCTGTCTACAGTTTCCATCTGTGTCTCATGCTTTGTCTATTCCAAACTTTATGGTAAATCTACAACTGTCATCCTCAGATGGAGGTCATCGGTTCAGCTCATGTCCAAAGTCACATGAAAACATCTGAGGCTGCAGGATATTCGTCACACACACACACACACACACACAGATTCAAATTCAAAGAGTCAAACTAAGGGTGGTTTTACTGTCATTACAGTGTTTTTTTTCCAGGTTTAACGGCTGTCAGTGCTTAAATACTAGCTGACACTTGAACTATTTCCAGTCTACCTACTTGAATTATCTTCAGCACTTAAACTGCTTTCACTCCTGCAGCTGACATCTAACTGCTATCATCAAGGATCCCAACTACCAATTGTTTTTGTTATTGATTAATCGTTAAGTAGAAACAGAAGGGCCCACAGTGAGATCCTGATGTGGTTTGTTTGTCTGGAAAAAAAAAAAAGTCCAAAACATTAAAGCCTCCCAACTGAAAAGCTGGAACCCGTAAATGTTTGTAAAAATTTGGGAAATGGCTAAAAATAACTGATGATTTATGATTTTTATTGCAGCTGTACTGTCATCTCTTACCCTTCAACTGACAAGTTCAACGGCTTTCAGTGCTCACACTTCAACTGTCACTTAACTAACTTACATTCTAAAGATTGGGATTTAAATAATTCATTTGATATAATAATTACTGTCTCTGCTGCACACACACTGACTGTACGCAAGAGTCAGAACAGTGGGATGACAGGCAGCAACGGTAACCAGCTGGTAATAAAAATACTGCCAATAAAAAATGGGTGAATCAACAGTGAGCTGCTGGAATAATTTAAAAAATTACATATTACCACTAAAAAACTGCAGTTTAAGTGTTTCTCCTGCTGACTGGGTAATGCCACTGCTTTAGAGTCTGACACTATTACTCCACTGGACGCGGCTCTGGACGTCCTCCACATCCCATCATCAGCTTTTCAGATGCAAAGAGTTTTTCCGGCTCGATTTGTTGATTTGGTCATGTTTGATGGATCTTTGTGCTTCCACCACAGTAAAGCAGGCTGATGTGGCAAAAACAGAGCAGAGCCTCTAAATGTGCATATCAAAGTATTTACTAAACTGCGGCTGGATATGATGCCAGCTGCAGTTCATCCCATTTGCAGAAGTCTGGAAAGTAATGAGACATTTTCTTCGTGAAATCATTTTTCTCTCTGCGTGTGACAGAGGGGCAAGATGTAAAATTAGCGCCTGGAAAACATCAGCATGCATCTGTGATAAATTAAACCACACAGGCAAAACAGCGACAGATCAACAAGAAAAAACTAACCTATATTCTTCAGAACACGTGACCACAGCTAAACTCAACTGCAGCTGTACTTAAAGTTTCTGCATGATGGACTTTAGGAGACATCAAGACAGTGGTGCAGTAAACTGAAGTCAGTAACCCTCCAGAGAGCTGAGAAGAAAAGAAACTCGAAACTGGATTTGGCTCTGGATCAGTCACTTCCTGCTAGGGTCCGATTTCTGACAGCAGGATTCGTTTGGATGGACAGGAAATCTACAACACCAACACTTCCTGTTTACACTGACAAAAACCATGAAGGTTCACGGTGAAACTTCAGTGACCCTCTAGCCTACAGTCAGCAGGCGGGGCCACTGCCTTGCTCAAAGGAACACCTCCACTCAGTGGAAGACGCCCTGAGCTCTGCTGGTTTTCTGCTCTACAGCCACATTTCAGTTCCTTTTCTGGGGTGTCCAAGGGGCTTCTGGGAAATATACAAATTCAGTTTCCAAGGCAGAGGCAAGAGCACAACATGAAACCACGCCCCTTTACTCTAACCAATCAGGAGGAGAGCCACATCCCAAACAGCTGAGACATATTCATGTAGAGACGAGTGATGCGGACGAGACAGACGCCACCTGTTTCATAAATGAAGGGAAGTTACTCTGTCTCTGTCGCCGTGACGCTGCCGGTTAGACCTTCACGTTGGTTCAAACGATCTCAGGATGAGACGAACCAGAACGGGAGTGGACGTTCCTCTCACGTTCAGAATGTCTCTGCAGCTGTGTGCAGCTCCTCCATTTCTGCAGAGAGTTGCACTGTGGGACATTGGACTCCATGAACAAATCCAGTGAATTCAGACTGTGGCTGCAAGTAATTATTATATTTACTATAGATTAATCTGTTTATCATTTTATCAATTAGTCAGTCCATGTGGACGATAAACCATCGGTCAACGGTGAAAAATATTGAACATTGTTCAAGTTTATGTCTTCACACAGCATTTGTTGTTCAACCAACTTCCAAATTCCAAAGACATTCTGTTTATCCAGCAGCTGCATGCTGTGCGTCTTAATGCCCACTGACAAACTGCAATGTTAAGTAAACGCAATCCTCACTACGATTACAGAGCAGCTGGAGTTTGTGTTTGATAAATGACTGAAATCTCTGATCAGTTTTCAAACTATCCTTCTATGAATCAACGGATCATTTCACTTTTTCCGTCAGAATCAGCAGCAGACGGCAGCACATGTCGAGTTTCATCTGACGGTGACCTCTGAACCCGCCTCACAGTTTACAGCCACGTAACAAAACATTATCAGCAACAGGACACTGACTCACTTCAGCTGTGAACAAAACTTTACTGACACCCTCACACGCGAGTATAGGAAACCTGAGGCTGCTGAATATTCCTGAAAGACTGTCGCTCTGCAGGCAGTGTGTGTTCACGTGTGTGTGCGTGTGCATCTCAGACTGATAAGCACACGGTTAGCCCTACTTTTCCTGGACCTGCTAAGAGGATTCCCCCAACACCTCTGCCTCCTAACCCCTCCCAGAATGCACTGCTCAATCCACCAACACACACACACACACACACACACACACACAAACACTTCACGTATGCAGACACGTGTGCCATCTCACACACAGAAGCTACAACCTTACCTGTGTGTCCTGGTGTCCTCATCCTTGTAGCGACATCCCCTGAGTTGCCGTGGTAACCTCCTTTTCGCCTTCTCTCTCTTCTGTCCTGTCGCGCTCTCTCTCTCTCTCTCTCTCTGTTATGGAGCAACCTCGTTTTATCGTCCCTCGCCCTCCTCTCTTCCTCTGAACACTTGTTGTCTGCAGCAGAGTCGCCTCATCATGGATTTACAGACTCAACCCAGCCCCTCTTCCTCCGGCTCCTCCTCTCCCTCCTCCTTCTTCACTTCCGTTCTCAATCAATCAGCTGATGTCCCCGCCCCTTCTTCAACACGCTGACTGCAGCCCCCAGGTTCAGGTTCTCCAGCCAATGATGAGCAGCTCTGACAGATGGTAGAGCAGCTCGTGTGTGTGTGTGTGTGTGTGTGTGTGTGTGTGGGGTCGGTGGGTGGGTTAGACCTGTGCATCAGGACACTGAAGCTGCTTTAAACACAGCCGAGACACATTAGACACATCAGTGGTTACTTCACTGTCTGTAATAACGGTGGGACAAAGCAGACAGAACAGGGAATAAGTTTTATTCTACTCTAAAAACTCGTTGATAACAGCCTCAGCGTGTTCTTACCAGTTTCAGTGCAGCTTTTTGAACATGTGTTTCTTGTTCTATGATGGAGGCTCTTGTCTTCTCTGTCAGAAAGCTGCTGTTTCACACCTGTCAGGTGTAGCTGGATATTTGTGTCAGTGAGCTCCTGCTGTATTTGTTCTCTGATTGATGGAGACCTGACTGACGATGTAAATTCTCAGGTTTGTCTTGCTTGTTACGTTGTTAGCGTTTGTGTTTCAGCTCGTTCCACTTCAGATCATTTCCAGGTCGATAAAATCCGTCAAATTACTGCAAGTGCACCAAACCTGATCTGTTTCCTCCCCTCATCCTGTTTAATGCTAAAGGCCAATGTGACAGCAGTGGGCTCTGGGGGGCTGTCAGCTTTTAAAACTAAGTTTGAAATGAATTTAACCAACATGAAAATGTACACAGCCTGCTCACACACTCCCTCACAGGATGACATTTCCAAGCTGCAGACGAGTGTGGTCATGTTGTCAGCACTTCTCCCAGGTTTCCTCCGTTTGTTGGAGGACAAGAGAGCTGCAGAAGATCAGAGTACGAGCTGCTGCTGCGGACTTAAATCCAGAACAGATGACTGTTTAATAAGTGTCCCACGGTCGCATCAAAGAGGAAACGTGAATTTGTGGCAGCTCTACCTTTTCATTGGAAACACTCTGCAGCTTGGAAAAAATCCAACATCTACATTTTCTATTTTTTATTTATCATCCTTGACTTGTTGTCGTTCTTTTGTTTATTGTTATGTACCAAAATACCAACAAACATTTGATTTATGTGAAAAAAATAGAGTTCTGGTTCCAGACTGAAACCTTCAGCCCACACACACACACACACACACACACACACACACACACACTGCAGAAATACTTACAGCTTAACTCTGAACAACAAACATCAGTCAGTCTGAATGCTGAGCAACCAAGCAACTCCACACGCACTCTGTGTGTGTGTGTGTGTGTGTGTGTGTGTGTGTGTGTGTGTGTTTGCTGCAGTACCTCAGTTCCTGGAGGCGGAGTCACACAGGGCGGCCGCCAGCAGGAAGTCTGAGACGAGAGAAGAAGATCAGATCAACTCAAAGTGACACAAAGTGCGTCTGTCATTTCACTTCTTCTTCTCTCATTTTAGCCGACAACACACGTGTCCTACTGACAGAGTGCAGACACTGATGTCATGTCCCGCCCCTGAGGAACTTGATGACACACACATGATGTCACAGGACGTCTCCAGTGAGGAAATGAAAGAAAACTGTACAGCCGTGTTCGCGTAAACATAAATAAACATAAATATTTAAAGTAATAAATCAAACATCAAACAAACTAAACATTTGTGCTTCGGTTCAGCTCGGTTAAAACGCTGCATGGCAGGTTCAGGTTGGAAACGTCATGTCTGTGAAACTCTGTAAGAGGACTAAACATAAATATTTATACACACATCAACAACGCTTCCATTCAAACGCCTCAACATCGACTTAAACACTCGTCCCGAATCACTACAGAGGAGACAGCACAGAATAAACTGATTTCCCCAACACCTTCCAGTTTCAGTGTTGCACCTGTGCACACATTATATTTACATTATATATTTACATTATATATTGATTTATAACTCAACAATAAGTCCTTATTTTGCATTTAATACGTTTTCTTTTTCCATTTGTTGGCATTTAATCCTGATGTGAACTTTGAACACTTGATTGAAGATAATCTTCCTAGAATCACTTATTTACAACTTATTCATACAAATATTTGAGTGTTCTTAGTGTATGACAGCGTGATGCTCCCTCTCCCTCAGTGCAGTGGAGCTCCATCACATTATTGTGTTACATTTTTGTTGTGAAGGATTTCAACTTTTAGGCGGAACTGAAGTCAAACAAAGAATTCAGAAACTACATAAATCTGAATCCTCTGAAATCTCCTCCGTGATGCTGGAAGACAAAATCAAACAGGACACATTTTCACATTTTGGACCAAATTCCCTCTGATGTGACATCATCGATACACCGGAAAATACGATCAGAATCATCAGTAACCGATTAACCGACTGAGCGCCTAAAAGCAAGTA
>JAQLOL010000003.1:28566321-28611578 GCA_029783665.1 Naso thynnoides
AAATGTGGTTTAAAACTCAAATTGCCATCATATTAATGAAAAGTGCTGCACAGTCTCATAATCTCATTTCTACACTTTAGCTGCTGCTGCTAACGTTAGCTTCACTGACTCACTTAAGACTTCTCCTTCACTGCAAACACAGTTACAAATAATGAAAGCAAAATAGATATTAATCCTAGAGTTGTTAGGACATTTAACTCCGCTGTGTTGCTCTGTGATTGGCAGGGACCTGGAGCAGGACTTCCGTGACAGGCTGACGGCTCTGCGCGGTCAGTTGGAGCAGGAGAATGAGGCTCTGCTGCAGCAGGTGGAGAGAGAGCGCAGCAGGCTGCAGGAGGAGCTGCAGCTGCTCCGAGTGCAGGAGGCGGAGCTGCAGGAGGAGCTCTGCAGCGCCACTCAGGTGTGTGCACATCGCTCACCTGCACAAGTGAAATACAACACCTGTCACACTATTTTTTCATGTATTCTAGTCATAAATTCAGCTAAACTTAAAATTTACTTTTTACAGATGCGTGGTTCTCACAGGATAGCCACTTCAAACATATGATGGTCTTATAGACCATGATGCATTGCTGAAGATAAAACTAACCAACAGGATATAAAGTCATTCAAATGAGACCAGACTTCAACATGTACAGCTGCAAAATGCCACAAACACATGAATACAGCAAAAAACAAAACACTGACAACAACATTTTACTGTGAATACTTAAAGTATATTTTACTGACAATACAGACATGCTGTTAGTTCAGTGAGGTCATATTCTCTTTGTGTTTACACACACAAGCTGTTACAATAAAGAACATATACATTGAAACACTACTGAAAGCCTAATTTGTCTGTGGAATGTAACTGTAAATCGACTGTTAATTTTAAACACAAACACGTGGAAATTTTTTTTAATTAAAGTCAATTGTGACATCCTTACTTGAAATAAGTGTCCAGATTCAATATATTTAAATGTATATGTAAATTAAAATACTTTAATGTTCCTCAGAGGAGTTATGAGTCAGTGTTCATTTCCAGTGGATCTAAGTGTGAATAGAAAAACACACATTAAAGTGTCCGTGCGTGCGTGCATGTGTTTGTGTTCAGGAGAATCATCGTCTGGAGGAGGAGCTGAGTGTTGTGAAGCTGAAGCTCACTGAAGCACAGAGCTCTGTAAACACACTGCAGAGAGACTTTGACCAGCTGCTGCACGACAAGGTAACACACAGTGAAACGCTGCACACTGACCTGATCCGCCTTCATCACACTTCTGATCAATCAGTAACTTTACTAACAACTGATCAAATGTCTCTGAAATGTGCAGTCTGTGGTGCAGAATTCTCTTCATGTTAGAGATATTAAGAGTTTTCAGCTTCTTTTAGCTTCTCGTTTTGGTTCTGCAACAAGGTTCCTGTCTCAGTGTTTCCACTGAAGACGAGTTGCTGAGCCGCAAACACTAGACAGACTCAGTGAGAGATGAGCTGGTAAACAAAGTGCAGCATTTAGCAGCTGCAGAACAGATATGTCCCTCAGGAGGTGATCAAACACAGAGAGAATGATGGACTGACGTTCATCAGGTGGCACAAACAGACATGAAGCATCATGTTGATGTGTGACTGCTTGACATAAGCAGCTTTAAAAAATCATAAAATGTGTCAGGTGTGTTTGTCCTGCCTGACATCATTTCACAGAAATACAAGTACGACACTCACACACACACACACACACGTAGTGGTGTAAGGTAACCTGTCTCCTTGTAGCTGATAAATTATTGATGAAAGTTTCCTCTGTGACTTCATTTCCTTCATCTCTGAGTGATGAAGATGATTTTCAGTGGTTGACTGGCAGCCACAGTAAACCAGTAATGTGTGTTTGATTGACAGTTTGGCAGCTTGGACCCAGCAGTTGGGGGTCTGAGTCACGAGGAGCGATTCTCTGCGATTGTCAAAGAGTACGAGCTGCAGTGCCGGGTAAGAGAGTGTGTGTGTGTGTGTGTGTTTGGTTTGGCTTGCCTGAGCCCCACTTTTGTTCTTGTTCATATTTTACTTGTCAGCTTTAATTTTGTCATCTGCTGCCACTCTGCATCAAAACACAAACATGGAAACTTTAAGACCTTAAATGATTCAATGTTTCTGTTGACAGAAATTCATTTTGTGCAAGTTAAAATGTTCAAATATAATAAAACTAAGTTAGTTCTGTCCTTGTGAGCAGCCATTTTGACAACAAAATCTCTGAGCTTTTAGTCTGTCAGTCTGCAAGCTCATCTGACTGTTTTCATGATCCAGCTCTTTGTCAGTATAAACAACATAAACCCCATCAGCCTTGTGCAGGTGAAGTGAAGCAACACAAACTTGTTCAGTGGTTTTCACATCTTGTTTTTGTTTGTGCACCTGAACGCCTCATGTTGCTTGAACAGAAAATCAAGGTGAGAACACCTGAAAACACACGTCAGTTTGCTGATAACTGCATGTGTGAAGCTGTTGTGTGTGAACTTAAAGGTCACATGACCTTTCCAGCTGTGTGGGTTTTTTTGTTTTGTTTTTTCCTTTTCATTAGTTTAATCATTAAATCAGACGTTATTTTCCCTTCCAAGAAAACTTTTTTTTTTTAAGCTGACGTCTGTAGTGACAAGATGATGGTGGTGATGATGATGGTGATGAAGACGAGATGGCAAGGGGAATGTGCAGGTCGTTTATTGAGACTCTGCATTAAAATAGTCATTGGTTGTCTCTGCATTTGTTTAGGTTTTTATTTGGAGATGAAAATTGTAAAATATATTTCATAGTTTTTGTTATTTAATGTTATTTTTAATTTAACTTCAGTCTCGTTTCCTGCCATGTAAATAGCTTGTCAGTAAATATTTTTTGGAATTTATTGTGGATGAATTAACACAGCTGTGCAGGACAAAAGTGTCTTTTTGTCCAAACTGCAAATTAGAAACGGTGTCTACAGTAAATTCTACTCTGGACCTCCGGGACGCGTCGCCCCTGGTGAAAAGATGAAAGTTCATTTCCTGCACTGGTTGACAGGAAGATGGTGGTTTGTGTGTGTGTGTGTGTGTGTGTGTGCGCGTGCGCGCATGTGCATGTTCAGGAGCTGCGGGACAGAAATGATGAACTGAGCTCAGAGTTGGAGCTGCTGAATAGTCAGAGGAGCGACAGGAAGTCCAGACGATCTGCAGGAGACATCACCGCTCTGAGCTGGAGCGAACAACGCTCCCTCAGCGCTGAGCCAGACTCCGGTAACACACACACACACACACACAGACCTGCAGGAGTTTTCAGAATGAAATTGTTATTATATTGTTAATTACATCTGTTTGTCGTTTTAGTTTAGTTAACCGAGCTAAGATAAACAAAGCCTGACTCTGTCAAAGTTGCTTGGTTGCTAAGCTAACTCAACACACGTTTAAACTTCTGCTACACATCAACTGTCTGAGTACTCTGACAGTTCACCAACATACATGTACTGTACAAAGGTGCAAACATCATAAAATACATAAAGTACTAAAAGTGCTCATTATGCAGAAAAATCAAAATTTTGTCACTGGATCGTAATAATGGATGGATTGATGTACATATTACTTAAATGTTGCAGCAGGTAAAGGTGGAGCTCATTTCAATGACTTTCTTTCTGTTGGTAATTAAATCAATAATAAATGTCCCTCTGAAATGTAGTGTGTGGAATTAACAAAAGTATTGCAAATTACTAGAGTAAGCACCTAAAACTTGTAAGTTTTCTTGATAAATTACAAGACAAAAAGCAGAGTGAAGACTTGTCCTGTGTTTGCAACAGGTGTTTTTATTCCACCACAAGAAGCTCAAGGGGTTAAAATAATCAAATGTTTATCTGTCTCAATCTGTTGCAGTGTAGTAACATGTTTTTGACATGAGGTGGAGCCAACGTATCTGGTTTTCATTAGCACAGTGCACAGGTCTGATTGGCTGCAGCATCATGTGATGAGACTCAGACTGCTAAACAACAAATGAAAAGCTGTTTGATTTGTTAAAATGCATACAAAGGATAAAAGTACCGCACTGCAGGAACCTCCATTAAAGGATTTTATTATGTGACACAAGTGAAGTTTCTAGCTAGAATGCTCTTTCTCAGACTTGCAAATATACGTAGATACACAAATGACCCAACACAGCTGAAGCCTATCAACCTCTATAAAGGTACCAAAATAGAAATATACATTATATCAATGTGAAAATACAATATATCAGTTATGACCGTACCACATAAAAATATCCTCTGAGGAGTACAAACACACACAACATCCACAGATCAGGTGTGTCTGTGTACTAAAAATCATTGACTGCCAGTATTTGAGCTAAGCTAATTAGCGGTGGGCGAGCTCTGCCCGTCTCTTCCTTTTACTGCACGCACAGTCAAAAGAATGGTGTTGATCTTCTTGTCTGGAACTGGGGAGGGAGGCAAATAACAAAAAAGAAAAAAAAAGAGTTAGTGTATCCTTAACAGGATTTCAGTATCTGCTGAACAGGTTTGATCTGTTCAGGAAGGCAGATGGACACACCCACTACCACGCACACACACAGACACACTCACACACTCACACTTCCTTCCAGGTGTGTAGGGTCAGTGTCAGGTTGTTCATGTTCAGTGTGGCCATGTCTCACAGTGAGTCTTTGTAACTCTGATCGCAGTGTGTTAAAGTGTATTGCAGTGTGTTTCAGTGTTTGTGTGTGTGGGTTTTTTTTTTAGATGAGTTGGAGATGAAGAGCAGCTCGTCTCCTCAGGTCAGAAAGAAACTGCATCCGGCAGATAAACCTGGTGAGAAACGCACGCACACACACACACACACACACACACACACACACACACACAGAGTAATTCAGTCAGGGTTACAGTAGAAGAACACATTGTCTCTTCGCAGAACTTTTTTGACTTAATGTTTGTAGTAAAAGTTGTTTTTACTGCTCATTTTAGCACAGCCAGTGTTTTATCCGCACCATCTTGTGGACAGCAGATGAACTGCAGCTGTATCATCTTAAACCCGGTCTGACTTTCCTGGTGTCAGTCAGTCGACAGAGCTCTCACTTTGTCTTTCCGTTTGTTGATTTTTTTGGACACAAATGCAGCCTGTAGACCTGACTGTTCTGTGCGCAGGTTCAGTTGTAAATATGAAACAACAGAAGAAACAGTGTAACAGAGTTCACTGACCTGGGGTCAGTGCGGTCACAGAGCAGGTTTAAAACAACAAATGTTGACCAAAGTCCTTAAGTACACATCACATTAACTGAAATGTTAAAATAGCTTTAATAAAGCACTGAAGTCATCTTACAAAAACAACATAATGTTTCATTTAAAGTTACATTTCCCACAGTGTGAGACTTGTAATAAGTAGCAAAATGTGTCTGAACTGATGTTTGTTACTTTTAGTTGATTTTTCCTGAAGCTACTTTGCCATCAAAGATATTAAATTCTTTGTTGTCCTGCAGCCATCATTAAAAAAACAACAATATCAGATTCCAGCAGATTCTCATTTAATGAATTCAGATGTGAAAGAAATGGACGACTTTGCAAAAACAAACATGACGGTCACTTCAAACAGACAGTGATTTAATCCAGAGATCAAACACTGTCCACACAGACTGAAGGTCATGCTGGTCGCTGTACTTTGTGATGAAAATAAAGTAATCTGTGTGCTGTCTGACCTGCGTGTGCCGGCTCTCAGCTTTGTCCTCGCTAGATGATGACTCTGGTCCTGCTGTCAGTATTCAGACTGAACTGGCCCTGGAGCAGCTGAAGCAGAAACACAAGCAGGAGCTGCAGCAGCTGCACATCCAGCTCGACACGCAGGTAACACATGGTTGTTTTTTGTTTATTGTTTGGCTCTCCATTAGCTAACACCTTGACCACTACTTTTCAGCAAAAAATTATTGTATCGAAGCCAGGTTTGATTTGACAGCAATATTTAAAAATGATAACTAAACCAATCCACTACCTCCTCCTGCCCCTCCTACAGGTGAACTACTATGAGCGCAGTCTGGAGCTGATGAGACAGAGCATGGAGGTGGAACGTAAAGACATCTCTCAGGCCTTCAAGGTAAAAACAAAACAGTCAGTGTTGTTTTTACACCTGAAGGTAAAGGTCACACCTGAATACTCAGTTAATTGTAAAGTGACATTTCATAGTTTTCGACATACTGTGGATTGGGATGTTTGCTACGCCCGTTTTCATAGGACACGTGGGGAAAAAAAAAACAAAAAACAAAAACATTTCAATGCAAAAACAAAATCTTTCTCATGTTTAAATCATGTTTAAAGAAAATGAGGTCTGTAGGCAACTGATTACAGTTCCATTTTACGTCTGATACTTAAAGTTAGGTTGAGTGACATGATTCCAAAATAAAATCACAGTTTTTAAGGTTTTTCTGTGATACAGATGCTGAGCTGCAGTTCGTCTGCTTGGTTCTCTGTTGCTCTGCATTGTCCTCACAGTCCTCATGCACTTCGTTCATGTTTCTTGGATTTGTTAAATTAAACACTTCCACACTTCTTAAGTCGCTTCCCTTTTTGGAACCAACTTCTCCACCATGGATGGTTCCTTCACTTTCAGACACTTTCTGTTTGCTGCCATGTGAGATGACACAATATCATTAATGGGAAGAGTGCTGTTATCACAAAATAATTTTTTTCTATTATAAAAGATTATTCCAGTATTATTGAGAACAATATGACGTGGCACAACTGCTTAAGGCTTATTTTCCTGTATGTAAGTACTTTTAGTCAAGTAACAATTCTGATCCTCTTCTCCACTGCTGATAAACATAAACTCCATATAAACCTTTAAAATGGGCTGTTGATCTGATTAATGATTTCTAAATTAATTTTATACTGTTCAGTCTTTGTTTGTTGTATCCTAACTCAATTTGTATGTCTCAGCTGGAAATCAGTGAGCTGGAAGAACAGAAAGCTCAGGTGGAACAGCAGGTGAAGCAGCTGAAGGAGACGCTGGACAAACTGCAGACTCAGATCCAACATGGTGGAGGAGGAGGAGGAGGAGGGTGGAGCAATGAGCAGGAGCGCAGGTGAAGACAACTCTGCAGAGATTTTAGGACCTACTCATAGCAGACAAACACTGATCATTTAAAGAAGAAATACTCATTTTTGGGTCTTTGATTTTGATTTTGGACTCCTATTAAGCAGCTAAAAACAATAGACTGAACAGTGAAGTCTGTAGATCTTTAGAAAACTGTGACTCGCATCCTCTCTCTTCCTTGTATTTTCTTCATTCTCTCAAAATGATCTGTATCGGTTCCTCCTCCCCTTTCCCTTACGTGCGCCTCGGCACTCTGCTGTACTCACAACCCTTTTACTAACAGAAAATAAACACAACTAGGACACTGATAAAATGTTACTTACAGCTTGCACGTCTCACTCTTCAACATGGCAAAGCAACACGGGAACAGCAGTTTAGCAATTAACCCAGTTTATGTGCTCATGTTGAGGAAGTAAATAAAGCCATACGGAATAAATCCACAAGAAACAGGAACACTATCAACTTCTGCCTGGTGCTTGCCTTTTTAGGGAAGTTTAACAAAGTTAACTGTCCTTCATTCACTCAAAAAAGTCACTGACAGTAATCCGTGAAGCAGAGAGCAAAGCGCAGCAGTGTCTGAGCAGAGCAGGGAAGGGGGCAGGGACAGCACTGTGTGCATGGAGCTGACATGCCCATATAAGGAAAGCCAGCATGCATTGACCTCACTGGAAAAACAATGAGAAACAAAAACACGCTTGACATTGTTTAACATGAGTATCCAACATTGTAACAACACTTATAGTTCAGAAAAGATGGAAAAACATAATGGCTTTCCTTTGAAGTTTGGTGATATGATGGTAATGATCTGTCGTGACTTTTTCTTTTGGCTTCCCTATGAAAAGTGTGCAGTCAGTCAGTGTTTCTGATATTTTGTCCATCCTACAGAGTCGGCTTCACATGAGTGTGTTTGTTTTCCCAGGATGCAACGGGAGCGGGCAGAACTAGAGCAGAATTTTGCCAGAGAGATTAGTAACCTGGTCCAGAGACTAAGTTCAGAGAAGGATCAGCTGGAGGCTGAACTGAAGTTGAAGATGGACCAGGAAGTGATGCTGGTCAGGTGGGTGATGACCTCACAGCTCGCTCTGTCCTGTTGTGTGTGATGAATACCTGCAGTCAGCTTTTCAGTAAAAAAATATGAATGTACCTACCAACAGCACAGTCACAGTCATGTAGCAAACATTTTCAGGTTGTGTACTGCAACATAAATTGAAAAAAAAAAAACGGGAGCTTCTGTTGCTCATGAAAAAAACTGACGCTCAGTCACAAACTGAGGCATGACAGGGTGCTTACAGATATAATGCAGTGAATAAAAGAGCAACGTGGCCTTTATAATCCATCAGTGAGGAAGAGACGAAATGAACTTGAGATCTTAAAAAGTGTAAATGTTTTTTCAGCCTGGTTTTGTTGTGCAGTTTGTGATTCGTTGTCAAAAATAGGATCATTGATTGTTGCAGCTTTAAGATAAATTCTGTTACATGAGGAATATCTGCAGCTTATAAGAAAGACAGACAAATGATTTTAGTGTGAAAGCTTTTATCACTTCACAGGAAGTCGAACCTCTTTCAAACCTCGAAGATGAAAGTCTTTCAAACAGCACACGCATTCATTCATTCACACTGTAAGAAGCTCCTTCCACTGTATGTGTAAGCAGGGAGAAAGCAGAGCAGCAGCTCTCTCAGATGAAGCTGCAGCATGCTGAGGGGCAGCGTTGCCTCCTTCACCAGCTCCACGAGGAGCACCAAAGGCTGCAGGAGCAGAGAGGATTCATGGAAGAGCAGCTCGCCCGATCAGAGCAGGAGCAGCTGCTGTGTGAGGAGAGAGCGGGAGAAGAGCAGGCCAGGATCTGTGGTCAGTTCTCCTCAGGGAAGAAAAGAGTGGAGGTGCAGCAGGAAGAGGTTTGTCATCTGAAGGAGCAGGTCTCCAGGTTACAGGAGGTCATACAAAACTCCCATCTGCAGATCAGCCAATTAGAGGCCACTTTAGAGGAGTTCACAGAGCGCTGTGGTCAGTTAGAGGATGATCTTCAGGCTTCTCGTGGGCGTAGTTCTGAGCTGGAGGCCAGACTGGAGGAGGCGTGCAGTCAGCTGGAGGAGAGCATCACTTTCCTTGAGTATCATGAGGTTTTAAGTAAACGGCTCACCTCTGAGAAGAGTTCCATAGAGGAGGAGCTGCAGCTGGTGAAGACCAAGGAGGAGCAGCTCCTGGTTCAGGTGACCCAGTTGAAGGAGGAGCTGGAAACCGTCCAGGCTGCGTCGGACAGCATCCTGCAGGACAGGGAGCTGGTGGCCGACAACTGCAGCCGCCTCTCCAATGCTTTTGTCCAGCAGCAGGCGCAGCTCAGAGCCCGAGAGCAGACTGTCAGTGCCCTGAGGTCAGAGCTGGAGAGTCTGCAGGAGGCTGTGAGGAGCAAAGGTGAGTGTGTCGTCAAACTGACTGCTGAGCTGGACTCATTAAAGATGGATCGTGACAGGCTGATCCAGGACCTGAAGGACCAAGCCATGGCTGTGGACACCCTGCGGCTAGAACTGGACAGCGTCTCTGTGGAGGTAGACCAGAGGAGGAACGCTGAGGCAGGTCTGCAGGAGGCTCTAAAACAGGAGCAGACCAGGACTTGGCAGCTCCAGGCTAGACTGGATGAAGACAAGGAGGAGGTCTGTCGTCTCAGCCAGGAGAATGGAAGCTACATCCGGCTGGCTGACCAGCTCTCAACCCAGATCGTAGAGATGGAGGAGGAGATCTCCACACTCAGAGACCATCT
The DNA here is from genome assembly GCA_029783665.1 of Naso thynnoides. Taxonomy (NCBI): domain Eukaryota; kingdom Metazoa; phylum Chordata; class Actinopteri; order Acanthuriformes; family Acanthuridae; genus Naso; species Naso thynnoides. The sequence continues at coordinate 28,576,135 of JAQLOL010000003.1, forward strand.
CAGAGAGCTCAGCTCCCAGCTCAACGAGACTGCAGACCTGGTCCTGGACCTCAGGAGACAGCTTAACACCAAAATCAGTGAGGTTGATCGACTTCGGGCCGAGGTGGCGGAGGGCGTTGCTCATCTACAACAGGCAAAAGCCTTGTCTGAGAAGCATCACAGCAACGTTCTGCGGCTGACCACCCAGCTGGAAGCAAAGGACGGAGAGCTGAACCTGGCCAGACAGCAAGTCCTCCAGCTGCAGCAGGACCTGCAAGACTCCCAGAACCAGCTAAGGATAGCAGAGCAGGACTTTGAACAGGAGAAGAGGGGGATGACGGAGAAGCTGATGGAGCTTGAGAGGCTGGTCCTGGCCCTGGAGGAGGTGATGGATCAGTCAAGCCCACACAGGTTTGTGGAGCATGAGAGCGACTCCGAGATCCAAACCTGTTCCCAGTGATGACTAACCTCCATCTGCCTCCGTGCTTTCAACATTTAAATGACTAACTGCATCATCACCTGACTGAGACATTCAGTCTTTCCACAGGTATAATCTCTGCTAACGGAATGAAACGCTGATCAGTTTGTTGCCCACGGTGCACTGCTGCAGACTGCAATGGTGTGTCTGAAATGCTTTAACTCTTCACCTCATCTCTAACCGAATGACAAACGCATGACAGACTCTTCATCACTGTGAATAACTCCGTGTTTCTGTCATCCTGTCCATGATCACTCTGTCTGTTTCTGTTCTCTTTTTAAACTTAGATATTTAAATCTGATGCATCTTATTTTCATTTAAACTGTGTATCTGACAAGCTAAAAGGTTCTTTTTGCTGTTAGAAGCTGCAGATTTCAGGCCTCTATTTGCTTTAAATAGCTGTGACAGGGAGAAGCTAGAAAAAGATTCTGTGCTTCGAAAAATTGGTGTTTGAAAAAATTTGAGGTGTTAAGGAAGGTCAAAAGTCAACATACTGAAAGGAGCTAACGAGTTAGATAAATATATTTTTAGCTCTCTAATGATGATTTCTGTTTTAGATTTGTTCAGATGTAGTCTTCTCGACTGCCGAGATCCAACAGTGACCAAAGATAGAAAGTGATGATGCTGATGAGCTTCTGCTGGCTGATGGGAACGTCAGACCCACAGTTCAAGATACTGATGAAGCACTTTCAAGCAGACTGAGGCCTCAGCCAGCTCATCTCTACATCCTCACATTCAGCACTTTCTCAATCAGTGTCACAAACTCTTCGCATTTAAATCAGCACAGTAACGTCTTCAGATTAAGTTCAACATGGAATCAGGTTTTCAGTCCTAAACATGCTTGATCACTAACATCTCAGGAGGATCGCATTCCTGACGATGAGCCGACTGTAGTTTGTTTGTGGTGCAGATGTTTGTAACTTGTGGTGTTTGTTGGCTGCAGGACTCAGCTGCAGGAGGCTCGATCAGAGAATGCAGCTCTGCAGCACCGACTGAGCGTCCTGCAGCAGGAAGTCCACAACCTGGAGGACGATGTGGCCAAGAAGAGGTGAGAATAGCAGTCGACAGTGATGGAAACATGGCAGTCGGGCGGAATCGCTAATTTAATATTTAAAAGTTTAACAAGCTGAGATGCAAACTTAAGCTCACATAAATAAAATAAAATAGAGTAAACATAAAGATTCTAACCAGTATCTGTGGTTCTTAAACCTGAGCTCTGCTGCTTCTTCTGTCAGGGGGAAACTGGAGGAGATGGAGAGAGAACACGAGAGGAGCAGAGAAGAGGAGGAGAGGCTGCACAAAGAGGTAGGATGCTGCCTGTTGGCTGTTCTGCTGCAGCTCTGTCATCTGTGGGGAGACAAAGAGAAAACTGTTGAACTTCATCTTCTCCTCTTCCTCCTCCTCTGTGTGTCCACAGAGCTCCAGATATCGTGAGGAGGTTTTGGATCTGAGCAGCAGGAACCTGCAGCTCAGCAACGACAATGCCGAGCTGAGTGCCTGTCTCCGTGGAGACCAGGAGTCGGTCCGGATGCTGCAGGAACGCCTGGTAATGGTCTCTAAGGAGCAGGAGGAGGAACAAGCTTCGGTGAGCTGAGTGAAGGAGGCAGAGCTTTTCCTCTCTTCCCTCCTTATTGTCTCATCCATTCCTCTTTATTTAAATACTGGCAACAAGTGTCAGATTTTCAGACATTGGTCAGATGAGACATGTTCGTTATGCTTTCAGGTGCGGCGGCTGCAAGGTGCAGCAGAGCAGCAGGAGAGAGAGAAGCAGCAGCAGCAGGCAGCCTGGACACAGGAGAGGCAGCTGCTGGAGAGGGAGCTCAGCTCCTACAAGGAGAAGGTACGTCTGACTTTAAATCCATCACTGGTCCAATGAACCTGATCCTTTTCAGAAGTGATGAGGGTGAAAACAGGAGTGTGCAACAGGGACTTTCTTTAGTTCCTTATGGCTCATGTTTGTGTGCTGACAAATGTGAAGCTTTCACCTGAATATCACATCATCAGTGGGTTCAGGTGTCTTGACATGACTGAGCTGGTTGAATATGTGAGGAGATCATGAGAACAGATTATGGGTCAGGGTATGTTTCATAGATTTATTTCGTTTTTTCTCAGACGGGTCGTCTGTTGGGGCTGGAGGCGGAGCTCAGCAGTGTGACTCTGAAGCTACAATGGTTGGAGGAGGACAAGGCCAAACTGCTGCGAGAAGCTGATGACAGAAACCACAAGGTCAGCACTGAGGCTGTAACAGTGTGAGGACAGCACAAAATGCGCTCACACATGAACCATGTTCTCAGTGGGATTTCTGTCTCCTTCAGGTGGAGAAGCTGCAGCAGTCACTGCTCTCTCTGGAGTCACAGGCCGAGCTGCTTCGCTCTCAGCTTCATGCTGTCAGTCAGGAGAAACTCGGCCACGCCCAGGAAGTGACTGAGCTGCAGAGGAAGCTGCAGGATGCTCAGAACAAGGTCAGCACTGGATAAAACAAAGAAATTAATTACTGACTCAAGGGTCACAAGATCAATCCGAAGGGACCCGATATGATTTCAAAGATGAATGATAACAGAAAATATTAAAATATAAATGTGTCCATTCTGACTTTCATCGAGCCTTTTCTTAATGAAATAATTTACACTAAAACTGTTGAATCAGCTGTTTTTAAATGCGTTTGATTTAAGTTCATGTTTTCCCTCTGTGCAGACATCGGTTACAAAATGTTTCTGGACTCATTATCATAATGCTGCTCTTGTTCATGATTAACTGGTGAGACTGAGGAATCCATCATGTTAGAACATGTGACGTGTCCTTAGCTTCCTCACACTCTTTAAGCCTCATCAAAAGTTAGAGTCACAGCTTCCTGTCTGGTGTTGTCATGGTTGTCAGGTGGAGGAGTTGGAGACCAGCGTCAGGAAGCTGATGAGGGAGAAGGAGGAGCTCCATCAGGCTCTAGTGGAACAGCAGGAGGAGGCCTCCATCACTCTGCAGGAGGAGAGCTGCAAGCTGAGAGTTCAGAACCAGGAGCTCCAACACAAGGTAGCTAGCAGATATTTCAGATTACTGAGAAGTTGCTCACACAAACAGACATCCGAGTGATGACGCTGTGGATGTTTGTCAGCTGTCTGAGCTGCAGGTCCAGGGCCTGGAGGTCCAGAAACTGAACCAGGAGCAGCTCAACCTGAAGACCAGAGTAAACGAGCTGGAGACGGCGAGGACGCAGGCTCAGGACAAGGTCAGGACCACAGCTAATGAAAAGATGTGACTCTTAACACTGAATCAGTGGTTTACACTCAACGTGCTCTCTATGTGCAGGCGGTGCGGGCTGACGCAGCTCTCAGTCTGGCCCAGGCGCAGCATGTGAGGCAGCTGCAGGAGCTGCAGGAGCACGCTGGCGACAGCTGCAGGGAGCAGGTGGAGCTGCTGCAGGCCAGACTGCTGGAGGAGCAGAGAAGGAGTCAGCAGCTGGAGGAAACGCTAAGGCTTCAGGCGCAGCAGAGCAGCTCTCAGATCAGCATGAAGCAGGTAGACACACAAAGGTCAAAGTTCACAGGGTTAAGCAGAAGAGACTGTTAACAACATGCAAATTTTAAGCATTTGAAATTCTGTGTTAGCTGTAAACAAAATCACCTGGACTCCTAAGTGACAAGTGTCTAGCCATGCTAGCATCCCAATCAAGTCCCAGGGTTGAACAGACAGCAGAAAACTACACTGGCAACTTTTCTGTTCCTACAGCAGCTTCTTAATGGGTAAAACTGTCCCGAGGGTGGCGCCAGAGTCACAATGTGGTATGTCTGACTTGAGATGTCCAAAATATCTTCTGTACAGTGGTCATTTTAGAATATCTCGGGCCTGATGTGGATTACGTTTAATCAGCCGGAAACAAGATTTTGTCAGACTTAGCTCAGTGCAAAACGTTAATTTCAGAGCATGCTAACTAAATGAAGCTTGAAGCAAATTGCAGGGTTAGCATCCTTCCATCAAACCGTTAACCTGAACATTCAGTCTAGTTTTGGACGTAGAAAAATAGTCACGTTTCACACTAAGCAGCTCCTCCGACACTGTGATGTCAGCTCAGACATGTCGATATGAGTTTTTATGTGTGTGTGTGTTATGTTCAGGATCAGTACGAGAAGGCGATGTCAGCCCTGCAGCAGAGAATGGAGGAGCTGGAGACCAAACTAAAGGGAGTCCGGATGCTTCTGCAAGAGAAAGTCCAGCAGCTCAAAGAAGAGGTCAGCTCTCATTGGACGCCTGGCTGCCCACACACTGTTGGCCACATTCTTTCTGTATTCAGTTGTGTTATCGTCTTTGTCTTGACTGCAGCTGGCGAAGAACTCAAAGTCCAGCCTGCTGTTGAAGGATCTGTACACGGAGAACTCTCAGCTGATGAAGGCTCTGCAGGTCACCGAGCAGCGGCAGAAAAACGCAGAGAAGAAGAACTTCCTGTTGGAGGAGAAGGTTGACGCACTCAACAAACTGCTGAGGGAGATCGTCTCTGTGTCGCTTGCCACATAGTCGGAGAGTGAAAGATGCCAGCCGCTGGTCTAAGATCAGTTTCACTAAAGCAGCTTCAGCACTGAGATGACCAACATTCACTGTGACCAGAACAGAAAGCTGCAGGATGTCTATGGCTCTTTAAAATAAAAGTGGCTCAGGGTTTGATTATGTTATTATCCAAAGCACTGAGTGAAGCGCAGATCAGTAGAACTTGTGATAAGCCAATCAGAGCAGAGTCCTGTTTGAGTTTAAATTTGAGGATGAAGTTGAGATGATCAAAGTTTAAATAATGGAGGAGTCGTGCGGCGTGCAAAACACGCCTCTGTTTGAGACTTCAGTCATCAGTCTGAGCTTCTTTTTGCTGCTGTGACATTAAATGCTGAATTAGAAATGTAAAGTGTGATTCCTCTTTTTGTTTCCAGCAGCAGATGAATGGGCCTCCGTTGTTTCTCCTGTTCATTTATTTTACAGAGAAAGTTTAACCCAACATGTCTCTGCCAGTAGATGTGTCAGCATCACGATGTGATTTCCACCAAATCACATTTAAATCACCATGACCTTGTTTAATCTGTCTCAGAAACAGCAGGTAGTGTTAACATTAAGTTTGACTCATAGGTAAAGGTGTGTCAGATTAATGTGTGGGCGTGGCTTTTGCATGAATCACCAGCCTCACCCATAATAACATCTATTGAACAGATTGTTTGTTCTAACTGAAGCTGCTTTACAGAAACTGAACTTGTTTCCTCTAGAAAGACCAGTTTGACCCAACACACACACACACACACACACACACACACACAGCACCAGTGTAAGGTGTTTCAGCCATGAGGGTATTATGTTTCTTTATGATTTATATATTTTCATTGTTATTTTTTAATGTTAAAGTGAGACTTTTATTTTTGTGAGGTTTACGTTTCCTGCTGTTCTGATCACATGTTCAGTTTCTGGATCCAGTGTCAGTCTGTAGTTTTTCCCCAGTGAGACCTCCTGCCTCTCCACTCAGCCCCAACTTCATGTTCAGGTACACCAAACCAAAACTGTCTCTGGGACAGACGGACAGACAGAGCTCCATGTATGATAATGAAACATGAAAACCACATTAAATTATCTGTTTTTATCACTGTAGTGTCCTTTCTCGTCATTTTACAGGATCTTTGCGTGGAACGTTACTCTCACATCAAATTTATGTTGCTTCTGTTTTTACATCGGAATGAAACTGACTCAGCTGCTATCAAAACATTCCTCTAAAAGCTTTTCAGAAGTTTTCATTGCTTCACTGAGGTGAAAAGTAACTAGATACATGTAAAACCTGATTACTTATAACTGCCTCTTTATCATCTAGCAGCTGTGTAAATCAAAACCTCTGAGGGATGAAAGGACTGAATTGGATGTACTGAAGTCAATCATTCAGCAATTGATGAGCATCAAGCTGCTCATGCTGTCAGCAAACAGAACTGATCACATCAAACAGCTTCCTGTTTGCAAAAAAAATCCCTTCTTTAGTTCAGGAGTGTGAAACATTTTCTGGCTTCCAAAATCAAATATGACAAACTATAATAGAAATGACTGCCTCCCGCAAAGAGGGCTCATTGAGGACATCTGGATTAGGTTTCAGTCTTTTTAAAAGCTTCTCAGACTTTCATTTTGTGAACACTGAGTTCAGTGTTCTGGTGTTTGACTCTGAGCACCACTGAGCTGACTTTACTTTTCCAGAGTCTGTTCAAAAGAGATTAAGCACCTTCAATAAACTCTATGGGATAGAATGAAATGAAAGAATCAAATTTTCAAACTGCATCACTTGAAATTACTTTCTGGAGAAAAATCAAACCAAATGCTTCTTGGAGTAAAAAAATTCATTGGTATTTATTGTAAAAAAAAAACTGGTTCTCTGCCTCCACAGACTCAGAAGAGAACATCTTCATGTGTGTTAAACTGCAACAGAGTGAAGTGAAAACATTTTTAAAAAATGAAAACATTTCATAAAAAATTATTTTTACATTGGAACAGTTTTAAGCTTGGTGTTGTCTTCAGGGACTACAGGAATCAGGAAGTTTGAGCCTGAAATCAAACATTCAGCACGCTGACTAGTGATTGGATGAATCCCTCATGGCCTCTTGTGTGTTATAACATCAGGACACAACGTGCTCCAGGACACCCTGACGAATCAGCTGCTCACATTTCCACCGGGGCAGGAAGTGCTGCGGACAGACAGACGGACATTAAGACGGCAACTTCCCGTTTGACTCCTGAGCAGGTATGCAGCATCATTAAAAGCATTTAAACGTGTTTCTTTTACAAATGTTTCTACATTTTGACTTAATTGAAAATTTAGTTTTACAAATAAATTCTATGATTTATATATTTATTCTTTGTTCTCGTGTTTGTGGTTAAAACATCAGGAATAAGTGTGTTAATGTGTTCGTGTCAATATGAAAATCTGATGCATAGAATGAAAACAACAGTATCACAAAGTCTGACATATAAACTACAAGCTGACATGTTGATACAGAAACACACACAATGTCGAATGTAAATGTCTGATGAACATGAAACATGTTTGGTGACAGAAGCAGCAGCAGCAGCAGCTTCCAGTTCTGACCTGACTGTTCTTCTTCAGCAGGATCACAGTTCCATCATCGATCTCAAACTCGCCGTGATCCCTTAAACACCTCACCTGCATGATGATTTCAGCGCAACACACACACACACACAGTTCACTGAAAAACTATTGTCACGGTAACCCAGAAACCAAAGTGACACCGTCAGTCCAAACAAACGTATTCAAAGGAAAAACAGCTACTTGATATTATTAATATGTATTAATCTGATAATGTTATTCTTGTTCTCACCTCAATGTAAAGACTCTTTGGAGGCTTCATGTCCTGAGTGAGGTCCAGACCTTCCCCCCCACCCAGAGAACGCATGAAGGACGCCAGAGACTTTTTGTACTGACCGAACCACTGCACCTGATACCACACACATACACACACACACACAAAAAAAGGGGAACAAATTTTTTAGGTTTGCAATTAAAGTCAGTCAAGGCCGTGGATCATCTTCAGGCTGTGGATCCTGACGATCATGAGAGAAATGTGCCAAACTTAATCTCTTTATTTAAAGCAGCCTGTGTCTGTGTGTGTGTGTGTGTGTGTGTGTGTGTCTGTCACAAAGCTACCTTCACCCTTGACCTTTGGTTCAGTTCAAAGCACCAAACAACAGAGAGCAATGCTTTGTCTTCCTCTAATGTTCTCTGGTCATCTTTTGCTCTCAACACAATCATTCATCAGGTTAACACAACAGAGTCCAGATGATGCAGATGACATCACCAAAATCGTCCAATCAGTGAGCTCCTGGTCAGTCTTTTTATTTTTTCCCAATAATAAACTTCCTGATTTCTCCTCTTGGTTTTTTTTTATTAACATCGAGAATGTACAGGAAGTGATGTAAAAAACTCACCTCCTCAGCACACATGTGGAAGCGGACGTTGGCGGGCAGCACGCTGCCGTACTCCCAGCGCAGAGCTCTGATCCTCAGCAGGCGGTAGTATCTGACAAGACAGAAGGATTTCAGAAAACAGATGAAACGACAGACAGGTCACATGTTGCACAGTCATGTGAACGGGTGTCAGGTGGTTACAGGTAGGCAGTGAGGCAGCGCTGGTTCCTCAGCAGGCAGCAGTGACGGAGTTTAATGGAAGGAATCAAGTCTGCACGACCCTCGGTCTTCGCCTCGTTACTGACAGACAGACAGAAGGACAGATAGACAGACAGACAGTCAGTGTCATAAAAATCTCACAAGTGTGAAAGATGAAACTTTACCACTTTGGTGTCATCTCTGTATTAATAGCAGCTGTGGCTGAAAACACACAGAAGGCTGCAGTCTCATTACAGACGGCCTTGAAAATAATTTACCTTGGACCAACACAAAACAAACAAACAAAACAAACACAAAGTCACCTCCACCAAGCTTTGCAGCAAAATACAAAATTCATACTAATCGGATAATAATGGGGAAACTGATTTTTGAAACTCACACGTCAGTCTGGTTCTGTTCATAAAGAGCTTCCATCTCCTGCAGCACCTGCCGGAGTCCATCCTCCTGAAACAACGCGAGACCATCAATTTCCGGTGTCACCACATTCTTTTTGTTTCCAACAAACGCAGGCGTCAGTGAATTGATTATCGTCAATTACTAGTAAAAACTGAAGCAGATCGATTGATGTTCTTAATGTTGATTGATGTTCTGTAACCTAATGCGTGACGTCCCGTCATGTTACATCTTACAAACTCTTCTTAAAAGTTTCTGAAATTTTAATTAATATAAAATCTGTCATATAATTAAGAGCGTGTGGACTTTTCAGAATTTACTGTATACGGTACAGCACCAGACAGCGTTTAGATGTGAAGAATATGACGCGTTTGCTTTAGGTTTTTTTTTTTTTTTTTTTTGCTTTGTTAAGTTTCCTGAGATAAACTTTGTTTTACGACGATAAACGTGGTTTGATGTATTTGGTTTGTGCCGAAATGCGAGACTTCCTGAGTTTTCTGTTCAAACAATGAAAACAATTCAAAAACATATGTGTCTTATGCTTCGAAAGAGAACTTAAAATGTTCAAGTGTTAAATGAAGATCGTCGGGTTCCTCACATTAAATGCGGGCAGCTGTCCGTCGCTCATCCGGTGAAGTTCTCTTATTAACTCGATGGCTTTTTCACAGAACATCCCAACGCCGTTTGACACAAATATACCGACTGGAATAAATACTGAAAATAACCTTTATTCAACCATAAAAGCCCCTAACTCTCGCTGTGCATCACAGCTTTCTTTCGCGGCAAAATCGCAGCACTGTTGTGATCACATGGCAAGATGACGCGGCGCTGCGGCTGCCGCAAAGGGACAAACTTCATACACGCGAAACGAGCTGCCGCGTCACAGTTGATATTGATAGACGCGTTGTGAGTCCACCAGACTGAGAGATGAAGAGGTTTGTTATATTCAATTTGATAGGTAAAATTGAAAACGCACAGTTTAAAGTCGTAACATCACCCCGCATGTTGACTTCCGGTTAACGAACAGCGCAGCCTCCACATCAGCCGGTTAAAAAAAAATAACGTAAAATCCGCCTTCTCTGACGGCGGAGAGCCACCAGAGGCTGAGACGACCCGTCTTCTGTGTAGTGTTATAAACTGTATTAAAGTCAAGTATTGTATTTTGAAGTTTGTTCGGGCCGCTTTTCGGATAAAGCAAATTAGCTTCTTTGCTAACGTTGTCGCTCTATCGAATACTGCATTGCAGCGACTTGGGGAAGGAATGCACCTGAAATGGTAAATATTTGTTTCCCGGACATATGCGCTGACTGCAGGACAGTAACGTTAACTTGCCATCGCAAACATTTACACCAAAACACCAAAGCTTTTATGAAAACAGAATAAAGCGAGCCGAGGTAAACAGGAAACGTTTGAAATGTGTTTGAAGAACTTGAAAGCATGGATACGTTGTGTTCAGGAACGTCCGCCTCCCGATACGATTTTTCATTTTACTCACTTGGATAACTTTTTTAGGTGTATTGTTAGTAAATTTTAGCCTCCTCCACACCATGTAAGTCAGTACATATACTCGAGTACTGCACTTTATAACACGTGAAGATCTTGTTAATTACATCAGTAAAACGCTGAGAGTAAGCGTTTCACTGCACAGTGTACTTTTTGGTGATAATACGCAGGCCTAAACACGTATTTTGAAGTATTTTCAAACTCATGTATTGGGACTTGGGTTGATTAATTTGATACCAAAATACTTAAACGGATACAAGGCTTTGAATATTTCTTTACTACTGGGAAAAGGAGCAGCGATACTGTACCAGTACTTGACATCAGCAGATATTCTGAGCTGGGTAACCAGCTTCAAGCGAGAAAATTCAGATAACACGTCTCTACATGACTGTAATATTTTCCTCATGCCAATCAAATTGTTCGGCTCTTCGGTTCTCAGCTGTTAAAAGTTTACGAGGTTTACTTAAAGGTGTTTTTCCACTTCCCACATACCGCTTTTGTTTTGATAGTCGTTGCTTCGACGATCTCAAGAGGCCGTGGAGGCAGCACAGTAAGATCACGTGGTTTTGCTTCTGCGCTGTGATTTGCAGCGGCAGCTCGGTTCTGATCAGCGGCTCTCTGCGGATCTCAGAAAAGGCAGAGAGCTCGAGGCACAGCGGGGGTTGAGCTTCGTTCTCACCGGCTGTCAGTGCTGCACCGCCCGGCCAGCTAACGGCCTCCTCCCCGCTGACAGGCCGGCAGCGACGGCCCTTCTTTCAGTTCGGCGTACCTCCGTTTGATATATTTGTTTCCCTTTGTTATCAGTGATGCGAAAGCGGAATAATTCGCTGACTGCGGAGGATGACAGCAGGACCGCCGGCACTCTGCTGGATAGCGACACGGACCTGAAGCAGCGTCCCGGCAGGGGAGCAGCGGGGCCCGCAGCGGGCGGCCGACAGGGCCCGGGAGAGGAAGGGAGCATGGGGAAACCGTTCAGGAGGTAAGACAGGAATCAGGATAAGTGTGTGACCAGCTGGACTGACTGAGCAGACTATTTTTTTCTTTTTCTTTTTTTTAATCGACATAAAGTAACAACATGATGACAGAAGTGATATCTGTGTTCAGTTTGGACAGAAATCTTCATTATCTGCTTATATGGAGTCAGTAGTTTGAGCATGTTACAATGAAACATAAATTTTGCTCAGTGATAAAAACAGTGAACGTCAGTGATGTGTTCATTGCTGTTTAGCTGCTTGTTACTCCAGTTAAAGTCATCATATAGCAACAAAATATGAAAACACAGATAAATGAACAAAATTAAGAAATAAATAGATTACAAAGTTAATTAAATAAATACTTAAACTTGAATAAAATTATTGTAAGAAGCGCAAAAAAAAGAATAAACATCTAAGTAGGCTACTCAAATAATTGCAAAATAAAAATGAAAATAATATTAAAAATAAAATCAATAAATTATTAATTTAAGTATTAATTAAATTGAAAATAATTAAATCTGACAAATTCAACTGGAAAATGACATTAAAGTTAAAATACTAATTTAAAATCTAAAATGAACTGATGTTGCTGTGTATAGTGAATCATGCATTTAAAAGAAAATTAAAATAAGTAAAAGAAATAAACATGTTTTAAAATCTTCGCTTTGATATTGCCTCATCAAGTAGGATGACGTCACTCTGAACCCGCATGGCTCCAATTTACTGGTCTGACTGGTTTCATTGAGATCGATGAGCCGGTCGGACTGGAAGCTGCTGGTCATGCACAAACTCATACAGTGACATCAGCAGGTTACCTGAGCAGGTGTTTTTGAGACTGACGTCCTGTTTGGCACTGCTGTGTATTCATCAACAGTAAAATGAACAATCACAGAAAAAGTTAGAGCAGACTCAAGGTTGTCTTCCCTACCTTTGCAGAGTTTACATCTTCATTTCCTCAGAGCTCCATCTTCTCACAAACACTGAAACACAAGACTGCAGGTTTCAGGGGGAAAAGCCCTTCAGGGTTAAATCAGGTTTAATGTGGACATACTGTGGAAGTACACATGTGGATAATGGGTGGCACACAGACCATAAGACAACATGAAGCAGGCCCAAGAACGACTCAGTCACCTTCACTTTATCTGATTAGACATTCTGTCAGCCTATTGCACATATAGCGCGATCAGAGTTCACGTCTCTGCACAGCAATGTTAAGCTAGCTTTGAGAGTGTGTTCAAACTTAGTCTTCATGACAGAATTTGTCCACCAGATGGCGCTGACAGGTTCATTTGCTCACTGAAAGGCTTAAGAAGGTCTGTATCAAGAATGTTTGTTCATTTAAAAACATATGAACACATTCACTGATGACTGTACAGAAACATAACTTTATACTTTTATTCGCTGATTTTGATGAAACTGTGTCATAAGTCAGCGATCCACAGAGTTTGCTGATAAACCGAGAAATGCTGCTAATTGTCGCTGCGGTTAGCTTGTTAGCCATGCTTGTGTGCTTAAACAGTGTACTTTGAAAATTAGTAAGCAATTTGTGGAGTGTGTGTGTGTTTGTGACAGGGAGGAGCAGATGAAGACAAAACCTGAAATAGCCTGTGAAAGACGAGTTCATTTTATCAGAGGTGTTTAAGAAAAGTTGCTTATTAATTTGCCCTCTGGGTCTTATTTTGGTAGTTCTGTCCCTCCTGCGTATTCAGACATTTTACTCACATGCTTTGTTGCTGACATCTGTTCGCTCTGGAGTCCATGAAGGCAACAGCAGAGGTCAGACGACCAGACAGGAAGTTAACAAACACTTTAGCCGTGTCAAACTGATTCATCAGTCACACTTACTTCCTGCTTCAACTTTGACCCACTTTACTCACCGTACTCTTGTGTCACCAGTGCTGACAACGCAGCAGAACATACCATTGACATTTTGGGTGTTTTTATTCTTGTAAAACTGTTATTGAGACAAGAGCTTCCTGCTGCCGTGCATCCTGTCAGCTTCGCTCTTCGTCTTTGGTCTAATCCTCATCAGCTTACACACACCGACAGAAGGTCACTGTGAGCAACCTGCTGATAGAGGACACTGCACACAGCAACATGTGCTTGTTCACCGAGCCAGAAAACAGCAGAGAATCACCTGGATGTCATTAACACATTTAGAAGTGAATCCACATCAAGGTCTACATACATGAGACCAGTTTAAGAGAGAACGGGGGGACCGAGACCCTCGGACAGTGTATAACGTCACCACCCGCTGGTCCAGAGTGTCACCTGAATTTTTAAGACGACATACATTCCAATATATCGAACGTCAGATTGTTTCCATGCGATTTGTGTAATGTCTCTCACTGCCAGCAGGGGGAGACGACAGTTCCTCTACACAGGTTTAACGAAAGTTCTGAGTTCTTCTTGCAGCTCTTTGAAGCTGTGCAGTCAGTCAGCCTCAGCGTGTGTGTCCTGACATCCTTTCAAGAGGCTCCAAAATTAGATGAGTGTTCTGCGACAAAGTGACAGGAAGTGACACGTTGTTTTTAGCGACATGACTGAACTGAGACAAAATGAGGACACCTTCAGAGAGCAGCTCTGTTTTTATCCTGATGTTGGTTGTGTTCAGTCTCATTTTCAGCATCAACTCTGTGATAGGAGAACTCAGACGGGAAGTGACCTCGCTGCTGATGCTGCTGAGGTTCAGCTCACGAGTTTGATTCCTGCCGTCACTTCTCTCAGATTCATTGATGAAAGAAGAAGTGTTTTAATCCAGTCAGCGTCTGGTTGCATCAGTTGTGAAACACAGTTTTTCTTCATGTTTGCACACACTGTGTTCAACACTAGGAGGGCCAGAATTCATTCCTACCGGAGATGCCATGAGTGGTAATTTTGACCACCAAATTCCAAATTCTATTATCTCTCATAATAAATACTAATGTGGAGATTATTGCATTTATTGTGATTTACTGTGTAAGGTTATCCTTAAAAAAAAAGATAAAAATAAAATATAACACCTCAAGATATGCCAAGGCGGAAGAAAAAATGCCCACTTTCATCAGAGAGGGATATTCCAGATCAGCTCCCCGCTGATGCAGGTGAACTCTGCTCCGCTGTGCTCCTTTGAGGGACAAAAGTTGCTTCTGTGAATGGAATTCACAGATGCTCTTGAGTTTTACTTTTGACAGAGACAATAATAGTTGCCAAGCAACCAAGATGCAGCTGCCACCGTGCAAAAATGTATCAGTTTAACTGCAGCAAAGTCTGAGCGGTCATTTTGACCACCTGTGGCTGAAACAGGTAGAAATGATCACATGTTGTTTGCCTTTAGTGCAGTTTGTATAAATAACATTTTCAATGAAAATACAGATTTTTTTTTTTTAAAGTCAGAGGCCATCAGCACTGTAATTTTTAATTCAACAAAGTTACATTACATATAAATGTGAAAAATGTCAAAACGACCATCATGGCCTTTCTAGTGTTTAGTACCGTACTTGAGTAAATGTATTTAGTTACTTTCCTCCACTTTCACAGCCAAAGCAGAGTGAAATTCCTCAGTGCTGTAGGATTTATCAGCTGCTGATGTGAGTTTGTCCTGCTGTTGGTTTTCGTAACTTTAAAAAAATTCACAGTCACATATTTTCTTGAACAGTTTGGCTGTAACTGTGACTTGGCATCTTTCTGACTGTGATGAGGTCACTGCAGGACGTCCATGTTGGAAGTTGATGTCTTCCTCTGTTGTTTTGGTCCCACATGTTGACTTGTTCAGGTTGCTCTGGTCGCAGTGATGCTGTGTGTGGATGCACCATCGTCCTCCGAGTTTTCATCATTGTTCAGTGGACAGTTGGAAAAGGCGCTCCTGCAGAGCGACAGTGAGTGCATGTCATGTCGTCAGGTGTCTGAGCGCCTTTTCACATCTGAGAGTCTAAACCAGCCTTTATGCAGTTGTTTATTGTTTGATGTTTGTTGTTGTTTAACACATCCGTCCTGTCACCACCTGCCTGAGCTGCGTCGCACCGTCCTTGCAGCTGATTGGTTGCAATTAGACAGCGTGTGTCTGATGTCAGCATGAATCAGTTCGAATCCTCTCTCTAACAGTCGTGTTGAGTTTTTGTAGTCCTCACATCAGAATTGTCGTCTCTCCAAGTTCCTCTGCAGTGTTTTTGTTTCGGTTCTCCCCACAGAACTTCCTGTAATTTGTCCAAAGGTCTGAAACTATTCAGAGGGTGTCTTCACACTGGAACAGAAACGTGGTTTAGTCCAGGTTGCTTTTTTGGTTCTTCCATCATTCAGCTGTTTCATGTTTACCTGCAGAGAGAGTGACATCATTGCCTCCCTGTGCAGGACTGTCACTTTCCATCTTTAGTCTTCTTCTGACAGGAGTTCAGTGTGTCCTGCAGTCCTATATCACACACACAAAAACACACACATACACACACACACACTGCAGAGGGTTCACCTCTGTGTGACCTTGAGGTTGCAGCACACAGTGTGACATCAGCTAATAATACTGCAGGCTTGCTGCCAGCTGCTGCTGAGCTCCTGCAGCTGAATGCACCACTGACCGACCGTAACACACACACACACACACACACACACACACACACACACTGTATACACACATAACATTAAGCCCTGTGTTTGGTGTTTGTTTTAAGATGAGCTCACATTAACAAAATAGTGGGCGGAGCCACTGTGACATCACCCATTGGTTAGTGGAGTATGTTTTGAATTCTCGAGTTTGGCATTATGGCTGTCGCCATTTTTGTATTTTACATCAAGAAGTGACCATATTTGGTCGAGAGGGTGGAGCTGTGTGATGCAGCTGCTGTCACCTCCTTAATGCAGCAGAACTTTAAACCCTGATATAATTTAAATAACTGAGTTATACGTTAATTCACCATGTGTAGTCGTTATTAACGAGGAGATTAGCTACAGGGATCAAAGCGTGTTTTATTTCAGACTGTGAACATGTTCACTCCTGCTAAAATGTTGATCATTTGAACGTGGTTCTACAGGGATTGACTTGCTTTTGGAGCCTCAAGTGGCCATTTGAGGAACTGTAGTTTTTGGCTCTTAAGTGTTGGCTTCATTTTTCAGCTCTTCAGGATGCTGCTTGGTGGAGTCTCACAGATAAATATCAGACAAAAAAAGGGATTATTTCTGTTTATTTTTATCTCAACTTGGTGAGAGTTGCGTGTCGTCTTTTGTCTCCGTCGGACATGAAGCTTCAGTTTCTCTGCTGTCACTCTGTGAAAGTTGCTGATAGTTTGCCTCTGAAGCTCCATCCATCCCTCAGCAGCTGAAGCTGATCACAAGCAGCAGAAACAACTCAACAAGGCACACTCACACTTCCTGCGTAAACTGGAAGTTGAAAGACCAAACAGCAGGGCTGGAGCACCTCGTGTTGCGAGACAGCAACAGATCAGTCCCTGCTCTCCAGTAGTTTTGCAACACCAGACACTTGGAGATCTCCGCCTACAGATCATCTGGGGACATCAAAATACAAGACAGTTGCTCTGACAGCGGCAAGAACTGCTGCTAACAGAGCAACACCCATTACATTTTGAGAAAGAGGCACCATTCTAGAAGAAGTGTACTCCCCCTTTTCTCCTCCGTAGGGAAACAGACTGGAGATATAGCGGATCACTTTGTAACACGGAGAGAACTTTTTAAAATATTGACAATGGATGCCCAGAGCACGCATCATCTAATGGTACTGGACCGTCATTGTCATTTGGCTCTGTACCCTCGGGCTCATCACTCTGGAAAAGGCTTTGTGTCGTTTGGCATTATTTCTAACATTTGATGCTTATGTTATTAATCTCCACTTATTTAAACATAGTCATGCAGCATCTCCACTTAATTGGATGAAACTTGGCTGAAAGCATATCTTAACCATTTTCACCTAGACAACACACAGTTACAACAGCAAGCAATTAAATGACCATGTAGCAAAAACAACAAAAACAGTGCATGTACACAAAGCTGGCACTGGCCATCATTATACTTCATGCTAACGACACGTTTGACACACCATTTGAAGGCTGTGATTTGACAGATTCTAATTATATAAGTTGCATTCCTCTAAAACTCACTGAACCAGCAGCCAAGAAAGAGCAAAAAAAAAAACCTTTGCTTTGTAAACTCATAATCATGATTGTCTTACCTTTGCTGTTTTGTCATCAGAAATAGTGTCCAACTGCATAACTTTGTTGCTAACAGCTAATCCAGTGTTTATAACGCATAGTGGGTGGGCCCTGTCCTGAGAAATTTAAAATGGCACATATGGTGCCGAAATATGCCAAAAATGTCACATTCTGCCTAAAATTGTTTCCATTAAAACCTCTCAAACTTTGCTCTGCTACACTTTATCAGCATCAATCCTGACAGAGGGAATGTTCTGTTAGGACTGACGTTCTGTTGTTGTTGTTTTGGTTTTTTTAGAGGTTTCGGGCTGAAACTGCATGATTTCATGGGGATTTTCACCCTAAGAATGAAAAAAAAGGTGGAAATGAAATGTTTTACTTATGCTGCGTTACAATTTTATTGTACTCTGACCCAGTAACACATATACTGAAGCTTACACCTTTGCAGAAATCTCACAAGTGTTATCTTTATTTTGTAGTAAGACTATTCACATAGATCTTGCAGACATGCACTCTGGTCATTTTGGGTAAGTAATTTGGGCGAGAATTTTGATCATCTGTGGCTAGGGCTTAAGAGGACCTACTTCAATGAGAATCAGGTTTTAAACCTTGTTGACGTGTTCATTGGTTGTTTTAATGTATGCATTAAGACGTGTCATGGGCAAAATAAGCCATAATGTCCATATCAGAACATTTGCACCTTTAAATTGCAGTGACAGACTCAACAGAACAGGAGTAGCTCTCTACATTGCAGTTTGCATGCTTTTACCAAGTATGTCAGTTGAAGCGTCCTTTGATAAGAGTAGTACTTTGCATGGAAGGTGCTGTGAAAACACGGCCATGTACCCTTAACCCTGTTAGGCTCTAAAAATGAGAAATAAAAGTGAACGTTGATATGACACAGTTGGTTCTTTAGTTTGAATGAAGGTCAAACACAGAGCAGCTTGCTGTTGTTCAGACTCTCTTTGCTTAAATGAATAATTAAAGTCCTTAGGGCTGCAGGATCCTGTGACTGCAGGTTATCAGCTCAGCTTACACACACACACACACACACATACACACACACACACACACACATACACACACACACACACACACACACACACACACATATACACACACACACACACACACATACACACACACAGAGTGGCCTAAAAAGCACCTTCATTCTCTGGCCTGTTTGGACTAAAATAGTCAAGTGCAGCTGCTGTTCACTCACCTTTACATTCATGTTTGAGTGTTCGTGCTGCTCCTCCTTCACTTTGCTCTGGACACTGTGCAGTGAGGTCCAATTTGATTGGTTGATTGATCAGTGATCAGTGTTGTGATATGAGTCTCTGTCAGCTGGTTGTCCGGTGCTCATGTGCCTCTCATGCGTCTCTCCTCAGGTTGGGTCTGGTTGGGAAGCTGAAGAGGGTCGCGCTGTGGCTGCTGGTGCTCTACGTCTCCATCCCCTTCATCATCAAACTGTGTCCATCCATCCAGGCCAAACTCGTCTTCCTCAACTTCGGTGAGCATTCCTCCTGTCTGAGTTTCTGAAGCCTGGTTTATGGTTGTCATACTATGGCATACAGGGCCTTCACTCTGAATTTTTGTAACCCTGCACACTCTAAGCATTTCATTTCAAGCTGGACACCAGTGAGGGTTGAAGCAGTTTTAGGGAGAGAGGGAGTCACCAAAAGACTCATATAACCAGGTGGTTAAACATGTTTTGTATATATTTCTGTGATTTAATTTAGGTGTGGTTTTAAATAAAAGTTTGCATATTTGCAATGTTTGTGTGCATGGCCTTTTTCACAAACAAACAAACACTCCTTCAATCACCCCATTCTAATGACTGCATCCAGCGAAATAAGAAATTCTTCCACTTGGAATACATTTTGTTAGCATAGCCTGTTTGAAAAGTAACAAGTTAAAGTAGTCGGACAGACAAACTTTGTTGGGCTCAGGGTCATTGTAGATTGTTTTCCGTACTTTTACTTACTTACTAATACTAATACTTCTAACTAATACTTTTACTCATACTCTGAGAACAGTTTTTTTGTGTCGGTTTGTCCGCTGTGTGTCAGTCTTCTGTCTGAGCAGGGTCAAAGGTCACATACACT
Source organism: Naso thynnoides (assembly GCA_029783665.1). Classification (NCBI taxonomy): domain Eukaryota; kingdom Metazoa; phylum Chordata; class Actinopteri; order Acanthuriformes; family Acanthuridae; genus Naso; species Naso thynnoides. The sequence continues at coordinate 28,595,846 of JAQLOL010000003.1, forward strand.
AACAGACAGGTAAACATGACACCTGTGTGAGAGGACAGGAAGTGGGCAGGGATATATTGAGTGACAGCTGGTGTGACTAAATAAGTAAATAACTGTGTCAATCATGTGACTCCCTGCCCCCACCCCCACCCCACCTCAGTGAGGATGCCGTACTTCATTGACCTGAAGAGACCTCTGGACCAGGGACTGAACCATACACACAACTTCTACCTGGAGCCGGAGTCTGGCCTGAAGATCGGAGTCTGGTAAAACACACGCACGCGCACACACACACACACACACTCACACTCACACTCACTAACTTCACATGTATCGATCAGCTTCAAAGAGGTTTCAGTGACAGTTGATTGACGTCAGGTCAGTCACTGCAGCATCCACAGAAAATCACGTCTCAGGTCACAGCCTTCCATCCTCCCTCACCTGTGATTTACTTTCTGATTCTGTGGTTCAGACCCAGGTGCATTATGGGTAATGAGTTGTGTTTTTCGCTTTCAGGCACACAGTTCCTGCTCAGATGTGGAGAGAAGCTCAGGGAAAACAAGGTGACTGGTACGAATCCATGTTTAGTTCCACCCATCCCGTCATCCTCTATCTCCATGGAAACGCAGGGACCAGGTGATGCACAGACACACACACACACAAACACACAGAGTCACATTGATATGTTCGACCTTTGACCTGTTTGGTGAACGTGCTGTTTTTTCTGCAGAGGAGGAGACCACAGAGTTCAGCTGTACAAGGTAAACACACAGTGCAGCTGAAAAGTAACTCAGTACATTTACTGAAGTACAACAAATCCATATTGGAGTACTTTACTCAAATATTTCCCTTTCCTGTTACCTCATGCCTCTGCTCCACTTCATTTACAAGATATCTTTACAGATTCATTTTACTCATACAAATATTTTTTACAAACATTATATTACATTTACATTAATACTGCAATGTAAAAATATGTTACAGTTACAAGTCTTGCAAAAATTTTACTTTCAATAAAAATACAAGAAAATATTAGCATCAAAAATACTTGAAGTACCAAAAGTAAAAGTACTAATTTTGTCAGGATGGCTCATTTCAGATTAATCTAGATTATATTATTGGATTAACGTAATTAACGAATTAATGTGTTCATCATTGAATGTTGCAGCTGGTAATTGTTGTGCTAACGCTGATGCTAACACCACTGTGTCCGTCTTCCTTAAGGTCCTCAGTTCTTTAGGCTACCATGTGGTCACGTTTGATTACAGAGGTGAGAAAACACTTCGCTTCAATTCAGAAAGCAAACATGCCTTCAACGCTGTCAGCACAACTCTGTGTGTTTTTGTTTGTTTGTGTGTCTGTGTGTGTGTGCGTGCGCACACGGTTGTTTGTACAGGCTGGGGGGATTCAGACGGTTCTCCATCAGAAGGGGGGATGACATCAGACGCTCTCTTTATGTTCGATTGGCTGAAGCAGCGACTGGACGGCAAAACGCCGCTCTACATCTGGGGACACTCTCTGGGGACAGGGTAACATGCACACAGATAAACACACATGGAATAACAATACACACACTCACACACACTCAGTTCGTTGAAGGTCTATTTAAATCTGATTGTTTTGTTTTTCAGAGTTGCCACCAACTTGGTCAGACAGCTGAGTGACAGAGGTTATATACACACACACACACACACACACACACACACACACACACCGTTGTTCTGTTGTGTATTTAGAGTTTTTCCCTTCAGAGAGATCTAAGCTGATGTGCGTTTGTTCTTTAAAGCTGCACAGACGCTAAATTGCCTCTTCAGTTGTTGTTGGACTGTCAGACTGATTGATCAACATCAGACATCTGTTGTGACGTCAACATTCATGGTTTGATTTCAGGAAGTCCTCCTGACGCTCTGATCCTAGAGTCTCCGTTCACCAACATCAGAGAGGAGGCCAAGAGTCACCCATTCTCAATGGTAACACACTCGCACATACAGACAAACACATGAGCAGGTGCAGGTGTGTGTGATGTCTGTGCTCAGTGTGTGTGTGTTTGTGTTTCAGGTGTACAGATACCTGCCTGGCTTTGATTGGTTCTTCCTGGACGCCATCACAGCCAACAACATTCGCTTCGCCAGCGATGAGAAGTACGTGACCTCCAGCTTGCTTTCTGTCTGCAGCAGAAGTTCCAAAACTTTTTAGGATCTCAGAACTTTTCTGGAGCTGTTCAAAGACCTCAGTGAGAGACTTGCTCTACTCCAGGAGATTTTATTAGAAACTCTTTATACATCTTCCTGTTTATGAGCTTTAGAACTTTTCTCAGCAAATATTGAAGCTCATGACAACAATAAAAAATCAGAACTCTTGTATGTTTTTCATGAACTCGACAATGTTTTTCTAGATTTTTTTAGCAACTAAGTAAGTAAGTAATGTTTATTTCTGTAGCACTTTTCACAGATAAAAATCATAAAATGCTTTTTTACCATTTAAACAATATTTGAAAGTTAGAAACTTTCTCAGAAATCCAGTCTTCAGGTTCTAAATCTTTTTAATGACCTCTGAACTTTATTGAGGAGTTTTTTGATAGTGGGGGGCTTCTTTAGGAATGAAGGAACCTTTTTGGAGAATTCCTTCATTAACAGTATATGTAGCATCTCAAGACTTTATCAGGAATGAGGCCCATTAGCTCTGGAGCCTTCTCAAGAGCTCCAGTTCCAGGAACGCTGGCAGAAATATTTTGCCAGTAGATGCAGGAGTTTTGTTGCCAGTTGCATCCTTTCAGAGTTTCTTTTGTCTAAATCTGGTGGAAATGTAAAAGCTGAAACCAAATTCTGATTAACAAACTCAGAGCTGCTCAGAGGGCAGTTCTCATCAGCCGCTGACCTTTGACCTTGCAGTCTGAAAGTGTGCCAGGAGGATTTCGAAACATTAGATGCTTACAAGGCAGGTTTAGCCTCTAGTGGCCATTACAGGCACTGCAGCTGCAAGCAGTGTTGTCCCTGAAAGTAGCATTTAACTCTGTTTGTCTCTGTTCAGTGTGAATCACATCTCCTGTCCTGTGTTGATTCTCCACGCCGAGGACGACAGCGTGGTTCCTTTCCACCTGGGCAAAAAGGTAAAGAGCTTAAGAACTAAGAACTTCGACCACAGAGATGTTTTTACAGAACAAGTAAAAACATAAAAAAATTATTTCAGATATTTGCTGTTCAAACTGCAGAATATTTGTTGTCAGCAATGCAGATACAAAGTGTCAGCAAAACCTCTGACTGTTGCACATGAACGGGGCTCTCCACAGTGATGTGCAGCAGCGACGTCCATCAGTCTGTGTTTCAAGTTTCATGAGATCTAACCAACATGTGAGGTACATAAAGTTTTTGACCACTGTTCCATTCACATGTGATCCCACCAAGGATTCAAAACTACAGCTACGACCAAGAGACCAAACGTAATTTTGGGAAAGTTGCACAGAGCCAGATCCTGAGAGTGGGGGGATAATACATGAGCCAGGGCGTTGTCATGTGATAGAAGCCAGCTGTCATGGAGCCACAATAATGTTTGTGCTGACTGTTCTTCAGACGCCTCAGAATGTCACATCAGAGGTGGGTGGTGCTAAACTCTGCACCTGTCAGAGAAAACCCCCAGCATGCTCTTTGTTGACCTCCTCACTGGTCTTGGAGGCTGCTGCTCGCTCTCTGGTCACAGCTTAAATGCCCCTCAACATGAGGTTCAGGTCATCCAGCCTGTTGACAGAGATCCTCACGGGCTCCAACATGGTGCCGCTTCACTCCAGAGTCAGGAAATCACAAATGTTCACATACCAGTAGTCACAAAAAAGTGTGTAAGTCAGGCTAGGCGATGATCAAGTGATGTCACTTGAAGTATTGGCTCGTGAAGTTACAGCTTGAACCTGCTGCATGCGCATAACTGTGCTGCTCTCCATTTATGTGCAACAGAAAACGGCTTTGGACGTTTTTTAACCGCTATGTAAATTAAAAACTGTAGCTGCCTGCACAAGGAGTGAACTCCCCCTCTTCCTCCTTCCTCCTTCCTGCAGCTGTACAACATCGCCTCCCAGTCAAAGAGCCTCAGCGGTCATAAGGTTCAGTTTGTTCCTTTCCCGTCCTCTCTGGCCTACAAGCACAAGTTCATCTACAGGAGCCCAGAGCTGCCAAACATCCTCAGGTACAACAACAAAACCACAACCATCAAAAACTTTTTGTTTTTGCACTTTGCAAAATGATACTTCATTGATATACAGCTGATCAATCCAGCGTTGGTCTGATTTAATATCTCAGTCATTACTGATTGATTTCAGAGTTTTAGAAATAAATCAGAAATGTTAAGGAGTACAAACTCAGATGGAAGCCCATCGTCTGAGCCACTTTTAAAAGTTGAAAATAAAGATTAGTTGAGTATAAATTGACAAAAATTGAAATACCTTTTTTTCATGAGGAAAAAAGGAAATATCAAATGCTTGACTTGATTTTGGTTTTCGTAGACTTCTGCCCTTTGTGAGTAAAATTTGTCCGTAAAAAACTTAGTCAACAGCAAACATATTTAGTTCAACAGTATTTTAAACCAACAGGGCACAGAGTCAGAACTTAACTGTAACTCTCAGATATGATGGTTAGGATTCGATGAAACAGCCTGTGAAGTCATTAATGTGACATCATCCCACTGAATGAAGGCGAGCTAAGACACAGAACCATGATGAGCCGTATTCATGTTCCAGTGTTGGACATCAGGGTTAGGGTTAGAGTTCCTCACCGCTGAATTAGACGGAAAAGATGTAGATCTGCTCATTGAGGTGATTTCTTTGAAACGGAAACTTTTTTAAACAGAAACTGTCAACATTTGAGATGTCAGTGTGATGAAGTCATCAGTCTTAAGTCTGGTTCTGTTTGTTTGTTCGTCCTGATTATCACGCTAACATTTCTTTGTTCTTTTGTCTCTGTTGCAGTGATTTCCTCGGCACAGCTCAGCAACAGATGGATGACTCAGCCTAACACACACACACACACACACACACACACATATTCACACACGTTACTGTTTGCTTTCCAATGGGACTGAACATTCTCGCATGAACTGAACACAGACTCTACATTCCTCTTTCTTTCAGCATTCCTCTCACTGACATCATGGCTTCAGCCGGATTTTTTGTTTTTTGTTGTTGTAGGTTTTTTTTTAAACATACCATAGAGTGACGAGGAAGACAACCCTCAAATCCAACTGGAGAACAAACACAGACATGAAAAAACTGTTTTTATCTTTCTAATAATTGTTCATGACATCCCGACACGACGAGCTGTCAGCTTGGTTCTTTACAGTTTGTGTAATTTCACTTTTGTTTGTTACTGTTGTTGGTTTTTCTTCTTTTTGGACAATTGTGACTCTTTGTTTAGAAGCTTCAGGACGTGGTTTGTTTTAAAATAATGTCTCAGTCTCAAGGCCTGTTATGACTTGAATTATAAATTAAATATTGTTTTATTTAGCTGTGGCTTTGCTTTTTTTATTCTGACATCTTATCAGTTAAAATAAGTACATAAATACACATGTAAATGCTTGTACACCGTGAAATACACACTTGATTACGTGACTGACAAACTCTAGAGGAGCAACAAAAGTTTACGTTTATTTTCAGCAACAGACGCAATTAATGTAGATACAGTACTTGGACTGACATTCAAGTTGAGCAAACATTGATTTGAATGGACGACATCACCCATAAGACACCTGTGATGTCACACAGGCTTTTTTTGTAGCGTTCATGGCATCTTGGATTCTTCTGGTTCAAACATTCACGTCAACATACAAGTGATTTTTAAAAAGGAAACAGATTTTTTCAATAAGTTTAAGTAAACAGTATGAATGTTAAACCTCAGAAGTGACCATAGTGTCATATTGTCAATACTATTTAAACTCTCACACCAAAAACTCTGCAGACTCTGAGCTTCCCAAAGACAAGAACATTCTGAAGTCACAATGGTAAATTTTTAAACGGCTGCCTTAAATCCCACATGACATGAACACAGCATCATCATCACGCTTAAGAGCAGGAAAAGAATTGAAACCAGTCCGGGGGAAAAAAAAACGACTAAAGAGAAAAGTTGGGAAAAAGCAAATCAAAGGGATTTTTCACTTCCTCTGAAACTCGCCGAAAGTCAAAGTCTCGTTTAAAAAAAACAGCACTGGTCTGTTCTCACAGTCATTCAAGTTCCACTGCATCAGTGGATCAAATACAACTATTGAAGTTATTCACACATTTAAAGTTGTAACACAAGTCAGTGGAAGGTAACAGTTAAAGGTTCACTCTGTTAAAATGAATGTATGTAGAACTCAGGAAATAGTGGAACCTTCTGAAAGTCACTGGCTTAGATTCTACTGGAGGCTTCAAACTTCATGTTAAAGTGAAGCATCGCAATGATTTCACAGCTTAGCTGGAAGTCAACGGCAAAACTCTAGTTTTTCAAAAGTTTCTCTTCATCAGTGAAACTGATGCTGATTTCCTACAGCTGCAAACAACTTGAGTCAAAAGCTACTTACTGAATTCCATTGACCTCCACTAAATTAATGGAATCTGTTTTACTGTTTGGATCAAATGTTACAATGAAAATGACTTAATGGCAAATTTGCTCAGTTCAACAGTGTTTTCAACCAATGGAGCTGACATGGTACTGCAATGGAAGAGTCAAAACATCAAGTCATGAGATTTGAGCTCAGTTTTTACTGAGTAAATGTCACCTTTGACTGAAGGTTTGCAGTGCAGTTTAAAGTTCACTGTAAGTTCATAAACAGACTTTTCCAGTTAAAACTCAGTTCTTTTTAAACTCAGTGGGAAAAATTTTATTTTCTCTTTACTGAAAGTCAGCCGAACAAAAATATTTGTTCTTGCAAAGACCAAGTTGACTGATGTTCCATGTTTGTGTGAGACTCTGCTTTGACAGTCAATGAGGATTATTCAGACAGCTAACAGCCGTGTCACATACAGCCCATTAGCTGTTAGCTGTGGCTAACGTGATTAAAGACTTCCACATTTTGCTTTTAATTCCACTTCTCCAGGACAGCAGGACTGAAACAAGTTTATATTTCAAACTTTGTTCCTAGTGAATTCCCTCAAAGCTTTTTGATTTCAGTGCCGGACGTAGAAACAGGAACCGATAAACCCGGATTCAATATCTGTTTAAGTCATTGGACTTTCAGTTTGACTCTTGGATTTGAAAAGTTGTTTATCTTCCACTGTTGAACTGTGAAGATCTACTACATGTTAGTAATAGTTGGTTAGGCTAACATGTGGCTGCTGGCTAACATGAGGGCCAGAGAGAAGAATGGCCATGTTACATTTTTCCAGTCAAATTCTGGATGCTGCGATCCTGCTCCTCAGTTACGGAACTCTAACGGTTCGTTGGGTGGTGGGATCTTCACATCAGACGGTTCAACTCCCCAGATGTCGCAGGCGTACTGGGAGATGGTCCGGTCGCTGGAAAACTTTCCAGAGGCTCCTATGTTGCGGATCACCATCCTGGTCCACTCTCTGGGGTTCTAATGGGAAACAGGAAACATGTTTGGTGAAGCGCTCCTGTCTGACATCACTGACTTCTCTGAGATAAACACAGAAAAGTTTGTTCTTGCATGTTGAGACGTCACAGCTTAAACACATCGCACTAGTTGTTACCTTGTACAGCTCACTGACTCTCTCCTGACATTTGACGTAAGCTTCAAAATCAGCAAACACCTTGAACCTAAAGGAGGAACAGAGGAACTTAGACATAATTGGAAGAACCCAATGCTGAGCTGCTCCTGAGGTTTACCGACAAAAAACGTCAAATGTCACATTAAACAGAAACTAAAAGTCTTTGTTGCTCCCAGACTTCCTTAAGCTGTTTTGTGAGATGTTGCTTTTGGATAAATTTAAAAAAAAACTTTGTGAAAAGCTGTCGTGAAAAATTCTTCACTCTTTGGGCCTTTTTGTGAATTGAGCAATCATGATGATCTTTCTTTCTGGAAGTCAGAACATGTTTTGTCTGTCTCGGCGTGTTTGTCGGTCGTCAGTTCAGTGTGACACCAGGGGCACGCTTCACAAAACAAGTAACTCCAGTCTATTTCACATAGAAAGGAACTTAAGCTCTGAGTCAGTTACTATGGTAACTGAGCAAAAATCCTGGTTGGTTTAAATAATCTGTAAGTCATATTAAAGAAAATGCACTTATATGTTGCATATGCTGCGTCCTGAGGTCGCATCACTGCACAGGAATTAACACACAGGCAATGTCAGGAGATGATTTTGAGATGCGACGTTTTATCATTTCCAGATAACGACCCAATGCAGAACCGTTTCTCTTCACAGTCTGTTGAATATCTGCATAATCAAATCTGTCCTCACATCACCAGCATGGCTCAACTATTAATTTAATCGTGCCTAATTAATTAACTAAAGGGGATAAAGGTCAGAAGACATGTCTACGGAAAAAAGAAATCCCAACAATATTATGCGGGGATAAAATTTGCGCATTATAAAAGCCACTGATATATTTTTATTTTGTTAATAAATATGATTAAAGTGAGGTACTACCATGAGCCTGTTACGCCTGAGCCTTACCTCTTTAAACTTTGTTCTTGCATTTCATTTGAGCTGCTTCCAAGTCTGCCTTTCACCTGCGGGATACCCTACACGAAAATTAATTTTAGGCCCAATATGATTCAGTTTTCACCTGTAATATTATAAATGTGATTGCAGTCGTTTACTTTTTTTTCCCTTCTAAAAAATATGTTCATACTCACGGTATGTGCACATGCGGAATTGTAATTCCACTGGAGAAAAGTAGGCAGAACTCTTTTCATCCACTGTTGCTGTGGCAAGTCGTAGTGTCAGTGCTCCATTAATGGTTTTTTATAGTCGTCATAACTCAAGGTGAACTTACTCAGAGTTAACTGAACTAACTCAAATCAGCTGTTTTGGATCTGGAAACTCAGAGTTTCAGAACTGAGGGTGAATCAACTCAGAGTTCAGAGTCAGACTCAGAGTTGGGTAAACATCCTTTACGAAACGGACCTTTGGTAAGAATCGACCTGTGATCAACCACTCAGGATGCATGCAGCTCATTTTATTCTGTATGACTTCATCTGGAAGAAACGAAAACATCTCTTTTGCTGATTTTAAATATTTCATACGCATACGCACACACACGCACGCACGCACACACACACACACACACACACACAGAGGTGTTCCTCACCTGTAGTGTTTCAGCAGCATGTCTGTCAGCTCTCTGAACAGTTCGGGCTGTGTGGGACTGAAGAAGCCACTCTGGATCTGATCCACGGCCAGTTTGAGCTCCGGCAGACGTTCATAAAACTCCATGGCATTGTAGCTGCAGAAGACACAGCTCAGGTAAACCGGAAGTGACTTGGTGATGTTGGAGTGAGATTTATAAACAGATGAAGGTTTCAGATGCTTTAATGTTCTTTGGTTTTTATTTTCTGTTTTGACCTGCGGAAAAAATTTCTGTCTGTCTTCATGAAATTGTATTCATAGTTGATTCATTTCCCAACAACGTGAAAGAGTCTTAGCACTTTGTGCCTCCAGATAAGAAAACAACACGAGGAAACAAACAAAAACTTCGTAATATTGATTTAATCTGTCAGTGAAGGTTGAAAAAGCAGCCGCACATCAAATGTGACACGCTGAGCTGCTTCATTAAAACACTGATCACTGTTATTGATGTGAGATCACATGTTGTCATGGCAACGGTGCAGCTTTAGTCTGACTGCAGATTGTGATGTGATGATCTCTGTGAAACAGGAAGTGATGTAAAATCCTCCTCACCCCTTTCTGTCCATCTCCAGCACATCCATCACTCTCATGCCGAAGATGAAGAGGTTCTCCTCTCCAGCCTCCTCCGCCATCTCCACTGTGGCTCCGTCCAGGGTGCCGATGGTCAGAGCGCCATTCAGCATAAACTTCATATTTCCTGTTCCAGAAGCTTCCGTTCCTGCTGTGGAGATCTGCTCCGACAAGTCTGCAGCGGGGATCACTGAGCGCACACGCGCACACACACACACACACACACACACACACACTCAAAATCTGAGGGCACTTATTGTAGGGATGCACGATAATGGATTTTTTGCCGGTATCCAATATGCTGATATTTTACAACTCATTAGGCCGATAACTAATACCAATATCAATACATACGTATATTTTTTCTTCGTACCGAATTGCAGAGATCATCAAGTCTCTACTGTAGTGGAATTTACATACAGTATCATTATGCATACTCTTACTGAAGGCATAAAATACAAAGCTTAAATTATGTTACATTCATTTGTTGTGCAAAAGAAGAAAAATACTTGAACTTGCATTGTGTAAACCATGTCGTATTTATTTATGGTAAATTCTTTTAAATATAACAATTAAGACACAACCTCCTTAAAACTGGATGATGCTCTCCCTGAGACATCACAACCAGGGCAGATTTTCATAAGTGTTTCGTAAGTGACAAAGTAAGTAAACATTACATATGTCCACAGGAAACATGGTGTCAATTCAAGTGTTTAATCAAGGAAACAGCGGCCTATATACTGGCGTGCTGGCTGATATTATTGATACCCACTAGTTAATTTTAAATCCAGTATTGGCTGATAACAATAACGTGCCGATAATACACATGCTGCATCCCTACTTTATTGTCAAGGTTGTTTTTTCTTTTACAGGTAAAGATTAGAACCTGATCAAAACATTAAATTGTCAATCAACAAATTAATTCATTGAGTCAAAGTGTCAGCTTGATTTTGAAAAGAAAAATTCTTTTCCTTCAAGCTTTGATTTAATTTATCCTCAGCTTCACTTAAAAAAAAACATCTTTCTGCTTTTCTCCTTTTCCTCCTCCTTCTGTCTCTCTCACCTCTCTCAGCCAGAGATACTCTGTAGTTTTCCAGGAAAATCACTTTCAGTTTGTCTCCCACAGCCGGGTCATTATTGATCACCTCACCCACTGAGGTGATAAGTTTGATGATCAGCTTGGCCATGTGGTAACCAGGAGCCGCCTGCACAGGACAAGACATTTGGCAGATCATGTCAATGTTGTCTCTCTCTCTATCACACACACACACACACACACACTTCATATGTTTACATTTATTAGTGAACAAATCAAACCTTTCCTCCAATTATCACTGTCCGGGGAACAAACTGTCTGCTGGGCTCCAGTTTGATTCCTGCAAACAAAGAAAGATAAAATAAATCTAAATTAACTGCACTTCACAGATCCACCAGTAGGAGGCAGCACACTCATACTAATGCCACACAGTGCATTAAAAAAGACAAATATCAACTGCAGAACAACAGCAGAGCAGGAACATATTTCAGTTCACTTTTCTATTTCAATCATTAGAGACTAAATAAAAGTCAGGGCATAAAGACATAAAGGGCAAAAAATCTGCTGAATAACATTAACAAGTTTTTGAAAAACATTTTGAATCTTTTTCTGTTTTATTTCTGTTTTAGTTTTTGGTTCAAACCGGCTGTCTTTTGTTTCCCCTTAAAGAGATTTTATGTTCCCTCTTCCTGCTCTTTGGTTTTTATAAAAGCTGTTAAAGCCTCCTCGTCAGCCTCTCGTTGGTCTTACGGTTGTAGAGCGTGATGGCGTGCAGACAGTTGAGCAGCTGCCTCTTATATTCATGAATCCTCTTCACCTGGACGTCAAAGATGGAGTCCGGGTTCACCTTCACCTGGGCGTGCTCCTGCAGGAAGGAGGCGAATTTCAGCTTGCTCTCCTGTATGGAGAAGGAGACGGATCAGAGGGAGGGACAGATTGAAGGACAGCTGACAAACAGACGGACGTGACGTGTGCTTGCACCTGTTTGACTTTGGCCACATCTCTGATGAAAGCTTCATCATCGACAAACTGCAGGATTTTCTTCAGCTGGTGGAGATCAGCGAGGAAATCTTCTCCGATCCTCTGCAGGAAAAACAGCAGACTGAACAAAAACCGCTCTACTGAACACATGAACACACGAATTAAGAATGAACTGAGTGTTTGCGTGCTGAGGATTTCCTTCCAGTGCAGCTACAAGAACAACATCCATCTGCCTGTCTGTCTGTGAGACAGTCTGACAGGCTCGTGTTGAGTCTCAAGTGTGCTCGTACCTCAGCGATGATGTCAGCCAGGCCGGGGTTACACAGCAGCAGCCAGCGGCGAGGAGTGATGCCGTTAGTTTTATTCTGAAACTTCTCTGGATCCACATCGTGAAAATCTTTTAACCTGCAGGACACACCTGCTGCTATTAGAACATAGCTGTCCATCACAAAAACACTCACATTCACACTCACACTCGTCTCCTTAACTCACACGCCGTTCTTCAAAATGTCCGAGTGAATCTGAGCCACTCCGTTGACGGCGTGAGATCCCACTACACAAAGATGAGCCATGTTGATCCTCTTCAGCTCTCCCTCCTCGATCAGAGACATCCGACGCAGACGATCTGTGTCGCCGGGGAACATGGCCGCTATCCTCTGAAAGACAAAGTTCAAAATCTTCAAAACCTTTATTTACACGCAGAACACAGACACAAAGGTCAGTAAAGACGTCTCATGTCAATGAGATAAGATTTCAATCCAGCTCTGTTCAGTCTGATGTCTCCACATGACTATTTTAGTAGAGTCCAGTATAGTCCAGTAGAGGTCAGTAGAGTCCAGTAGAATCGAGCAGAGGTCAGTGGAGTCTTACGTCCAGGTGTCTCTGGTTGATGTCATAGATGATCAGCAGGTGTCGAGGCAGCAGCTGTTCGAACATAAACACTGGCCAGCGCTCCAACGCCTCAGGCAGTACTGTGTGGTTGGTGTACGCACAGGTGCGACAGGTGATGTCCCATGCCTGGACACACACACACACACACACACACACATCAAACAGGAAGTATTGCTTCAGTAAAAGTAGCAACACTGCAAGAAAATCCTACTTAATTACATATTAGATTGGTGTAAACTTTTCCTGTGTTCTTTGTGCAAATATCTTCACTTGTAGAGTAACTAGTAACTAAAGCTGTCAGATAATGTAATGGAGTAAAAAGCAGAAAAGAGTCAGACCTTGTCCCAGTCAAGCTTCTCAATGTCCACCAGGATCCTCATCAGTTCAGGGATGGCCAAAGCTGGGTGAGTGTCGTTCAGCTGGATCGCCACCTGCCAGACAGGAAGGAGTCACCACCACAGAAGAAGAAACATTTGGATGTACTTCTCTTTGTAAGTTTGTAAAAGCATCAGTGCTCATCAACTCTGTACTTCCCCAAATGAGCTCTTCTCATCAACTCATAGACGAAGCAGAAGAAGAAGAAGAAGTAAATGTACTCTGTTACCTCCTTCAGCTGGTTTTCTCACCTTATCAGGGAACGTGTCAAAGGACGTCCTGACCGGGTCTCTGGAGCCAAAATTGGAGGATTTGAACCTGCGGATGATGTCCTGCAGCGTGGCCGCGACCACAAAGTACTCCTGCTTCAGACGCAGCTCCTTCCCCTCAAAAAACTGCTCACACAAGTTTTACAACGTTTGGACAACACTGTGCTGAAACGTTGATCTTTGACCTTGACTTTTAAAAGCTGGAGGTCACTTTCTTATTCAGACATTTCCTCTCGACCAAAATACAAAAACTGGATTTAAAGGTTCAGCTTTTATTGTTCCTTCCTGCAAATCTCTGACTTAATTAAAGTATTAATACCATAAATACTTAAACTGCAAAGTAGCTAAAGCATATCAGGACATGGAAATGCTCAAGTAAAGCACAGGTACTTCAAATGTGTACTCACGTTGTCGTTAGGGTAAAGGACTCTGGAGATGTTCTCTGCTAGGTTTCTGTCGAGAACGGCTTCAATGTAATCACCGATGTTAACTGTTAGGTAGAAACAAACAGAGCAGCAGCATCAGGACGCCGCCCGACAACTGGATCAGTCGACTGTGTTTCACTGATTTAGCCTCCAGCACAATGACAGACAGAGAGGAAGTTTTTACAGCCAAACAGCAACATGAAGAACTGAGGGAGAGGAAACTAACAGAATGTTACGGATGAAGCTGCACAAACACGCATGGAGGTTGTTGCGCCAAAAAAAAAAATTCTGAGTTAAATCTCTTAATGTCTCTGATCACAGAAAGTGTTTCTGTAGCTTCTAGATTTATTGTTCTGATGAGTTCCTGAGCAGCAAGCAGAACGAAGCTCGAATAAAACTGGCTTTAAAAACACATTAGGTGGAGGAGGGCAGCGTGTTTGATGCTGCACTTTCTCAAAGCGGCCACCAGGTGTAACCAAATATCTACCAATTACTGCAGCACATCCCACTGATCTGTGCTGGCCCCAGTGTTTGTTTATTTCTGCTGTTTGTTTTCTGCACCTTTTCAATTATAAACAAACACATTCAGTCACACGTGTATAAACTGATGACGATGAGGAGGAAGAGGAAGAGTCAGACGCACAGTTCTGCAGGTTGAAGTCATTCGGAGCTTTAGCTGACCACAGTCTCATGGTGTTCACCGTGTTGTTACGGTAACCAGGAACTGGAGTGTCATAGGGCATCGCCAACACCACCTACACACACACAGATATATAGTAAAAGTACCACAGTTACAGTGTAACAGTACTCTGTAAACACTGTTTCAGCTTGTGTGAGAAGAGAAAAGTTTGTCACCTGTGTATCGAGCCACTTGACTCCGCTTTCTGTTGCCTCCACTCGGCCATAGAAATGAACCGGCAGCATGTACTCAGGTCTCGCCTTCTCCCATGGGTTCCCATATCTCAGCCAGTCGTCTGCTTCCTCCACCTGCAGGAGGTGGAGCCACATGTCAACCAACAGACGGACTGCTGAACACCTGCTGTTTCTGTGTGTGTAGAGGTCAACAGTGAGTACCTGCCATCCGCTGCTGATCTTCTGGTTGAAGATGCCAAACTCATAGCGAATGCCATAACCGTACGCTGCCAGACCGAGGGTCGCCATGGAGTCCAGGAAACACGCTGCAGCAGAGACAGAGACGGGACGTTTGACCTGGAAACGATGTGTGCTCAGGAAGTGGCATTTATGTCCTCACTAGTATAGATATACAAAACGTAAATGTATACCTGCCAGTCGTCCCAGTCCTCCGTTACCCAGACCAGCGTCTGCCTCAATCTCCTCCAACTCCTCCATGTCCAAACCCAACTACCCACACACACGGACACACACAGACACACAGGTTTCGTAAACCATTTTAACTAACTTCAACCATTTCAGCTGACTTTTTGACCACAGCATTTTCAACCAAGTCTCAAAAGTGTGTGTGTGTATGAGGGTGTAATGGGACATAATTCACTAAAAGATCCACATGTGTGTATGAGCATACATCATGTGTGATTAGTACATCTCAGCCATGCGTATACATGTGTCACTTTTACAAGCAGGTGTGCGTGTGTGGGGGGGTGCATGCATGGGTGCGTGCATCCTGAGATTGCATTTGCACATGCCCCTTACAAGCAGGTGGCTGTTTGTATTGTTAAATGTTGAAAGGAATCGATCTAGT
This sequence comes from Naso thynnoides, assembly GCA_029783665.1. Classification (NCBI taxonomy): domain Eukaryota; kingdom Metazoa; phylum Chordata; class Actinopteri; order Acanthuriformes; family Acanthuridae; genus Naso; species Naso thynnoides. The sequence goes on from JAQLOL010000003.1 coordinate 28,611,360, forward strand.
CAACTGTATGTGTGTGTGCTGCTGTGTACTCATGCTGGTGTGTATGTGTGTGTGTATGTGTGTGTGTATGTGTGTGTGTGTGTATGTGTGTGTGTATGTGTGTATGACTGAGGAGCACACACCCACCGGGGCTGTGTAGCGCGGCGAGAACAAAGTTAAAACCTGCTGCCACTCAATACACAGTCATTTCACGTGTTAACCTGTGTTTGTGAATATCAG